>CM057142.1:24269-139269 GCA_029964075.1 Patiria pectinifera | reverse complement strand
GCAAATGTACAATGGGAGACTTTTGAGACGTGTGCTGGCAGCAACACATTGGTCTTTTTCTGTTGTTTTGAACATGCGCACATTAACTTAAACGCTTGAAAAGGGCCGGTGTGTTTGCTACAACCACCAGTCTTAAAAGTTTCCCATTGTTTGAAGCATGATTTTCACACAATGTATAAAAGATTATTGTACTGTAGATACATGTACATGTAAATTTTATTATGTGTAAATGAAGTTTGTGACAAAGTTCGTTCGTGTCATTTTGATTAAAATTCCACCAGATAAATCATATTTGATTTGCAGCTGTGATATCGTATATATCCCAATTTCAACTTTTGTTTGACGTCCGTAACACTTATATATTTAGCTCAAATTAATAATACACATATGCAGGCTAAGTATATTACATCAACGTTTAAAAAAGCCCAATGCAGAAGGCCTGTTTCTTGTGTGCCTTTCAGAAAATGATCAACACTTGAGTTCAGCCTCACAAGTCTGCCCTCTATTTGACTTTTCTTTTCACAAGTTATCCCCCACCCCTTCTCTTTCCATATATTCCCCTGCTGCTGCAACTTTTCACACACTGAATCATGCTTGAATTATTCCGACATGATGCTGCGCCCTCATGTGTACAGAAATGTGCCACTTACATGTAAATTGCTTTAAATCTAAGAAAAATGGATCCAAGATAGTACATCAGGCTGTCACAGAAATGCACATGTAAACAAAGCGTGACGTCATGATGCTTCAGGCTGAATGCTCCTCCTGCTCCTTATGGGCTCAGTTCACCAAACAGAGGGCGCTTTCTGACCACTATTGAGAGCCCAGTGGACAGGAGACATTGCATCTTGGCGTGTACTGGTTCATGAGCGTATACTAATGATAATGTGGTGCTTATAGCGCTTTATACCAAAGGTCTCAAAGCGCTCGGTCTCTACCCTCACACATACCCATTTACACGTCAGGCAGAGGCAATTGTTGTAAAGTGTCTTGCCCAAGAACACAAGCCCCATAACACAAGCCCAAATTCCGAGGTCAGATTGAACCCATGTACCGGTACCACGGCACAAGTCGACTCCATAACCATTGGACCACACCGCTCCACAGCGTATAGTGCCTATACACACGACTAATTTTATTCTGAGTATTCACAAAGCCATAGCGTCTTCGCGTGAGCATCAGGCATCGTCGATGCATTTGAATGTCTCTGCCAGTGTTCTAGCCTCCCCCAAATCTCCCTTTCTTACCGTTGAGGGGGTACTCTCCCGTTAAGGGGGTACTTGTGCACAGAGCCCATGAAGTCTAGACCCAAGATACTTCCAACCCTCATTGAGATAAAGAAAATGTCACAAAACAAGACTTAAGTCGAGTAGCAAGCTGCAGGTGCCGGACGAATTCCGTTCAAGGGTATTCATCCCAGCAATCATTTTTGGGGGCCAAGGTGAGGTTTACGCAAGTCTAAATCATATGTCAGCAGGGTGACCGTTTTAGCTGATTTTCCGCGAGATCTGACAGATTGTTTTGAAAACAAAAACGAATCTAGCAGAAAATCTTGCAGAAAGAAAATTTTAGCAGATTTCTAGCAGAATTCTGTAATATCGGTGATCCTCGCAGAAAATAATATAGTACATTTGTTTTGAACAAGCTTCATTTTTTAAATCACTGAAAAAAAAAAAAATTGAACAGCAGGGATAGGCAGGCCAGTCTAAGACTATGCTGTAAAGTACTATAGACATTTGATGGTGCAGGCTAGAAACACGCCTATTGTTTTGGTTATTTTTGGGGGTTTTTAAAGGAAATTTTATAACATCTGCATGTGAGTGTAAGTGTTTTATAATGTGTTTTGTGTAATTCTGGGTGATTTAGCAGATTGTTTGTTAAATCTAGCAGATTTTTGAAGTGCATCTAGCAGAATTGTGCCATTTCCAAACGGTCACCCTGTGTGTCAGTGGTATTTTTCGTCCACAGTTTGAAAAGATGAACACGTATTCTAGGACCAGTAAAGTCAAATTTTGGGTCACGGCAAGTCAAATTTACAAGCGACAGTGGGTGGGGTATGTAGAAAGAGGACTACGTGTTGATTAGCCTTTTGGGATCAGCCAAAAATATTATTTTTGAAAGACATAATTTGTTGAACTTGAAATTTTTTTTAATTGCCATGATTTTTTTTATTGTGGTTCAAAATGCTGATACAAAATATACACATATTTTTTTATTTTATTTATATTAAAGCTTGATTTACATGTATATTAAAGGTGAAAGCATGTGAAGAAAGTTATACAAACGTTACTTGCATTGCTGTGAGTTGATTCCAAAGAGTTGTCAGATATACACGTACACGCAACTACCAACATTAATATTTACAAATGTGAAATTGTGCTTTTTATACAATATATGTAGATAACAGTTTGACATCAAACACAACAAAATAATTTCTCACAAAAATGTCCATTATTAAAGGGCAGTTGGGCCCATGTACACACAGTGGAATAGTCATGATCATGTTATGCATGATTGTGTATTTGGCGTATATCTACAACAAAAATTAATATTAATAAATAAAAAAAAAAAACATTATGGGAATGCACATAATAGTTTTTTGTAGTACAGTATGCAAAATTGCATATTAGTTAATCTACTACTGCTACTTGGCTTAACATGACATCATATATCAGTAAAACAAGAAGTTTAGTCAAGGAAACCTGGTGATTGTGTAGTTACGAGCCAGTCTTTCGTTTTAGTCCTTGAAGTAATTTCTCACAAAAGTTCTCTTAAAAAGGGCAGTCAGGCCCCATAACATGTAAAACTTAGTGGAATAGACGTGATCATGTTATGCATGATTTTGTATTTGATATGGTGTATACCTACAAAAAAGTTAATGAATAAAAAATAACTACTTTGGCAAGTCCAATAACCTAAAAGTGGATTTTCATTCTCTTGTAGGAACAGGGCCCGTAACTACACAAACCCTCAAAGCCTTGTATAGAAAACATATACATAGCAAGCATTGTTGTATACATGTGTACATTAGGGGTGTGCATTGGAACTCGACTGCCGATGTCAGGAAACAGTTCCAGATTATGGAATCTGGTACCTGTAACTAACTTTACAAATTACTTAGTAACTTCTCCAACAATGAAAATGAAAGGTTTTGAATGTTGTTTGTCGAGGATTTTCGGAATGAAAACCAGGCTACATGGAAAATCAAAATAGATTCATGTTTATGACGCTTGTGAAAATGAAACTTACACCCTGAAGCTACATGTATTGAGCTCACTGAACACACTTGTATCTTTCTGTGTTCATGCACCGATGTAGCAGAATTATCGTGCGGACGGATCTTTATGAACAACCTCTATACAGCAACCTCCGAGATTTACGTTTTGGGATTGGGTTTCTTTAACGGATACCCAGGTACCCATTTTTTAATTTTAATCGGGTACCCGATTCCCATGCTACCTGTAAATGCACACCCCTAAATGTACACACAGTCTAGAGTTCTAACAACATGGCTGCACCAAAATTCTTAACGTAGCCTACGCAAGCCAATTTATACCCACATTACCTAATGTGTCCAAAACACCCGCGAAAAATTTACAGCACAAGGAAACCTGCAAATTGCGACAACCATACAAAATGGGGAGCAATGAGTTTTGCAATTAAATAATATAAAGAATTGAAGCATTTAAAAAATAAAATAAAACAATGTTGCAAATCATATTTGTTTGCAGCTTAAAGCAAAAAACTGCATTATCTGCAATTAAGTTTTGTAAAGTAATATGTATATCTTTTTTAAAGCAGCAGCTGTAAAAAAATTAATAAGCAGTAAGTCAATATGGAACCAGCCCTACCGATAAAATCATAATGACACAAAACATTTTCCATAATTTCACCTAGGTCCATATACATGTAGTACTGGCTGCAATTGAGTAGTTTGTCATGTTTGTGAGATGTTTCGAGGCAAGATTATTTAATTGATAGCTTTATTGTTACCCTAGCGGAGCCTTGTAACAAAACAAACAAAAAGAGTTTGGGTGGTGACTCTAACCCATTAGTTAAGCCATCCTATACTAGTAACTATCACAAACTGTCTGAAACCTAGCCCCTAGGTACCTCTCTAAATAGCTTTTGTACAGGCTGGTCACCAACTACCAGAAACCCCTATGGATGGGCCTTATTCACATGTTGGCCATTTTTGTCAAGTTTCCTGAAAGCATTTCATCAATTGTTAACTGCTGAATGGGATGGCGCCAGACTATTTATGCAGGCACAATGCAGCCTCATTTTACTGTCATTTTTCTTTTAAATCTGGCTTTAAACATAAGGGACTGTTTATTTACAAATTTTAAATTAATCATTGAAGCAGACTGGAATTAATTAGAAATTAACTTGGTTTTATTTCTCTTCGCAAGTTCAAAGAATTAAGATTTCACCTCACTTTCAATTCAATATGGCCGACTCGTGAATAAGGCCCATTACACCCTATAACTGCCAAAGCCTGTTTAAGTGGTTTGATAGATAGGCTGACCATTAATACTGGTACAGCTTGTGTAACAGCCATTTTAACCTGTCAATTGTACCAAGATGAGGCCAGTTTATAGACCCGTTCAAAATTGTAACGTGATAGATTTTGACCCATATGGTTACTGAGAGAGGGAGGGTTAGTCCCTGTACCGCCCCAAACCACCCTACCTGTTACTCCTTATACCGCCCTAAACCGCCCAGCACTTAAGCTTTTATTAATTTCGTCCATGAGTAAATACAATGTAATACAATGTGATACAAGTTCTATTGAGTAATGTAAAACAGGTCACTGCAAAACCTTGTCGAGTTGTAGGTATACATGTAGGTTGAGCCCATTCAAAGCACTTGCTCCAGTTTGGTATGATTTCCATTGAAGCAGTTCAGCAAACCTTTTATTTTACTTAAATATAAAAGTTAACTGTGGTGAAATGACCAATATAAGTCCCACCCCCTTTTTTGCGACCAATCACAAGCATGATAAATGTCGGAAAAATGTCTGACATGCATGTGTTTTGATATGACTCACACCTCTGGAACATGCAGTGGTATAAACGGATTGGTCAAGTCAAATCACAACTCTTACCAACTTAAGGAAGTTGCCCAAGTCTAGTAAAGTTAAGTAAAATTAAACCTTCTCCCCTTTCAAATTGCAACCATCGAATTTATAATCAAAAGGTGTTCCGATGGTCCTCTGCCTCCAAGCAAAACCGACCAAAATGCCCAATCCAAAAAGTTACAAATCATGAATATATACAATCCAGAATTTCATGGCAATTCACATTTTCACCCAGATGTCGGGGATATTTGGGTTCCTGTTTGGAAGAATAGCCGACGGGGATGGTTCACTTTGAGGCACTGGCTGGTAGAGCCGGGTCACAAACCCGCTGGTTCCCTCCCATACCACCTCCGAATGAGCAGGGCCAGGGACTGGGACCAGCGGTCTCTCGGGCCTGTGCCTGGCCCTGTGGTGGTGCGGGCAATGCGCGACAACTCCCAGATGGCGGGAGAATTTGTTGCAGGTGCCCAGGGAACTGGTACTAGGTGAGCTCAGATCTGATGCCGCAAAGGAGCCGAGGGGTTCCAGTTCGTGCGACTCACCTGAGCTGGGCACTTCCGAGGAATGAGAATGGATAACCTCCGAGTCCTCGACTGCTCTGATGGTGTTCTTTCTCTGAGCACAGCAGGTACTGCCCGGGAGTAGGAACTGACCCAAGGACCCCTCGGGGCCGATGGTGCGGCACAGGGACTGAAAGTAGAACGTTGAGAACACCCAGCTGATGGACATAATTAGCATGAGGAAGGTACCCATCTGGGTGTAGGACAGGATGGCCGATGGCATCATCAAGGCACCTGCCACAAACGTGGTCAGGGCAGCCATGGTGATTGCAGATCCCATGCGGCCCAGAGAGAACACCACCCGCGACTCCCTGTCCATCTCCGGTGCAATCCTGTAGGCCACGCCGTAGTGGACCGTGAAGTCAACAGACAGCCCCACCGCGACGGACAAGATGACAGACTCCAGGATGTTGAGCTGCCAGCCCAGAAGCACCAAGGCCCCGATGGTGACACATATGGTGCCGGATATAGACAGGATGGCGTAGAGACTGATCAGGAGACTCTGGGTAGTCACAAACATGACACAGGTAGAGATGATGATGGACATGCCTAGAGCAATGGGCGTACCGTGGGCCAAGTTGTCCTGGAGATCATAGAAATCCAAGAAGCTTGTGAACCATCCATGCTGCATGGCTGGGGGAGCGTTTTTCATCTCTGAGTTCACCCAAGCGTCAAATCGGGTCCAAAACGATTTGATTTGTTCAAAAGAGTATGTGAAAGTCTGTGTGCTGTCAAACTCAACAATGGCAGCCACAATTTTGTCTTTGGGGCCACTGAAACGAGGCCCCGGGGTGTATTTTGAGAAGGCCACTGGGAACTCATGGTACAGTACACTAACTGCTTCCTTGAGACATGTCTCAAAGACGTCTTGAGAATACGGAAATGCGCTTTCCTGGCAGCATGGTCTGTGACTTTCCCCCGTTTCGGGGTCGAGACAGTTTCTAGACTGCATCCAGGTCTTGAAGTTCTCTATAAAACAGTTTTTGAATTGCAGCCCTGAGGTTGGAAAGTAAAAAGTGTGGTTACGTAACCTGGCACAGAATTTCATAAGCCACTGCTGGGAGTCCGGCAGAGCAAGGTTAAATGTCTCATCAAAAGTGATGGTGCCGCGGTTGTCCGGGTCCAGGGGATTGCCATTATCTTTAGGCTGAATTCCCCAGACAATTGTTAAAGGCAAATGAGCGTAAACCTGTGACCCTGTACTGTTGACCTTTTCAAACCAGAACATATCTTTGTAGATGAAATCGTATCGCTCGAATGGGTGCAGCGAGCGAAACAATTGGAATTCAGGAAGAGTGGGCAACTGAAGCTTTGGGTTTAAGAAGATCAGAATGAATCCACCCAGGGTAAGCGTGCTTAATGTGAGCAGCCACATGTAACGCAGTTTGACCACAACACAAGGTAAAATCTTGTCAAAGAAAATGCGGGACCATTCGCTCACGGCATACTTGATTTTGTGCACATAGCACACGATACGAGTGCACCACAAGTGTTTCCATTTGTAGGTTCTGTACTCCCTCGTGTCTTTCCTGAGGGAGGAGAATCCGTCAAAGTAATGGTCATAAATGGTGACAACGGCAGGCAACCAGGTGACGGTGAAGAAACAGTTGACAAGGATAGTTGTCCCTGCGAAAATGCCGAAGCATTTAATGGAGGTGATGCTGCTGATGGTGTTGGCAAAGAAAGCGGACGCCGTCGTCAGACTGGTGACGAACATGGACACTGCAGCATGCCGCAGTGTGTCCAAGACCACCAGAACGTGAGGGGTGTTGACGTGGTCTAGACGGGTACGCTTCCAGATGTCACAGTAGACAAATGCGTCATCGGCTCCAATGCCCACCAGGAGGATAACGGTGGTCAGGTTCATGAATGGGAAGAAGGGAATCCCAAAGACGACACGGTAGAGGAAATAGGCCAGAATGAGTGACATGGCCATACTCAGCACTGTCATGACGGTGATAAACAACGATCCAATGTAGATCCACATCAGCAAGATGATGATCACCACTCCAAGGCACGGATACAAAGCCTCGGCGGTGAGATGCTCGCCGAAGAGATCGTACTTGAGGTTGAAGAACAATCCCGTCACTCGAACCTCCGAGTTCTCCACTTCCTTATCTTGGAAGATGTCCTCGTAGACCTCCCGCATGTCGTTCCCAGCATGCACCGGGAGGATGACCATGGCGTTTTGCACACGGACGTTGTTGGGCTTCTCCACACTCAGGAACTCCACGTCAGCCAGGTAATGCATGATGGAGTAGACAGCATCATAGCGGATGCAGTCCTGGTGGATGTTGGTTGGGCACGGTCTCCACTCCCTTGTCTCCCAACAGTCAGGCAGCAAGGTCCGGCTGCGATAGAAGTGGGAGCATTTCTGCAGCAACTCCAGGGTTTCTGCCACGTCACCCGCCGTTATCTCTGCGCAGCTGGAACGGTTGTTCAGCAGAGCCACATAGTTTCCGATTGACCAGCTGTGACAGCATTCCCCCTTCGTGTTGGTGTGACAGCTCCTCATAAACTGCAGATGCTGACGGACGCTGGTTTCTTCCAACTGGCACATTGACTGCAGACCGTGTAACGTCAGCAGATTACCGGAGTGAATTGGCTCAAACACCATCCTGGCATACTCTCTGGCTGTAAAGGTCAAACCAAAATAGTATCAGTATCAGTAGCGGATCTAAGCAAACCATCACTCAAACCCCCTCCACCTTCACATCAACCACCCCGTTTCCTGAAAGCTAGATCCGCTCCTGAGCATGTAAGTTAACAGTCACCCTGCTAAAACCGAAAACAAATCTCACATGGAATTTTCAGGTCAATTTTGTTGATAAACAGTGAACAGTTGATCTGAGCCACGAACCTTGTTGCATTGAGCAAATTCAATTCCATAGTTCTTAACCGTCTCCTCTCTCATAAAACCTTAACCGATAAATCCCTGTTCCACTACTACCACCCCAAACCAACTTTCCTACTATACTATGTTCAGCCCAAAACCACCCTGCCTATTACTCCATGTAAAGTTCTGAACCATCCTGCCTATGTATTGCTCAAAACCACGCAAGCAGTCTATGGTTTTATAGATTATCAGGGAAAAACACACAGTAATACAATGGAAAACAGAAGACCACATGAACTCACAAGGGTTGAAACAGAAGAACGGCTCATTGGCATCCACGGCTCCGAAGGGTAACTCTCCGTCATACGGACCCCGCCAATCGCTGGAACTGCTGCTACTGTCGTCATCATCTCCAGAGGCAACAGCCTCAATCTCATCCAAGGATGTCTGAGTTGTGTCTGGCACGGCAGTCAGCGTGAGGGGCATTGAGGTTGCTGTGGTTGAGTTGACGGAGGCATTGGATGAGGTAGAGCGCACTGGAGGCTGTTTTGTCTGGCTGTAGGGATGGCGGCTGCCATGCACCGGGTAGACAGACAGAAGCTGACCAGCTCCAGTTTGATCCAGCATGTTCTGCCACGTGACTGACCGCTGGCTTATGGCCGTACCCCGTGGTTCGAAACCCTAACAAAATAAAGAGGGAAATGTCTGTCAATTTTACTGCTCGTACACATTCAGATAACTTCGAACTCCAGTTTGATCCAGCGTGTTCTGCAACGTGACAGACCGCTGACTTATGGCCGTACCCCGTGGTTCGAAACCCTAACAAAATATAGGGAAAAAGGATGAAGACACAGTGAAGGTACACCTAGGATACAATTGTGCAAGTACACAGTGATGTTTTCCTAACTGAGTAGGCCACACACTAAAAGAATGAGGATGGGTATCTACAATTTTTAATTTATATCTCCTTTTAAACCCTACTTTTATTTCCCAATGTCTGTCACTTTTACTGCTTGTACACATTCATTCAACTTCTAATGGAGCTGACCAATGTTTTTAGTCAGAGTTGGTTACAAGGGTGGATCCAGAGAAGTTACTGCTGGGGGGTGTGCTGGGGGGTGGGGACAGAAGGGCTCTCTCAAGTAGAAAATCTACTTATTTGCAGAAATTTTGGTCACTGCCGGGGGAGAGGGGGCGGGGAGAGGAGCCCCCTCTGCACCCCCTTGATCTGCCACTGGGTTAATTAGTGAGTCAATAACTGACACTATTGATCAGGGCTGCCTAGAATAATGAAGGAAGAGACAATCAAAACTTGCAAGATCCCAAAATGAAAGACGATTCGGGGGTGGTGTGTTGCTCAATCTACGAAATGTCATTTGTGATTAGGATTTTAAACAAGCGTACATGCATTTTTATACGTTGTACAACTGGATTCCTTCTAAAGCTGGATGAACAACGATTCATGCTACAAAAAAAATTCCCTTCGTAAAAAAATGGGGTCCAGAAAAGTCATAGAATTTGTGGGTCATTCTGTAGATTGTGGGTAAAGTCTTGCAAACATAATTATTATATACTGATATAATTTCTTCTCGTTCAGGAGTACATGTATATAAGGACCCATGGAGACAATGACAGTTGCACAAAATGCATGTATTCTTGTTAAAATGGCAGCATCGAGCTGTGAAACTACACAACTACATGTATTGAGCTTACTGAGAAAGCCTTTGGAATGTTTTTAATATTAATCAGCATTATGAAGCACATTATTAGTTATTCATAAATACCTAACACAGTTAACGCATTCCTATTGGTCAAGAGCCCGTCACGTGGCTGGTCTTAAACAAATGATAAGGACATGGCTACATAAGTAGCTGGTCTTAAACACTTTTCCAGTGTCACATAACATTTGGACTCCCATGAAATCCTGTGCATTTAAAGTTCATTGGTTGAACGTTCAATTTCTCACGTATGCATGCGTAATACTACCAGTGAATCAGTATTTCATAGTCCAAAATTCACACTACACCAGCCCAGCTGCGTTTTGCGCGACATCGCGCAGTACGCGCGATGCGCAAGCCAATGTCCTTATAAAAAGGTAACAAGTTGTGGAGGGGCATTCCATATCATAGTCAGAGGGGTGTTTCGTAAAACATGAAGTAAAAATGTTGAACAAAATGGTTGGCAACGTCTAGTTTTTGACTTGTTTTGATTTTTGGACCGAACAGATTTGGGTTTTTTTTACCGAAAAGGTATTTATGAATACTTCGCCTTGGGTAATTATCACCCATCCAGACTCCCACCGGTATTAAACAGAGTGTTATAATACCTCCCGAACACATATTTATTTCCTTATTTATATATGAAAGGTTTATTTCCAAAAATGCAATAAAATTAGAATTCCGCTCTCTCTCCCAGCCGCCCAAAGTCAGTTTTTAACACACAATAAAGTGAAAAATGAACTTTAGAAACAGCTGTTATATCATTTTAATTATTTAATGTTTAATAACCATGCTCATTTGTCACTTTTGGGTTTTTTTTCAACTGGATTAACCGTGTTTTTGACAAAAATCTTCATTACCTACACAATAAATACATGTGAATAACTGCTATCATGCCTAATAACCCATTAATATGGTACGCTGACTGACAAGACCCCATGAAACCAAATAAACCGTTTTTAATGTCAACCCCCAAAGATTGTCCGAGACAAGGCGGTCTGACATTTCCTCGGAAACGTCTTGATCAACACTGACAAACAGAAATCCCACGCTGGCGACAAGCCAACGGAAAAACAAAAACAAAACCGAGATGAAGAGCACACTTCCGTTTCCTTCCCCCGAGCCTTTACTCTTTGTCGAAATTGGAATGGGACTGCATGCTACAGTTTCTCCAAGCCCAAGGGGGATGAAGTGAATTGGACGTACATGTAATCCCCAAAAGATGTTTTTATTCCCGTCTTCTTGGATGGGAAGCGATGGTGTGTGGTTGCCTAGCAACGCATCAAGAGACTTCTTCCTCCCTGGTTGGCCGTTCCCAGGTCTTTGAATCTGTTGACAGATTTTTATTTTTGTTTGAGGGATTGTTCATAGGTGAGGAACATGCGTATTTTAATAAAGCCGGATATGAGGACCCTCTAAAATAAATGGATTTTGGAAATTAGACATTCTGTTTATTCAGCTCTCCTTCACATGGGGGGGGGGGGGGAGATTTGTGTGCTGTAAAGGTAAGATACAACATTTGCAAACATTTCAAAACGAAATGATCAAATTATCACAAAATACCTTACGGGATCGTTAGGGATTGACAGTCTAAAGCATCCTGTAAAATCGTGGCTCCTGGTGACATTTTCAAGAAAAATGGTATTTTTCCAACGCTGGTCGGCCGACCAGCGTTGGAGAAAACTGGCTTTTTTTCCAAACCAGCTCCTAATTTTTCATAATTAGTTATTCCGTGTTTCTTTGCAATTGATTACACAACTGTAAAGGGGTACAAGCCTGCTAGACTGACTCTCTGATCTTACAATTCCCCAAAGTCTATAAATTCTCCGTTTCATCTGAAGTGGGGTCAGGGAACCAGACTACAAGAACATGAATGGTTTTCTTGGATTTTCCAACATCTACAAGCCCAAAACGTGAAACAAGTCATTTTAACAATATTTGCTATGGCATACTTATCCTCCAAATCCATTTATTTCTGAAAATTGCAGCAAAAGCAAATGTTGTACATTCCCTTTAAGATTTAGGGTTGTACATTTTGGAATAATTTAGTATTCGATTACTCGGAACTGATGTGTTTGATCGAATATTCGTTATTCTAAACTGCCAGCTGCAACTGCGTGCCACGCTGGTCAAAAGTTCCACGCAGAGCGCGCCAGTTGAAATTTGCGTGCGGCGATTGATAAGGAGAGTTTTGCAGTAAGTATTTTTAACTGTCCAGGGCTTTAACCTGCTAAAAGGATAGAAACAATGAACCGCCGTCGACAAAAAAGTTACCGTCAAAAACAGTGGCACCTGAAAATAACATGCCGCAAATTTGGAAGTAACATCACAGTCTTGTGTTTAGGTGCGCAATTTTTTTTTTTTTTTGAATATTCAAGACAGGAAAAAGATATTCGAATATTCGATTGATGATCGCATATTCAAATTTTTTGGGAAAGCCTTAGTTTTGGTCGGTCTCTATACAACAGAATCAGGGTGTATCCATAAAACATGATATTCACAATGAAAATGCATTCAACAATTAAAAAACAAAATTGTCTGATACGGAGAATATTATTAAGAGCAGGTCCTTCCATGTATTTGCAGATCTTGGTGAGGTCAAATCAAGTAGGGATTCAGGATACACACACTGCCCAACGTTTGCATTTTTAATGGAAATGGAACACCCAACCCAGTACACCGGCCATTTTTCTCAATATTTGGCGTGACCCATCTCAGTCAGATGTTGTTTTTCACTTCACACAAAACCAGGGGAACTGACATCCACGAAGACCCGAAAAATAACAAGGAAAAACAATATTTAAATACCCATAGCATAATCAGGGGATTTGGGGCGATACAAGGATTATTGGGTTAGGAAATAACAGGAACCAGTAATGTTTATTTTACAAATGACTACACAGCACAGAAAAAACAAAGCTGTAATGCCAATTTCTAATGCTTGACTAAAACTGCTCCGAGAATCACAGTCCTTTTCCATTTTAACTTTCAGCATGATCCACACTTTCCACTTCGGGTGACAAACGTACAAGCATGAACCCCCGGTGCACTTTAGACCCGTCATTTCCACAGGCCTGCGTTATCAGACGCTTGCGGATATTTGCTTTTTGTTGACGCCGAGACCACCCCTGCGTAAATATTTACCCGGGGTCCCTAACAAAATTCATCTCAGGCCAAGAAATCCTGATATCTGATGAAATGGAGTAAAAAAAATAAGAAGCACTGACGTCAAGCAGCACCTTGAGTAAGAAGTCAGATATCTGGGCACGTGTCAGCGAGCGTGTCAGCGAGCGTACCCAGGTGCAATCATATCGCAATTACTCAGCTTTCGAAACTGAGCATCCAATTATTTTGTCCCATCTCCAGATGTGCCAAACAAGAGTAACAAGTTTCCTAATAAGACGGCTGGATTGCTAGAAATCTGTCGGATATTAAAATTTCACACTGAGCCTCGAAATCTCTGGTTGATTTTTTTTTCTTCAGATTTTTTAGAATTTCTCTCCCTTTACAGAAACAAGAGCCGAGTGCCGTGGCCTCGTGGTCAGGAGAGTGAAAACGCAAAGATATTAATTGGCAAAGTTTGCAAATTGACATGACTGATGTAAGAAGTTGGCCATGAATGTTAAAAGTGGCTTGGTGATGCACTGTACAGGGGGAGTTAAAAAAAAAACGAAACCCAATTGTCGGGACCTTTTTTTTCAGTGAAGTTCTGCATGTAGCACTTTCAAAATCTAGGATATATACCGGTAGAATTGTTTTCATTTTGCTGAAAGAACACTTACCATTTTTGTGATCTGTGTACAGAAGTTTAAAACGGTGTTTGTGTTTAAAATTCTGCAACTTGAAAAGTACATGAGCGATTTTAATGATTCTTGTACTGAAAGAAAGCTTATGAATTGGGCTTTTTCAAGTGCTACATGCAGAACTTCACTAAAACAATGATCCCAACATTTGGGTTTCATTTTTTTTACTTTACCCTGTACTTTGAATGGGGATCTACCCAATGTTCCCCAATACCTATGTTCTCCAATACCGATGTTCCCCGAAATCCTTAGGATTATGGTTAGGGTTAGGGTTAGTGCTAGGGTTATAGGGTAAGGATTTCGGGGAACATCGGCATTGGGGAACATCGGTGTTGGGGAACATCGGTATGCACCCGTTTGAATGTCTTCTACTGAAGCTGAATGTAATGTATAAGGGGAAGTGCTTCACACAAGTTGTGTACATCCAATAGACTGATTCAATATATGTAAGCCCCGCCCCCCATTTTTGACCAATCACAGTTGTGACTAATGTTCAACATACACTGTAAGTGCACAAGTCCGACATGCGTGCACGCGCATGACTGGAACATGCAATGTGGTAATGGAGAGGTGGAGCCAAGGTGGAAAAAATATGAAAACACACAATCCATCCCCAATTCGGGCGATTCACAACCAAGAGTTTGCCACGGAGAGTTTACTTTTCCCAGTGCATTGTGGGAGATGGTCGACAAATTCGCAGCACGGGACATTTGAAATCGTTATTTTTTTCGGTCAGTGGTTTCATCAGCGTATGATTTGAGGCTCTGTTTGCCCATTTCTTTTCTTGTTATCAATATGTGTTTTTGGTAAGGCGGCAGAACGCTATGCCCCAATCTCTAACAGATTAGCTCAAGTTGTCTTCCGACACTCATTCAAATGAGCCATGTTTTGTCGACCGTAAACTTGAAAAATGGACTCTCCGTGGCAAACTCTTGGTGGCGCACTGCATTGTAAATCGCCCGAATTCTCCGCCAAATACATTACCAATTTACGCCTCTGCATACTGTACATGTACAGGGTGAGTCAGAACGATCTGGACCCAAGGCCAAAAAAAAAAGGCTCTTGTTTCTGGTATGGAGCTTGCCCAAAAGTGGTGAGGCGACGCAGTTTTTTTTTTTACCCAACTTTTTTTCTTTTTACCCAACTTTTTTTCTCTTCAAAATGTTGGCTGATGTTGCAGATAATGCTTCGATCCCTTAAAACTCTCAAAATATCCTTCAGAGTGCAGCTTGAGGTGACCTCAGTTAGGCCATAAGGCTTGAGAAGTATATTGAGCTAATTAAAAAGCGTTTACAGGTTCCAGATACACGACCATCGCTCCGTCAGTCGGGCTTCCAGATGCACAATTACAAAATTTACAACACCGTCTGCAAATGGTGCCCGACTAAATCTAGTGCAAAATATATAGGAGACCAGAGAGGCCACATAAAGCTTATACTCCATGGAAATCCCATCTAAAAACACGTTAAAATTGCGCAGCAGCAGGATTCCAATCAAACCAGTGAGTTTGGCAGTTTTGAGACATCATCTTACATTGAAAAAAAAAACTTTTAAAATTGCCGACGCGCATGGCCGGCTACGGCGACACGCGCGCAGACCAAAAGCCGGAGACCTTTTTTTGGCCCAAGTTCACCATTTTTTGTGTTGCAAATAGAGTATAATGAGAAAAAAACCCTGAGTGTTTCGTATATGAATAGTTATTACCTGGTCTTCCACAGGAATTGTTCAAATTAGTGGCTGTGGTGAGGAGTTATGCTTTTTTCATTGAAGTGGCTCATTTTCCAATCTGTATACGGAATTGGTTTTGCCTTTTTTTATATGTGTCAATAACTTCAAGTGAGTCAGTCACCATGACTAGGTTTTTATTTGTTATTACACTGCTTCACATCAGTACGTGATGTCAATAAATTTGTTGAACCATGGAACCGTGGTCAGAGTGTTTTTAGCGTGTGTTCTGCGCTAGCGCTTTTCTTCAAAATGGAACACTAGTGAATGGATATACATGAAACTTCACCAAATATGTCCAAAATACCAGCCTATAACATACATGTATCTCAGTTTGTTTTGATAATTGCTACATATTTTAATATTTTCTTCAAGTTGGCTCCAGATCATTTTGTCTCACTTTGTACACCTTGATTCCCTTGATTCGCACTGCAAATGCAAGTCGAGTTTTACTTTTGGCTTAAAACTTCACAAACTGCCACACATAAAAATGTGTTTGCTTCCCAACTTTTTAAAAGCAAAGCAGCTTCCTAAACATGTTTTTAACAAAATGTTCCAGTGATGTACAGACAGTCATGATAGCATATCGAATTTCCAATACATGCACTGCACGTAGTTCATGTCAATTACCCCAGAGCGCTATCCCAATTTCTGAACAATTTGGCCGGGACTCAAGCAGAGTGCAGCAACCCAACTCGTCTCAAATTCAATAACACCGCCCGTCTAACACACCACGGCACGAGCAAGTTTCCTTGGAAGGATATAAGTAATGCTGAGACATCTTGGCACAGTTGTTTTGAATGTCGGCGACATATGGTACGGACTTGTGAGTGGCTATTTTTAACCTTAACAGTCTCCAATTAAAAAAAGGGGAAAAAAAAGAAAATCCCCAAACAGGTTTAATGTAAAGTCTCAAAGGGAAGGACGCAGGTAATGAAAGACATCCTGAGAACATCTCTGCATACTACATTGGGGGGGGGGGGGTTAAAGTTATGTTCCCTGAGCTCATGAACAAATGTTGTGTCAGTTTCTTGTTAAAAAATGTTTTGTCAATTTCTTTTCTAGTAATAAATTTTCAACTGGTATGGTTTTTTCCAACCAAAAACTTCCTTTTTTCCCTTTGTTTAGACGTCTGCAACTCTCTGAAAACTTTTTGTTTGTTTGTTTTGGGCACCATAAGATCCTCTTTACCAGGAGACTGGCTTCCAGTCCGTACATTTTTGATACTGATTGTGGGTCAGGAACCAGCCTATCCCGCGATAAAATTGTTAAGTAATAATTCAGTAACTAAACACTGGCCATTTTTTTTTTGGTTGATGTCTCATTCAAAAAATGATCTCCGGAAAAATAACATTTTAGAAAAGAAACTACAGTACTTTTCAGGACGCAACTCGAAAATAGCACGAGGATGCAATTTTAAAAGGGGGGGGGGGGTGTCTGTTCAAGTTTGTTATTTGTTATGGAACGTCTACATCAGACTGGATGCTTGATGTCTGTGTAGTGGCCGTGCGCAGCCGCAGGGGTAAACTTAGTGTGAAATCATGCCGCAGGCCGTTGGGAAAATTATTTCCGCAGTGTTTGGAAAACATTAGAAGCTTCTTGTTTGGCTTTTCCTAAAGTGATTACCGAGCGGGGGAAAAATCACCCCAAACAAATTGACGCAGCGCTGAATGACATCTGGTTAACATTGGATTTGTTAGATGTTTATCACAATGTGCTGGAGCTTGTTTTGCCAAATGGAATATTCCAAAAATTTAATTGGGATGGGGGGGGGGGGTTGATTAAAGTAGGGAAAAAACCCAGCAAGGTGACATGTCATCAGATTTAAAATAAAATTCTTTAAGTTAAAAAAGCACTTGTTTTGGTTATGTAAAAATGATGGATATGCGACAGTGCTCACTTACATTTAAGTCTGACATTTACATCCGAGTCTGACTTTTTGGATGTTTTGGTTTTTCCTTTTCACAAAAATCTGTTAGTTTTCATTCCATTTTTTGTACAGAAACTGAGGGGAAAGCAGCGAGTATTTGCCACAAATATCCTGTTTTGACGACAGATGTTCTGAACACTCCACAAATCATTATTTAGAACAATTCACCTTTATACTCTCAAAAGGGGCCGGTGAAATGGATATCTGCAATATTTTCAGGGCATTGCCAAATTAATCAATGGTACATGTACAGTGCAATAGCGTAATTTTTCATACGTCTGCCGAGCAAAGTCCAGTTTATCATTAAGGTCAGAAAATGCCAAACACTTATTTGTTTCCTCATAATGCTGATAGGTGTAAACAATTTTTTCCAAATGGAATTTTGACGATGCACACACCTGACATACCGTACAGAATGCGACAATTATAATCATGATTTGATATATACGTGCACTCCGCCCCTTCTAAATTTCACAGCTTTTGAGTCTAAGATGTCCAGTGCCTGATCAGTCCAATGACCACTCTTTAAAACTTGCCTCTCTCACTGCTAAACTATAGGTTTGGGCAGGCTGACATCATCCAATGAAAAAAATCTATTTATTTGCACACCAGTTTTCATCGGTTGCTATGTGTTACCCATTCAGCACTCAAGACTCAATAACCATTGAGTTTCAAGAACATTGGTCTGGAAGCGAGACAAGGCAGAGTAAAAAGCCAGGGATGACTTTACCTATGTAGAGCGTCGGAGCTGTGAAGAAGCCATGTATGATGTTGGATTCCTACCGGTACTTGTAAGAAAGGGGATCCCGAAATCTTTGTGTTGGGCCTGGGTCCAACACGGACATTTTGGATGGTGTGAAGGACCTTTACAATAACTTTGGTCCATTAAATCCCAATGTTAATGTACCGATACTACTCCTAAATAAGGTCTCCACAACTCCAGGGGTGAGCATCAGAACCAGGCACCCAATTGAGTACCCAACCACTGATGTCAGAAACAGGTTCCAGATTATGGAATCGCGTACCCATAACCAACTTTTACAAATTACTTATATTTAGTAACTTCTCAGACAATGAAACAGAAAGGTTTGAATGCCATTTGTGGGGATTTATTTTTCAAAATGAAAACCAGGCTACAAGGAAAACCCAAACAGATTTCACGTTTAGGTGCATTTTTACAAGCGACAGATGACGCTTGCAAAAGTTGCAGTTTACGGTACATGTCAAGCTATAAAGCCTTTCAGACAATTTCTGGATTTGAATTTCTGGGTTGGGTTTCTTTGATGGGTCCTTGATTCCCTTACTACCCATAAATGCACACTACTACCTGACTCTTAACGTACATGTACAGTGTGTCTATGTTACTGTTCATTTCGCTGATCCTTGAGATTTAATATCAAATCCTGGCAAACGTGTGAAGGCAGGTTTCTAATTCTGGCTGTGCGCTAATAAATTGCCCCTGCGGTGTCTCTGTAATGCATCCTGACCATCTGGTGTTTGGTGTGGAAAGGGAGGGCGGGGGAGGGTGGGGGGGAGGGTTGACTGGGAATGGGAGACATGGGGGATGGAAGATATAAAGGGTCGGTGGGTGGGTGATGGGGATGAGAGATATGGGGGGGGGGGGGGCGTAAATGTATGGTAGAAGTGTTGGTGCTAGGCTTATGAGATTACACCCATGATGGACCTGTCCACAGTATGGCTAGGTAACGTGTTATAAAATGTACATGTGTACGGTACATTACCAACTCACGCATGAACATGTATGTTCACGCATGGGTTGGCAATGAACATGTACCCGTTTCCCGTTATACCGATACATATTGTGTCACCAAGGTAATATCGTGCCAAACCGATTTTTTTTCTATTTGAGGTAGCCAATTTATGGACCCACTTTATTAACATTGTTTTAAACAGTTTCATTTCAATAATTGGTAACATCTTCATGTAAAACCATGGCTCATTGCCCAATTCAATTTTATAGCATGCATGGGGCTTACATGTGCTTTGTTTTTGGAAGTACAAACAATAATACTAATAAATAACAATTGTGCATATATAGTGCTTTCCATTGTATCAACAATCTCAAAGCGCTTTACAATTATTACCCCGTTCATCAGGCCATGGGACCACGCGGAAGCCGATATCAGCGCTCAATCGGTCCTCGACCCTCACAGGTACCCATTTATACTCCTGGATGGAGAGAGGCAATTGTAGTTAAGAGTCTTGCCCATGTTCCTGGCAGGGTTTGAACCCAAGCACCTTCGTACATGAGTCAAACACCGTAACCACTGGACCTAGGCGTTCTACAAACCACCGATAGTTTTTCTTATTTTGGCGTCATAGAAGGTGTATAATAAACACTGATTGGAGGCAGCTTATACAGCTTGTACATGCACCTGTGAACTGCATGTGGAGCAAGCCATTTCATGATTGGAGAAAATACAAGGTGAATGTGTCCATGTAGAGTATTAACCCTAATCCTCCCAAATGCTCTTTGCAAAATGGCAGATTTTGCAGGATTCAGGCTGTATGGAAAAATGAGTGGCTGATTTTGGAGGATGCCCTGTGTCAAGGTCTTGGGCCAGACCTTGTGTTGGTTATGCTCAGCCGTGCATAATTTTAGGCAGAGATTACATTTAAATCCTCCGCACTGCTCCAGGATGTCACTGGCTCTGCCTCAACATATTGACAGTGAATGCCGGAGGATTTTGCAGGATTGAGGCAGTGGTCACCCCTCCAAGGACCACAGTCAAGAAATAACGGATGATTTTGCAGGATTGAGGCTGTATGCAACTTTTACGTGGAGGCAGTTGGAGAATTTTGCAGGATTGAGGTTGCATCCTTGCAAAAAAGCCTAGGGAGTTAGGGTTAAGACTTTAATGCACGGGGCGGCCGCTAGAAGCCGCCCAAGAAATGTTATATCTAATCCAACTAATCTGTGCACCAAAAGGTTAAAGAAGCTTTTTGTCAATGCAGAGAAAAATTGAATAAATTGTCTCTGTTTTTTAATTACCCCCGCCATTATGCAACCTTTTCTGGTACCATGATTTTCGTTCAATTTTTATCCAGTGCCAATTACATTTTTTTTTGGGGGGGGGGGAGGTTAATTTGAGCAAGCCATCACCGATCCAAGAAAGCCCATCAGTAAACTGAGAGAAATTCCTTGAGGCTAAAAATTTCAATACAAAAGTTTTAAGATCATCCGCCACTTGCACTATAGTGCTCTGCAAACAACCTTGCATCCATGCAAATACTTCAAACCTGTTCCAATATTTGTCCGATGTTTGATTTGTCCAGCTGAATTGATAACAAGGGATCATCTGAGATAAACTTAATTAAGTAAAGTGGCTGGTGTTTTCCAAGCAAAGGGTCTTTTATTTTTCCCATTTAAAGGGCATATTCTCTACCTACCGGTACATGCTGCTCTATTCAGAACAAAAGACTTGTAAAGTACAGTGTTTCAGCATCTTTAATATTTCAATCATCAGCTTTGGATAAGTTACGGTGTTTGTGAATAAGACTGGACAAATGGCTGGACACCACTAGGGACACTTTAAAGAGAATATACACCATTTGCTTTTGCTGTAATTTTCAGAAATGGATGGAATTGGGGGGTTGGAAATATATAGCAAATATAGTTACACTGACTTTTTTGAGGTTTTGGGTTCGAAAACGCTATAAAAACCAAGAAAAACAATCATTTTCCTGTAGTCTGGTTCCCTGACTCCATATAAGAAGAAACAGAGCAGTTTACATACATTGGGGAATTGTAAGGTCAGGGAACCAGTCTAGCTGGCTTGTACCCGTTCATAGGTGTGTAATCGATTGCAAACAAGTGCGATGGTCAATTGGGGCCAGTATTTGAAAAAAAGCCATTTTTTTCCAACGCTGGTCGGCTGACCAGCATTGGAAATTGATACAAAAATACCACTTTTCTTGAAAATGACAGTATACCAGGTGCCATGATTTTACAGGATGCTTTACACTGTCATTCACTAACAGTCCAGCAAGGTATTTCAAAATGATTTGGTAGTTTTATTTTTTGATGTTTGCAAATGTTGTATTTTCCCTTTAAGTTAGGTTCCAGTGCTTTTCAACAAGTTGATTTTTTTTGTTTTTTAATTAATACATTTTCAGCTTGTATGTTTTGGGCACAAACAGATCAGCTTTGCAAGCAGACTGGCTCCCGGTCCATACACAACATCGATACTGATTGTGGGGCGGGAACCAGCCTACTTCACAAGAACGGACTTATTGTCTGGCAGTCAAAAAAAAAATAGAATTTGTAAAGTAATAATTCAATAACTATGAATAGGCCGATTTTTTTTTCGGTTGAAGTCTCTTTCAAAAGTGAATAACTTTTGTATTGCTAGAAAAATAGCAATTTAGAAAAGGAATCAATTTTTTTTGAATGAAACTTGGAAGATAGCACAAGGAAGCAACTTTAAGATACCGGTAAGGCCAAAAAAATATATATAGTCGGTCTCTGGTCAGACCAAAGTTCCGGAATTGACGCGGCCACGCGGCTTTTTTTATTTTTCTTCAAGCTTGGATTGTACAGACAAGGTGGTGTACTATTTTGCTTTTTTTGGTGTCCTCATGTACATTGGTGTCCTCCATAATTTGCCTTGGTGCTTTCGATTATTTGCCTTGGTGCAATTTCCCATTCCTTGATGCTCTTTGGTAAAAAAAATTGAGGAGGTGCGGAAATAGAGGGCGCGGTTGAAGCTACCGTGGAACATTTTGGAGAAAAAAAAAGATCGACGCGCATAATTAAAATCGACGCGCACGCTGACCAGAGACCGACTTATTATTTTTTTTGGCCTAAGATGGGAATTCTACAGAAACAAAAAAAATGGAAATGTTAATACTACAACCTATAATTCCAAACACATGTAATCAGATGACACGTTGAAAAAAAAATAATCCCATTGGACAAAAAAACTTTTCAAATGTAAAAAAAAAAAGCAGAACATCGAGTTGCCAAATATTGTCAAATATTTTCCCTCTTCCCCAACTCTGACTGCACTCCAGCGGGTTCTTGAATTTTCAAAGAGATCTACTTACGGCAACCGGATCCACAAAATCAGGGAGATCGTAGAGCAGGAAAGCCAGCAGGCCAGAGGCAGTGATGCAAAGCAGAATGATCAGACAGAGTAGGATCGGATGTTGACTGATCAGCCGGGCATAGCTGCAACGGAAAGATAAAATTGCTCTTCAACAAATGCGATTCTGTATATATTAGCCCTCCTGCTGTCTGCACAGTCACAGACCGCCAAAAAAATCAATCCTCTTCCCCTGCCATGCCTGTTGTAACACAGGCTAGTCACAAAGAGTCAGGCCACTTTTTAAGCAAGCACTGTGACTAGTCAAATTCAGTCAACAGACAAAAGCAGGCAAGAAGTACCGGTAGGCACAGCTGCCTTATCAATCACCTACAGTCATGCCATGTAGCACAGCTGTAAAAACGGTCACAACCAATCAACCCTGCTTTATGTATAGGCTGGGAGCTCTTAATAGTTGAAAACAGTCACTTGATTGATTTTGACTGAAAGGACAACTTTGCACAGAATGTGTGTGTGCATAGAAGGGTAAAGCTGTAGGCCCCTAATAGGTGCATTGTTCATGCGCTTCCACACATTAGATTTTTTTTTTCTTCCAATGATTTTTCGATCTGTATATATTTCAACAAAAACATCTCCTTTAAATTGTGGCATCTTCAACCTTTAAAAAAGTTTGTATTTGGTTGCCTTTGCATGCAGACAGATGCGTACTGCTAGTTGACTGGTTCCTGGTACATACATGTACATTACTGCGACTGATTGGGATGAACCAGTCAACTGTACAAGAACTAAATTATTGTCGACCAGAAACAATTTTGCAATTTGTACAGTAATATTTCAATTACATGTGGGCTGATTTTTTTTTTCATCTGATGTCTCATTTAAAAGTGAAAAACGCTTGTATTCAGAAAAAAATAACATTAAAAAAAAATCCTTTTGGGGGTGACAACTCAAAAATAGCATGACCAGTACATCTTTCACCCCAATCTTCAAGAGAAAAGTATGTAGGCAGCTGTACATGTACCGGTACGTAATGAAATCGAACAGTTAGAACAATACACCAACTCCAATGGAATATTGGGGCTCGTAATGCACACTGGACTGCTCCACTGCGTCTAATAATTTCAGTGCTGGTCTGGTGCTTTTCTGACAGATGGTCTAGCTGTTCCACACACTTTTGATCAATGTTCCTAGACAGACGTGCATCTGTATTGCAATTTTTCCCCGTTTATTTATTATGTTAAAGATTTTTGATTGTTTTCAAGTCGACTCTTCTTTATAAGTGCACAGCTTAAATTAAAAAAATATGTAAATTGTTATGCACAAAATAACATGATAGTTTTCTTTCATTTCAAAATTTTCATTTGGAAGGTCTGATATTTTTTTCATTTTTGGTTTAACAAATATCTGCTGTGTTTTTCACAGATGGACAGATATAATCATTACAAAAGATTAAAGGAAATGCTGGAATGGTTAAAAATTCATGAATTCACACGCTTCCTGGAGAGATTTGGACTACGTAACAACGAATTGCCTGGCATTATGCATACATGTAGATATCTCTGTGACATGAGAATAAACACTTTTGTGAACAAGCCACAATGAGAAGGATAATCACCCAAAGCAACAGCGATGGCGCAGGCTGCTTGCCCACGGCCTGCGAGAGCGATTCCGGCCTTCCCGGCTAGTCCCCGTCGCATCTCCGACCTTCATGGCGATGGCGTGGAGTTAACGACCATGATGAACGCTGTTAGCCTGCTCCCGGCCATCTCGCTAGTTTCTCTCGTTTCAACCTCTCTTCCTGGATATCACTTCTTCAGGTTTGCTCTGCTAGATTGCCCGCTGGCGATGCTCCGCTCACAACCTGCCGACGAGAACACAAACAGAATCTCCTCTAATGCAACAATATTTTGTTTCTAGTCCCGGAACTGCGCCTGATGAGGACAGGATGTGGTTGTCATCTAAGAGTGACGGGTTTCTGTGACGGAATCACCGTGGGTGGTCAGATGGGGAATAGATGGAGGAGAATTGGCCACAAACTGAAAGTGTGTCAAGAGAGATAAACATTGGAGAAAACTGACAAGGGCAGCTACCTGTGCATGGGATAAAAGCAGGCCAAAGGGGGGGGGAAATAAAGGCGGAAAGGAAACTGTAATATTTTGGGAATTACAATCAGGAATAAATCTGAAGGATAAAGTGATCCGAAACTACGGTAACTCAGAAAAAACAGCCAAAATGGAGTAAGAAATAAAAAGCTCCTGCAAACTTCTTACCAACGAGATAGACATGAAAATAAATGTCACGATCCTAAATTCAAGGGGGCTGAACGTTTTAATCTAAGGAAATTCTTTTGGCAAAAAGTGAACTTAGTGAGGAAACAGTGGAAAGTTGGAACATGTTCAGAAATCAGAATATCCCACATTTGCATCATTTTCTACCCAATTATGACCCCACAGTACAGGGTGTGCAAAAAGAAGGAAACCCACTTTTGACAGCAATTTTTACCTACTTGTTGAGCATACATGTATTTGAAAAATTAAATTAAATGGTATTGATCTTCATACATAGGTGATGCAAAAATGATTGCAAATGCCTACTTTGTCTCTGAGATGTAGTTCAACAATTTCATGTGCCAAACCTGTTTGTCCACGGACGGCTTTAATCCATCCGCTTGACTGAGACGGACTTACAGTACACGTGGACAACAGTGATTTTGGTGACTTGTATTCAAATTGGCATAATGACACCATTCTTGCAATTTGTTTCACCACGTATAGTTGACGATTTATATTTGACTACATTAGAAAAAAAAAAGGTTCAATTAAGTTAGGCCAAAAAAAAAAAGTCTCCGGTTTCTGGTACGGAGCTTGCCCCAAAAGTGGTGCGGCGACGCGGCTTTTTTTTTTTTTTTACCTGTTTTTTTTTTTTTTTTGGCTTCAAATGTCGGCTGATGACTTCAAATGGTGCCCGACTAAACTTAGTGCAAATATATGGGAGTCTAGAGAGGCCACATAAATCTTATTCTCGATCATAACCCCTTCTAAAAACATGTTAAAATTGTGCAGCAGCAGAATTCCAGTCAAACCAGTGAGTTTGGCGGTTTTGAAACATCATCTTGTATTGAAAAAAAAACTTTTTCATTTTGCCGACGCGCATGGCTACGGCGACGCGCGCGCATACCAGAAACCGGAGACTTTTTTTTTTTGGCCTTAAGTAAGTAGGTTAAAATTCCTGTCAAAAGTGGGTTCCCTTCTTTCTGCGCCACCCTGTAGTACTTTTTTCAATCTTTGTTCAAACATTAATTTGCAAAATGCAGTTGATATCAACGTTTGCATGCATGCAGATAAAAAATGCCACCTACGGCGTCACTCGAATCTGTGGATTTTGTGTGGTGAGCGTTAAAGATCGAAGAAACGATGATCTCCACGCGGAATGCATGAGAACTGACATGCAAGGCGGTGGGTGGGTTATAACAGAATAATCAAGGGAAGAAGGGTCACTGAGACAGAAGGAAAGATCAGGGAGGCAGCGGGGGAGGAAGCCCCGAAGGCCCCAGGGAAGGATTGGAGGTGGGGAGAGGAAAGGACAGATTGAGAGATACAAGCGCATCAGCGTAAACAGCAGAAGATTGCTTCTTCACGTAATTGCACAGCTCCCTATCTCTTAATGGTATCTGCTTTTCAATGACATGAACATGTACATTCTACAGCAACCTTAAAGCCAGAGTCCATCATTTGCAGCTATCCAAAAAGTAACTGGCGTAATTATTGTTGAATATTATACTTGGTTGAAAGATAGAAAGGGGACTAAACTCCCTGTGAAATTATTCTTTCTGGCAAGCTGTCATTTTGAAGCAATCAACAAAAGAAGGCCTTTCCAACGGTGCTTCTTAAGAATCACCGTAGGAAATTCAAATTAGTAGCTTGTTTTGTTATTCGGCGAAATGCGCGCGCAAGCATTAGCACGACACACATGCGCGCGCAGTTGCTGTAATTCGTCGGATCAGTGTGCGACATCGCGTAGCTGCAATCGGCTCAGTGAGAACGTGTCTCGGACGCTGAATTCAGGCCCAATTCAAAACATGATTCAGCAACTTTTGATTTGAAATTGAGATCCTAGAATGTTGTTTGTCTCGAAATATACAGCTAAAACTGAGCTGAAACTTCATCAGGTTACTTGTTCAGCACACTTCTTTAGATCTTGAGCACTTTTGTTGCTTCAAACGAACAAAATGCACAAATTACAAATAATGGACTATACCTCTGAATCCACATACTCAAGGATCTTTCCACTAAACTTATTGTGACCTTCAATTTGTTGAGTTCCCAAGGCAGACGCCGATTTTCACGAAGCAAATTTTTTCCCCCACAATTCTTTTCTTATTCACAACCGAATTTGAGCGTCTTTGTCACAACCGAATTGTGTGTTCCTGATGGTGCATCCGTGACCGTGGTTTCTAAGCTTTTGACTTAATTTGCGCATCTGCTGCAAAGAAAAATTGCCCGGGCATTTATCACAATGGTTTTTCCGAGTTGAAAAGCGAAGGAGACAGAGGAAATCTCATCCCGGCTACCGGTACCTGGGGATTTTCTCTTGCATGTTAATTCGGTTTCTTACTTTGCAGTTGGAAAAAAATTACAAGGATACTATTGTCAGCTGGGAATTGTGCAAACCTGAGGTCTGCTGCATGAGGCTGATGAAATACATTGTACTGTACCGGTACATGTACATAGAATGGGCACACCAAACTCAGTTATCTTTTTTTTTACTTAAAAGGTTCTCTCCACAAGCTTAATCTGCAAGCTGCTACGAGGGAAAATTGGCATACAACGACATGCAAGGGTGAATTTACATTTATATTGTACAGTGTACATGTATATGTGAATTTTTGTAGCATCTGAATTTCTGATAGACAAAACAAAAATGATCAGTGGTGTGTTTTTCCAAAGTTCACAATTAAGGCATGCAGAACTTTATTTATTATTACCAAGCCAACAGAAAATAATACTGAAGGACTGTGTACAAGAAAAGATTCCCTCATCAAATGACCGCTGTGGTTTGCAAGAAATAGGGCCTACATGTTAACTGTTGTCAATTCTTTATAGAATTAGGCAAAATAATAAGTTTGATCTTGATGGCTTCAAGTTTACATGTAATTCCCAAAAGATCTTTTTAAAATTCACCTTCACTTACACTAACAAAAACAAAAACAAAACAAAAAAACAAAACAAAAAAAGATTTAAGTAATGACAGAATGCATTTAACTTCAACATCCTGTCAATATTAATCTTATCATGGGTTATTAAGCGACATGTAGGGCTACCAAAAAAATTTATAATGGAAACGGTGAAGTGGCCAGAACGTTACCGTCAGGTAGGCCTAAGCTGTTTATAAAAATCACACTGAACAGAAAAAGTTTGTTTTCATATAAAAAGTAATATCCATTTCACATCAAATATGGACAAAATCATTCCATTATCTGTTGAAAGAAAGAGTAAAAATTAAATTCCCCCCTCCAAAAATATTTGCTTGGCTGCTGCTTAAAGGGAATGTACAACGTTTGCTTTTGCTGCAATTTTCAGAAATAAATGATTTGGAGGATTAGTATGTTATATAAAATATTGTTGACTTGTTTCATGTTTTGGGCTTGTAGATGCTGGAAAAACCAAGAAAACCTATCATGTTCTTGTAGTCTGGTTCCCTGACCCCACTTAAGATGAAACGAAGCAATTAATACACTTTGGGGAATTGTACATGTAAGGTCAGAGAATCAGTCTAGCAGGCTTGTACCCCTTCACAGGTGTGTGATCAATTGCAAACAAAAGTCAGAACAACTAAATATGAAAAATTAAGAACAGTTTTTGAAAAAAGCCAGTTTTCTCCAATGCTGGTCGGCCGACCAGCGTTGGAAAAATACAGTTTTTCTTGAACATGTCAGCCCACCAGGAGCCACGATTTTAAAGGATACTTTAGACTGTCAGTCCAACAATTCAGTAAGGTATTTCGTGATAATTTGATCATTTCGTTTTTTGATGTTTGCAAATGTTGTATTTTCCCTTTAACATGAAGGTTTTGGGGATGTCCAGGTCATGACAAATATTAATAACTGTAGACTGGGGAGAAGTCTGCTCAAGTGACTGGTCCCTTTGCCATATTTTGTGGCATTAGGCAACGGACACCATTTCACGAAATTAAAAGGTCACTTGAAATCTGAAGAACAAGGATGGTTCAGAGAGAGAGAGCAGAACCAACAGGGAATACAAAGCTTTTACCTGTATCCTTCCTAACTAAAATTACGCCAAGTGATAACAAGGACTCTGAAATGAGGAGTGCGTCCTTTCCACACCGTTTTTACGTACTTCAACCTCAAGCCTACGCTTGGGACCCTGCCCCATGCCCGGAGAGCCTGATGCGCCAAAAGTGTCCGCACACTTCACCCCAAACATGTCCTGGGCAAAGGGCCACATCTCTAGTGACGGTCATGAAAAAAAAGTGTTAGGACGCAGCAAATAAGACATGAGTAAATTGTACTTTAAAATGAAACACGAGGGTTGCACACAGTTTGACTTACAACTGGCTATTAAGCACGTTGTACAGTAAGTGGAGGAGAACAAGAAAAGGCATGATGAGATCACAAGGGGGATATTCTTCAAGGGAAACTAGGTCAACCAGAAATGATAAAATTTCAATTTTTCCCCAAACAATTTCCCCTTAAGTAGAAGCTGTTATTGAGATTGTAGTACTAAAATGATAGTGCAGGAAGCCTAACCTCTGTGCGCGCATGCGCAGTTCTCATTAATTCCATTACACAACAAAGTTTAACCTAACGCAGTACCGTAGATGGGCATGTTTCAAAAGTCCCCAAATCATGTCGGACGGAATTTGATAGAAAAAAATGTAACAATTTTTGTTTTAGAATACATTAAAATGTTATTCTGATTTCAAACAACACCAAAGATTTTAAGTAATGACACATAACATTATTTCTAAATTCCACACTTTTGTTTGTCTGTTATTACGAAAAATGTGTCCATGTCGGACGGAATCGATAGAAATGAGCCTCCTCAGAATTTCAGAAACAAAATCAGATTTTATCAAAACTTGAGGGATAATTTTTTTCTTTGTTTTATGTCAAGAAGAGTAACAATCACTACTTATGCTGACGTATAAATTTTCTCTACAACACTATGTCATATTCAGTTAAGCTCAGTTGAAGCCACACCATGTCGGACGGAACAAATCATGTCGGACGGAATCACTATGTTGACCCAAAAACAAAGTTTGAAGAAACTTAATTTTAATGATAGTGGTCTTTAGGTAGTTGACTGTGCTTACCACCTGGGCACTTATAATGAACAAATAATCAAGCTTCTTACAATTGTGTGAGAAAGATTATTAAAAATCCGTCCGACATGCTTCATTCCGTCCGACATGATTTTCATTATATCAGTTTACATCCTCTGTACAAACATGAATAATTGCAATCTTCAGACAGGTTTTTTAGCTGACAAATATAATCTACTTCAGGTCCATGTACAATGTCTAAATTTTCTGACAAAATGCATTCAGAATATTACTACTGGTGGTTTAAAATATATTTAATTTATACAGGAACAATTGCGAATATTCGCGCAATTTTCTGCATTGGGCACTCACAAAAGGCATGCTAAAAAAGGACCCTCGTTTATACGAAAGGGGCACTCTTTGAAAAATATTGTGGGTGGGGGACAGGTGTGGATTCGGGGCTAGGGCTAAAACAAAACCCAGCTCTGTAAAAAAAAATTGTTTTCCCATAGAAATTAATGGGAAAAAAATGTTAACCCCCCACTCCGACACCCAATTTTTTTTTACTGGCAATAGGCCTAATGTTCGCCTTTGCACAAAATACGGACAGCAGCAGGGGGCATACATGTACCGGTATGTACACCATTTTGTGATATATTGTTAATAATTGTCGGATTGAACAGCGCCCCCATTGAATGTATGGTACAAGCCCCCCTCCTCCCCGGCCCCCCAAGTGTCCAGAGAACAAAAACCCTGTCTATATTTCAGATCTTTGCCGATGAACCCCCTCTCTTCCCCCCGGGGCAAAAATTCCTGGATCCGCCCCTGGTTGAGGAGGGGGGGGGGGTTAACCGCTAGTGAAGAAAGGCAAATAATGGCAATCATTATAAAATATTGGGGGGGAGGGGGGCTACACAGCTTCACTTGGCACACTTTGTTTTTGTGTGTTCTATCCTTAAATTTCACAAGTTCATTTCTCCTTGTTTTTTGTTTCATGTGTAATTGCTCCCTGATCTTGCTATTCCGCTCTCTTTCTTTGGCATGGCACTCTTCTGGATGCATTGATGCTCTGTATATGTATAGCATTATACAGCTAACAGCATTGTTTCACTGCTCTGACACATTATAACGATAATTTCCAAATTATTAATTTCGTGTAACACAATAGACATGTTTGCTTTATTAATAGTAAAAAACATTTACATATGCCAGTATAGGTGAGTGTTACACACACACGTATACCGGTACATACTTGCCAAATTACCTGGATACAGTTTAAATTCCCTTACCTACGGTACATTGTAATAATACCGAACCTCACTATCTTAACACAAATATGTAAAAGCCATCATCAGTCCAAAAAGAATAAAATGTACATGATTATGATTAATGTACATTGCACAGTTTATTTCCCCTGAATCTAGAAGGTTGCATATTCATGTTTTTGTAATTATTGGAAACACCCAGGTGTGTGACTGGTCAGTAGGCTACCAAACAAGTCAGCCTGTTCAACTTTGGCTAAATTTGGATTTGCGCATGTCGGACGGAATCTTACTGTCCTGTGTAGGCTTTGCTTTGATGGTACTGAAATGAGCAAAGAACAATATTAACTTGGTAAAAGTTCTTTATCCCCTACTTTATGTTTATTAATGAACAATTATTAATATCAGTTCCCCGAGGCATAACTATCTAGGAATGTAAAGTCCATTTCCGTCCGACATATACCATTCCGTCCGACATGCATGTCGGACGGAAAGCGCTTTTATTCACTTTATCTCGAAGGGTGACAAGGTGAAACATAAAACTTTTTGTTGGTGTTAATACTGAGTCTATTCATTGATACTTGACAATATTTGCCTTTTTATTAAAACATGTAAATTAAAAAAAACAAACATTTTAACAACCTTAAGCATGTCGGACGGAAATCATGAAAACAAAAATTATCGCTTGTAATGAAATACCAAGATTTACGGCAGCAGCAATAATGATGAAATGGATAATGACTGAAGACAATCTAAGTTATTGTTTTTGTTGAAAAGATAGAATTCAAGGCATTTGTAGTTATTATGAGAAGGGTTTTCTTTAAATGGAAAAAATTCCGTCCGACATGAATTGATTTCACTGGCCACATTATTAAAGCAACTTTTCACTGAGATAAGTATGTAAATTTAATTTTTTTTATTCAAAATAGTAAAATTAGGTTAATCTGCTTTAAAAATAAGCATTTGTAAATCTTGTTTAGGGCTTTTTAATTTTTTACCTCTATGATGACCACTTTTGAAACATGCCCAGATCTATAGACGTCAGTAACATTTAAACATTTGAAGTTTTGAAAACCCTGATAGCTTGGGGTTTTTTTGGTCTTACTTTTTTTTCCGGTCATCTTTACTTTGTGTTTCAGGTTGCATGAACCAATAATTAGCTTACTTCTTCCCACTACAGCTTTGGAAAGTTGTACTGTACCTGCAATAGTGGATGGTGTGGATATAATGTGTGTAGGCATGAACGGACACTTATGCTATACCTAATGTGGACATTCCTTTATTTTAGTGTTAAAAAAATGGAGAAAAAACTAATTTTACTCGCACTGTGAACACTTTTTCAACCCGAATTTTTGATCATGATTTCCTTAAATAATGATAATAATAAATTGTTCTTATATAGCGCTTTATACACAAATGTGTCTATAGATATGTTTCTGGTAACAAACAAAGTGTTTTAATTAAGCTGTGATTTAAAATGTTCCAAGGATGGGCTGATCTTTTTATGATCCTGATGAGGTAATTTATTTCATTTTCCAGTGTTCCTCTTCATTTTGCGACAGATAACCCTAACACCAAAATTCCTCTAAAACTGTTTTCCAGAGGGGGAAACCTTGTGTGGACCTGGGCGAGTCCACACAACATTCAAACTTCTGCACTACCAGTATGTGGACCTCTTTTGTCCACAGGTCCACATACCCGTAGAGTATGCAATGTTAGAGCACACACTGTACGCATATTCAATTACAATGTACATATGTCATTCAGTCTAACCTAATTATATGCTGTTGAAAGTGTGGTAGTTAGATTATACCACATGTAAAATGAACATAAATTAATTAAATCAGCACTTAATCACATGGACTGCAGGGATGCTAAATCTGAGAACCCTTGCAGACAACCCTTTAAGTCCTATCTTTTTTTCTGGAGGAAATAGCCAGACGAAAACAGATTGGATTTCAAGGGACTGCAGGGAAGCTGCAGATCTAATGCCAGAGGAATATGAATACCTACTCGGATGTCTCCCAGATATATATCTGGATGCACCCACACATAAACAATGCCAGTAGTAAACACGCATTATCCCCACAAAAACACAGCGTCAGGTTGATGTAATTTTAATAAAATACAAGTACGGTACAGTCGAGTCTCGTTATAACAAACTCGTTCGGACCTAGCCAAAATGTTTGTTATATCAGAATTTTGTATTAAGAGGAACATGAGTCCCATTCATTGTGCACATAAATGCACAGTTGGGACCAAGGCTTTATGTTTGTTATAACCAGAATTTTGTATTAACAGAGATTGTACTAACGAGAGTCGACTGTAGTTCTTAGGTTTCTTAAAAAACTTCTGGAAAGAATGTTGTAAAAACTTGTATCCAGACACAACAGCGGTTGTGTACAAAGTCTACGGAGAGTCAAGAAAATTGTCTAAGTATTTCCTAACAAATTATGTTTCTCAGTCCCAGATTCATGTCTTTTCAACATTTTTGCAATGACTGACCTTCAATGAGATAAAGAAGTGGCGTCAGGATGCAACAGTCTTTCAAATTTTCTCTTTTTTTTTTAACTATTCGCTGAATTAAACTCCTGAGTTTCTTTAATGCTAAGACAAGATAAGTTTGCAATGCTTTTGAAAAAGACTTAGATTAGAAACAAAAAAATGTACACAATGTTCGAACAACCACAAAATCCAAAACAAAACAAAAATCCTACTCAATGTAATTCAAACAATGGCCAACATTCTTCAGATTAGGCTATATAATGTACAGGCAAAAGCTTAATTCACTTCCTGATGGTTGAAAAATGAGGGGGAATAAAAATATCATTTTTTTTTAAGTGCCGTACTTAATGTTACCAAATCTTTTTAATGTACTGTACGTGTATTTTCCTTTTTAAAAATTAATCATCAGGTTCAAATAACAAGCCCAATGTCTCACAATTCATTATCTGGAAAATTTGGGTCCAAAGAAAGATTTTGGTGTGCCCACATTTTTGAGATAAAAATATCTCAAGACTTGAAAAATAATAATTGACCCTATTTTAATAAGAAATCATGCAGGCAGACAAATAATTTGAATTTTTGAAAAATGCTTAAAGCGAGACATGAAACACATCCATTTCCCCCTTTTTTTTGCACATTTTCAAAACAACATTCAGTAATCAAAAAATCTAGAATTAGTATTAATTTTTATAAGCTGCTGAATGTCCATACACGCATACACTGTTAAAATCCCTCAACATCGTTTATTCCCTAAACATGCCAAATACACTCTGACATTTTCAGCTGAATTCCTCATTTCTGACTAATTTTGGTCTAGAAATCACATCGAAGAAGGAACCTTCAAGTGAAAGGAAAATTATGAAATATGCTGCCAATTTACCATACCTATTTCATTATTATTAAATTTGAAAACTGCAGTCAATAGTTTCCTGTATTTTTCTACAAATGATTTTCTTCATTATTTCTCTCCTTTCTTTAGCTACTAAAAGCTTCATATATACTGCAACACATTTTCAAACAAACGCCACTGTCAAAACATTGAAATTCTGCCTTTCTCAGATGCACGATCAGGAAGCGGCAGGTAATTCTAGCCGGCACAAAATCAATCCTTTGCCGTCAATATTATACAAGGTAGGTTAAGCGTGCCTTTCACCATTCCTCACTCACCTTATAAAAATACGGTCCAATTTCAACCGCAAACTCCTGTAGTGACAATGGTCATTCCACTCCAAAGAAGTCGGAATCAGTGTGAATGCTGCACAGTCTTCCTCGCACAAGCTGGATTAGACAAGACAAAAAACGTGGCATTCAAAGCTAGGCTTTTCTCTGTGAAGCGTTTGTTGAAAAAATCCTGCGATGAACAAGCACACCATTCCAAGCAGTGACAGCTTGAAGTTCTAATAATGAACCCCCAAAAAGTGAAAAATGTTAGCGAAAAATTTATATTTGCCGGACAGATACGAAGATACAAGCTTCCTTGCCGTAACACATCCACACGGTGACAGGCTGAAGAGACTCCACCACGGCCAGCCACCGCGCCACAGTCATGACAGTGGTGCAGCTTGATGTGTGTGACACATCCATTGGTACGTGATTGGTTCATTGGGGGCTCATGCATAATGCATGATGAAAGATACTGATAGCAGTGACACATGCTAGGGTGGAAACTCAAGCTGGCTGCGTTATGATTGGCTGAGGACATTATGAATATTTATGAGTAACTAGAGCTAAGAGTTTGTACTAAGTACAAACTACATGTACATGTACATGTACATGTATGGACACATGAGTACAGATCCCATAACATAAAGTGTATTGTTTGTTCACAAGTATCTGTGCAGTTTTGTATTACATGTAAAAATAATAGTTTAACTTTAAGCATGTTTACAAAGTAAATTATTGAAAGCGGTTCAGTGCAAAGATACAGAAATTTGAGAAAATTGTTCACAGAGTAAAATACTGAGCGCATCCAGTTGCCGTTGTCCTTTGTAATAATGAAGCATACAAGACTTTTTTTGTAGAAACGTTAATTTTGTACCAGCACTATTCTTCACTTGAACAATTAACGTGCTTTCCAATAAACAAAATTCAAGGACACTAAGTAATTTTCATAAATTTACTGGTACATCAGAACGCAGATGTCCTAACTCAAATTGCATGTACATGTACCGGCATATCTCTACATGTACACTGCCCTTTGCTTTCTGGACAATGTACAGTGCATGTATGTACATTGTACATGTACAAATGTACATGTGTGTAGCTTTTCCCCAAGAGAAAAAGTATGATAGTGTCTGTATTATTCCCAACTTTGCCAAAGTTAAGCTGAGACTATCTGGTCTGATCCTTACATGTACATGTAGCTCACAAAAATACAGTGGTTTAATGTCTTACACTGTAGAGGTTTCAATTTAAATTCAAATGAAAACGTTTTTTTTGTTTTTGCTTAATTTTGGGAACTGAACACTTTTTCAACAATGACGACAATAACAAAACTTGCATAGATCTCAAAATTTGTTAATCGTGTCTAATTTTGTTTAACAGAATGTACCAGTACCGGTATAGGCTAGTGGGCCACTTTTGTAAAGGGTAAAAGATGTATTTATAAAGAGCCTTTCATGTTATCCAACATAGATCTGTGCGTCGGACCTGGGTACAACACACTGGATGCTTTCACAAGGGTGCATACCTATGTTCTCCAATACCGATGTTCCCCAATACCGATGTTCCCCGAAATCCCTACCAATATAACCCTAACCCTAGCCCTAACCCTAACCCTAATCCTAAGGATTTAGGGGAACATCGGTAGTGGGGAACATCAGTATTGGGGAACATCGGGTTGATCCCTTTCACACTGGCAAAAATCCAACATGGCTTCCACAGAGCTCTACCCAGGTAAAATCCCGGGTACAAAATTCGAAATCTACAGTTGACCCATTTGAATACTAGTGTTAGTGTGCACCGTACGCTTACAGTGGACCCATGTTGATTTCAAAATGGGTCGTTCTTGTCTTGGGTACACAAAAGTATAATATCCACACACATGGATGCAGCCATCTGTACACTGAGTCAGGCCTCACGCACTGAGCGTGAGACTCACGCATTTCAGGCTATTCTCATTCTCTCACGGCCACAAGGGATTTCTCACACCATAAAAGAAATAAATAATTGACTCAAAACTCAACAATGATGTTTAAAGACCTAGTCCATCATTTGTAATTTGCGCATTTTGTTCGTTTGAAGCAACAAAAGTGTTCAAAATCTAATGAAGGATACTGAACAACTATTAAACCTGATGAAGTTTCAGCTCAGCTTCAGCTGTATATTCCGAGAAAAACAGCATTCTAGGATCTCAATTTCAAATCAAAAGTTGCTAAATCATGTTTTGAATTGTTTTGAATTGCAGCTATACGCGATGTCGCGCACTGATATGACGAATTATAGAAACCGCGCGCGCCTGTGCGTCGTGCAAATGCTTGCGCGCTGCGCCGAATAACAAAACGAACTACTAATTTAAATTTTCCTACGGTGCTTCTTAAGACGCACCGTTGGAAATGCCTTCTTTCGTTGATTTCTTCAAAATGAGAGCTTGCCAGAAAGAATAATTTCACAGGGAGTTTAGTCCCCTTACTATCTTTCAACCAAGTATGTTTTTCAACAATAATAACGCCAGTTACTTTTTTGGATAACTGCAAATGATGGACTCCGGCTTTAAATGATGATCTTTTGCAAAAAAAAATTAAAGTGGTCAGAATTTGCCTGAGATTGCACCACAGAGCGTCTAGACCCCAAAATTGTTCGCCCTGATCCACGCCATTAGGGTTTTGCGCTTCACGCTCACATTAGTTCTAATCAAGCTCCATCACCAAAATCTCACTCTCACCTCTCACTCAAAGTTGGCCGTCCTGTAGAGCTCATTCCATAAAATTGGGGTCCAAAAGTTTGACACTTTGTTGTATCCCTGTTACACCTGACCACGGACGATTTTAAATGGTCCATGACCTTTTGTAATTTACCATGGCAAATTTCATCAAAATGTTGATGTTGATGTAACATTTCTTACACATGTAACTGTAAGTCCACATGTTCAATGTACCGGTACATTTGTAATCGGCCTCATGATGTGCAGAGTATAGTATTTTTTTTAAAAATAATACGGAGGACCGTTATGTGTGACACTGACAGCTCATTCAATCTGTAATTTTCAAGCAAAAACAGCGCATATATATGCATGCCAAATGGAAATTGAAGCCCCAGCTACATGTAAATTACGATTCCAAATACGGTAATGATAATATAGAAAATCACACACCGTACCAAATGCGATCCACACACATGACACAGGGTAAAAAAAAACACCAAAAGTTGTTATTCCTGACACTGCGCAATTTTCCTTGCATTCATGCAGTGACAATGAATGCACGTCTCGCTGAATTCAATAATTTGGCACTGCAACAGATGCTAATAAATACTGGGATTAATATGCAATAACGGACGGCAGCAGTCACCGAGGAAATTAAACAGTTGACCACATGTATAAGCACAGATGACACAAAGTGCGAGAACAACAATCAGATCTGTACACCACTGTGTATACTCTTTGTATCTGCAATTATTTAATTAAAAGCTGCTAACGATGTGATAATTACACTGGGGATTCTGCCAGAAGGAACCGTCACAGGGCGGGAAATTTGCAGTGCACTTTCCCTTCCGGGGCTATAAGCTTTCCTTTTGATTGATACTTTTTGGTCATTGATCGACTGTGCCCTGTGGGGGTTGATGCTGGGGAGCTAATTTCCTTTTGCGTATCCCTGGGAAAATCAAGCTCAGAGGAGGACAGTGTTGTACAGAAAATGTGGTGATTCAACAAAAATCAATTGCGTAAATTGCAACAATATAGACACAATTCAATTTCAACCTTCGGATTTATGTGTACAATTGGAATGGGTTTTCTCTTTTAAATCATGTTTAAGAATATACATCTGAATTACTTCATATGTGATGGGATCAAGCTACCGGTACATGAGTTGTTTGTCGACCATACATGTAGTAAAAAATTTTTTTTTACAGATTTCAAAAGAGCACAATCTCAGCATTACTGCTGTGAAAACTGCATGCTGATACCATCTTTAGTTAAAAAAATTATGGAAGTCAGAACACCAAGAGATGTGATGAAGTGATGTGATGAAGTGGCCCTATTTTGGCCTTGTATCTCCACATAAAAATTCCTGACAAAGGACTCATTTAGCTCGATCGCATCACATATTATTACATACCAACATGTACATGTGCAGTACATGTACATGTACATGTACATGTACATGTACATGTACATGTACCCGGTATGTGCATGAATGTCAAACATGTGACATGTCATTCATCACACATGTCATTCATCACATGCCCTTCAGGATCCAATTCAGATCCTAAATTGTACACAAATGTAGCTGGCATTTCCAAAGACAGTGAGAACATTTGGAAAAATAGGAAAATAAAAATGTGAATTTACAAAAAGTGAAATAGTACGTTGCACATAATTACAATACATGTGTGATCTTTTGCCATACATCTGCATGTACAGTACATTGTACTTGTGATCTAAGATCCATCTCATGATGACATTAACCAAAATTTCCAATATTTTTCAAGACCAAGGTCATGAGGTATAATGACTTCCTACCAACATTCTCCAGACGACATGCGTATTTCAAGCATTTACACAAATCACAGCCAACATGACTTTCCAATTTCAGAACATTAATTTCGCATTTGGCTGATCTGTGTACATGTACCATCTGTGTCTGATGTGACACACATGAATGCCAACTTAATGAAAAATCATTCCAACCATTCACTGATGTGATCCAATGATGACATCTTGGCCGTATATCACTCAACCTGAAAGGGGGGGGGGGTAGCACGTTCAGGCTCAACGGTAGAGATTGTCTGGTGACATGATTAGGTGTACCTGATGTAAAATGGCCCCTACTATTCCGGGCAATGATTTTCCTTTTTATTCAAATAGTGTTTTGTGCCACAACTGTTAGCCACGGCCCAATTGCATATTTAGCCGAAAATCCACGATGGCTTACCGTCGCAGAAAATGCCGTCCTAAGACTATAGAATAATATTTCATGATTTTGCGAGGAATTTGGGCTTAAACATGTAAATGCACGTGCATACCGGTACATGCACCGTACATCCTGTAACTAAGGATTCTGTGCTTACAGGGTTAATTGTCACATTTATTTTTGCAAGCACTGTCAGCATATACATGTAAGAATGATCATAACTGTGGAATTTTGTGGTTAGCAAAGCCTTGAAATTCGCAATTCAAAGTTCAGCTCTCCTCTGATGCACACATGTACATTGTACATGTATGAAAATCAACTTGCATGTTGTAAATGTAAACATTGTATCAGTACAAAGTTGCTTGTATTTTTAGTACATATACGTACATTTTCACAAATTTATACATAAGTCATGATACAAAGTAGTGATGTGCATCGGGTCGACGAGGCCAAACCGACCCGAGACATTTATTTTATAAACCAAATCCGAGCTGAAACCAAACTGGACTACCTACAACCGACCTGACCCGACCCGACAACAATTTAAAAAAAAAAATGACCCGAAACTGAACCGACCCGAAAAAAACCCCGAATATTTTTATTTCGGTTTATTTCGGGTTTTTCCAAAATGGCTTAACCGACCCGACCCGACCCGAAAATCGCAAACGCAAACCCGAAACCAACCCGACCCAACTAAAATGATGGACAAACCAACCCGACCTGACCCGGAGTCGGTTTCGGGTCGGGTTTACACAACATTAATACAAAGCCTATCCTTAATTTGGTGGGTGATGAGTTTAACAGGAAAATGTGATGAAAAAGCAGACTGAAGGAATGTTCTGTCTGTAAGGGTTCACCTAAAGGCTATTGATACGCAGACACAAGACAGCGGGGGCCAGACTTCATTCACTGAGCTTGAAGTCATAAATACTGCTTGGCAAAAATCTGCACAGAACCATCCAACTGCAACATATCCAACAATGCACGATGTTTTTTAATAAGCTGGTAACCCTACCAGTATAATTAGCTAAAGGCACATTTTTTTTTATGCTGAGCAAAATGATACGTGATTTGCCCCAGATAGGTGCATCAAAACAGCAAGATACAAGTGTGTTTTATGATGTAAACTGCAACTTTCGCGAGCGTCATAAATGTGAAATATGTTTCTTGTTTTTGATTTTGAAAAATCCCCACAAATGACATTCAAAATCTTTCTTTTTCATTGTCTGAGAAGTTATGCTCGATTCCATAATCTGGGACAGGTTCCTGGTCAACATCAACGGTCGGGTACTCGGGAACCCCGTTCCGATGTACAGCCCTATAGTCCCAGATTCAAGACTGGCTTTTAAAAACCTGTTTGAATGGGTTTTTACAGAAATCTACATGTACATGTAATTGTGGGCTTTTTAGTGACACCACAAGACTTTGCAAACAGCAATTTTTTGAGACTGTATGTATGCATGTACGTATGTACCTGATGTGCTTTTTTATATCACACTTGTGTGTAAATACCGATTCCTATGATGCATACCGGTACGTCTGGATCAAGGTGCACAGAGCCATGGAAACAGACATTCTTGTGGTGCTAGGCACTGCATCATGTGTGTGAACTGAACCATGGACCCTCTACTAAAAGTAGACAGAGGCTCAGCGGAATTGCATGCAGCAATGAAGTTTTTCATCAATACATATTATGAGCGGTGAAGGGAATCTGCTTGGACGGGCTTGCAATAATCATTATAGGGTCGTCTAGACTGCTGATGCAACCGGCGGAACCATAATCACACTGGCAGTGATAATTAGTTTCGCTCGGTCGGTCCTGGAGGAGTTTTAAATCCCCCTCCTCCTAAATCAATGCGATGGCCGGCTGGCTCTATATCACCAGTGTCACGGTTCATTTGTTATGAAATACCCCAAGACAATCACGTCAAGCCGGTGCCCAACCTATAACTTGGTTAATGGCCGGGATATGCCACTGGGAAACGGCGGTAATCAAATCAGAGAGATTGAAGTTTGTCGCGGATGTGATAAACGAGCCCATTTCTTTGTTTGCTGAAGGATTAACTGCACACACACCGCGTGATGAGATCTGGAATTGCCACTATTCCCTTCATTCCTGTGCTTCACTCTGCAGATCTCCACTGGGATAATTTCAATAATTTTATCAAATTTAACTTTAAAACAATGTCAACTGAAGTAAACATACAAACACATTGAGTAAATAGTCAATGATGTATGTTTTGACCTTCATCAACGTAGTTTTAACTTTTATAATTACTGAATATTCAGTGCTGTCTAAGAGCTCAATACAAGGAAAAAAATCACCAAGCTTTGTTATTATTATTTACTGTTATTTCTGGTAATGAAACCCAGCATTCCTCAAAAGCGCCCTAGGCACTGTGTAGCTCGCAAGCCTGAAGAAACCTGTAGAAAGGAGACAGTGAGAAGAAATTACAGAGGTGGAAGAAAAAGCCCAGAAGATTATTCTGGGGAAAACCCACAGAATCAGGCAGGGACTGAAAACCCAATCCACATACAGTATTCGAACCCGGGCCACAACGGTGGAAGGCGAGGAAGGAACCGCTTTGCCAACCTGACTCCCCTTTAATACTCGGGTGGGAGTCAAATCCGCAACCATCTGCTTACTGGTCCAAATGGCAAAACCACTCGACCACGGAGCTTGCTGAGCTTGCACAATGTAACTACTCGTACATTATATTCTCTAATCAGCACTGAACATACTGTGGTTTTGATACATTTACAACATGTAAGTGAAGGAGAAAACACCTCCCTGATGCAGAATTCTATCCTGAAGGATATCACTTGTACATGTCTGTACTATTTTTTGTGTGTGGAAATGAGGTGTTTGTTTCATCAGAAGACATTTTGTGAGATATTAAGACAGTCTTGTACATGTACAATGTACCGGTATGTAGTTTTGAACTTTACCAGTACAATATACACAGGCCCGTCGCCAGCCCTGAACATCGGGGTCGGGGGAGGGGGGTATAGTACAATAGGGGGCCCACTACCATAAAAATATAAAAATACACATGTATGGCTTTTGCTGTTGGGGGGGGGGGCCAAATTGTTTGGCCCCTCTGGGCCCCCTCCCCCCTTTGATGACGGGCCTGACAATACAGCAATTAATTAAAAAAGTAGAAAACAGTCTGGGAAAATAAAAAGACTTATCCATCACATGACAATGTACATGTACATTGTAACAAGTTTAATGAAAAAAAATAATAGGTTTGAAGAACTATCAAACGCTTTATATTGTATCTCAGTTAAAGTGTCTTTGAAAATCAAAGTTGATACATGATTCATGTCACGAATGGGACTCTCCTGTACTTAGTGTCTGGGACATGTTTGTAACATCCTTGGTAAAACAAACTGAAATACGTCAAACCAAACCCCGGCATGTTTATCAGCGGACTGCGCAAACAAAAAGGAATTTCCAACCTGACAGTTTGTGGGCTGCGTACATCATTCACTTCGGGACGAAAAAAATGCGAAGGGGCATGGGAAAGCAAGAGAAATGATTGTGTCAACAAATTTTGCCTGCGCCAAAACATGTTTGATCAAATTAGCGGAAGTTTGCTTTGAGAGCAAACAAGAGCCATCCATCTTGATGGCATATTGACACACGCTTTATTGGACGGCTATTTTTGTTCGGCAGGTTTTTATTTTACATGTAACTACATGTACCCCGGTACGTGCATGAATGCAAGCCTTCCGTGCTATGACAAAAAGTTAAACCTATTACATGTACATGTGCACATACATGCTAGGAGAATGTGTCTTAAAGCTACAGTTCATCATTTGCAGCTATCCAAAACGTAACGGACGTAATTATTGTTGAAAAACATACTCGGTTGAAAAGATAGTAAGGGGACTAAACTCCCTGTGAAATTATTCTTTTTGGCATGCCGTCATTTTGAAGAAATCAACGAAAGAAGGCGTTGGAAATTTCCGTAATAGTTCGTTTTTTTGGTTTGGCGAAGTGCACGCAAGCGTTGACATGACGCACACGCGCGCGCGGTTGCTATAATTCGTCGGATCAGTGCGCGACATCGCGTAGCTGCAATCAGCTCAGTGAGAAGGTGTCTCGGACGCTGAATTCAGGCCCAATTCAAAATATGATTCAGCAACTTTAGATTTGAAATCAAGATCCTAGAATGGTGTTTTTCTCGAAATATACATTGTACAACTGAGCTGAGCTGAGCTGAGCTAAAACTTCATCAGTTTAGTTGTTCAGCACCTTTTTCTTATTTTGAGTACGTTTGTTGCTTCAAAATAACAAAATGCACAAATTACAAATGATGGACTGTACCTTTAAAAAAAACCTCAGGATTGAACCTTAAGAGCTCCACTCACATGACTGGACAAAAATCATCGGAACGGAAAGCTTCGGTTTGGGTCTACCGGTACTTCAATTGCTTAAAAGCCATGTTTCAGTCATCCCTGCTCTGTAGAAAAAAAAGGTAATAGTTTTTCAACATGGGTTTTGATGTTCAATGTCAATCTATAAGGTACTCAAGCATGAACACTGAACTGCAGTTCAGCCAAACTTCAATACAAATTAAAAGGGATTAAAACTTTAAAATTGTTCTCCTGAAGACGATCAGAACATATTGATCGGAACGTCGAGTTTTACCATCAACTGTTTCTGTTCAGAACCACGTCTTCTCAAAAGAATGTCCACATCATGTTGCCACAAACCTTCACTACAGTAGTTCAAAATTGTTTGTTACTGAATTCAACCTCCTTCATAAACCTTTATTTTGATCAACCCAGATCATGCCAGAATAACTTTTGTGTAAACCAAGTGTGAATTTCACAGGCATTAACCCTAACAACCCTGAGCCCATCAAGCTCCAACAGCGGGTTTTGCTTGATTTTGGCAGGGTTGGTACCGAACACTGGCCAGCTGGTGTTGGACTTTGATTGACTGGGTACCAAAGGCCCAGGGAGACCCTGTTGAATTTTGTGAGGTTCGGGGCAGAAGGGCATGAGATTTGTGAACACGTTGGAGTTCACTGGCATTTCTTCGTGGGTATGCTCACCCACGGTCCTCAGCACAGCTTGTGGTCAAATGTGCATGTACATATTGCTTTATTTTGTTAGGTTTGGTACCATCCCTATCCAATCACTCGACAATGCATAGGCCCATCCATACCAAGTCAATCAAACTCCAACAGTTGGAGTTTGGCAGGTTTAGTACTGTTCCCCGTACAAGGCCTATTGGAGTTTGGCAGTTTTGGTACCAGTGCTTACAGACCTGTATGCAGCTGTTGAAATTTGTTAGGTTTGGTATCCTTTCTGGTGCAAGAGCCTAGGGGGTTAGGGTTAAACATGTTCATGTGCGGACCCCGTGCACATTAACCGTAGGTGGCGCATTGTGACTTTGAAAAAAACCCAGTGCCAGTGGGACTGGTGCAAGCACGTATGACACATTACATGATATAATTGATGTGAGCTAACACGACTCGTTTTATTGTTAACCCTCCTATGCAAAAATACATTCTGTGCCAAGTACAGTCTTTTCAATCAAAATCAATCAAGTGACTGTTTTCAACAGTTAAGAATTCTCAGCCTACATACATGTAAAAGCAAGACTGACTAAGCCAGCTGTGTCCAGTGGCGTTGCCAGGATTTTTTCTATGGGGGGGGGGGGGCAAAACACATTATTTCCCCAAATCCTTGTGCTTTCTCAAGCATATTCTCAATATATCATTTTGTCGCGGGTGGGTGGGGGATATTTGCCCACCCCATCCCCATTGACACCCCTGTTGACGCCCATGTTGTTAAATGTGCATTAAACTAACAGCAGTAGGACTTTGAACCTCTTTTTTTCTCTATCCTTTTTTCCCCTTTTTTTGGTGTGTTGTTGCTTTTAAGCACCCCTCCCCTCGCGACGCCCATGGCTGTGCCCACAACTTGCCTGCTTTGTCTGTTCATGGTCTGTTGACTGAGTTTGACGAGTCACAGTGCTTGCTTGCCATATGATATGACTACTGGTGACTAGCCTGTGTTAAAAGTATAGCAAGGGAAGTGGATGGACATTTTGAATATCTCTGGCTGTTTAAATAGCAGGAGTGTTAATGTGCAAAAACCTGAAGTGTCTTGGCGTGAGAGTCAGGCGCCATTGGCAATGCATTTGCATGTCTCTTCGAGCAGTCTCCCCTGACTCTCCCTTTGTAACCATTGCATTGAGCATGTTGAGCAGTTACTTGTGCCCAGTGTCCATAATGGCCAACTGTGTCAGTTGCTCCTGTGTACAATTGGGACTCACGAAGTCCCTTGGACTATTTTAATTGTGGGTCAATTTGTACGTTTGACAGAGAAAGTGGACTCCAAAACGAATAACAACGGCATCATGTGTTTCAAGAGACTGATGCCCTGAGGGGGGATTTCTATAATCATTGCCATTATTAGCTGGTCAGTCAGAACTCATCCTAGCTCTCTCGCGACTAGGACGCGTCAAAAAGAAAAAATGTCAAACTCGTCATCGTCAGCCAGGTGCAATTTTCTGACATTTCAACTCGGACAAAAACATGTTTGTGGACTTTCTAAGTAAACACCATTAGGGCTCATCCCATTGTAAGCTTGGACGTCCTGTCGGGGGGAAAAGGGGTTTACATACATGAACATGTATCTTTTCGTATTTTAATTGCTGTTTATTTAAATAGATTGGCAGTTTATATGTAAGCCCACCCAGAGAGCAATTATAAATACTATGGTTATGAAATTTTGAGGACAAGTTCGTAAAAAAAAAAAAAAAAAAAAAAAATCCCAAGAAAATGATGTTGAATTGAAAATGTACAATTAATGTTCAACTTCAAAACTTTAGAATACTTTTAGGATGTACGTATTGTGTGTAGACAAACATGGTTCCTTATATTGTGGGAAAGCAAACACAGATTAATGGGCTCCGTGTGCCAACAAAATAGGGTTTTAAACCTCTTTTGAGAGCCCCTTGGATGGGACACTGTACATACTGTACTGGTTTGCGAGATCCTGAATGTGCACAAAGCTAAGCCATAGCATCTTCGCGCATGAGCGTCAGGCATCCGTCAGCGCGCGAATACCTTTCGAATTTAACTTGTGATGGTCTGCAAGACTAATCCCTGCACCCGATAACTTTGGATCATTCGAAATACGCAGTGGATGGACCGGGAACCAGTCTAGGTCTCCCCCAACCCTCCTTTTTCTGGCCGTTATAGGAGTACCGTACTTGTGCGAGGAGCCCATAGGGACAATAGACCCCACAATTCAGTCTTTAAGAAGCTACCGGTATTAGCCCCAAACGGAAAATGCTATGGAGTTGGAGAGTGATACAGAAACAAAGAAAAACAAAAGAAGAGAACAACGGTCTTTTCCCACATGTACATGTTGGCTGCGTGTATGTGTGGGCGGGCCGTCACTGCGTTATTGGGAATTTTGTTCATTGTTAGGGTAAATAGGACCGAATTATTGGGAATTTTTGCTGTCCCCTTAGCGTCTTTGGTGACCTCCATAGTACCATGGGACAACTCGTGTGTAGTCCCCACAACTACGGACCAATAATGTGTGTACACTGTACATGTGTGGCATCAAAACTGTGAGAGTTGAAACATCCCTCCCGGCTATTTTGGCATACAATGAACATCTAATTAATGTGTCGTTCTGAATTTACCAATGATACTACTGAGATCACTGGAAAGAGAATCCCGCAAAGAATGTTACCATCTTGTGACAATAAGGTTTATTAGCCATGTTGACAACTGCTCAGACAGTGACCCTTGGTAAAAATAAGCAATCAAAAGTCATAACAATCCCAACCATGACGATAAAGAGCTTTGAATTCGAATGAAATAAGTTTTTCCAAATATCTTCCTCTGAGCTGCCCACACAGACACAAAATTCCCAGGTAAAAATAAACACTATACAGCGACCAGCAACAGGATGAAAGGGCTTCAGAATCTGAGACTTGGTTTGACGTCAATGGCTAATTTTCCAAAGAGTGAACAACATCGCCAGAAGAAAGATGATCCTGCGAAGGACTGCATCCTACCAAAGTCCAAAGCGCCTAGTGACTCCGACAATAGAGTGCTATTTAAAGAGACTGTGTAGAAGATTTCAAATTAAATTTGGAGAATTAAATCTGGGAAATACATTGCTTGAGGTTCTAGGCATGTTTTACTGCATGTGTGGTTTACCTCAAACAACTGTTGTCTGCCTTAATTCAGGGTGTAGGTTTGCACGGAGTGAAATTAACACTAGACTACAATGGTCTTGCCTATGGCAAGCAAAAACTACTGTGTACATGTAGCAAGGTACCCAGTAATCTGCTGTACCTTTACCACTAATACCAGATTATTAAAATGGTGACCTTATAAAACTGGGCCCTGGTAAAACTTTTAAGGAAATAAAAGGAGTTGGTGAAAACAGCTTTTAAATGCATACCTGTAGTGTAATTTGCAAACAAATTTGCCAACTTGGACTGGGGCTGTCCATAATACACCGAATATTTGATCATCCATCGAATATTCGAATAACTTTTTGCCGGTTTGAGTATCGAAAAGATGCACGTAAACTCACAACTGTAATGACATTTTATCGTAAAGTTGCGGTGACGGTCACTTTTTTGTCGATGGGGGTTCATTGTTCCCACCTTTTTAGCAGTTTAAAGCCCTTCATTGTACAACTTGTAGTATTGTACTAACTGCAACACACTCTAGCGGTGCAACTTTTGACCGGTGTGGCACGCAGATGCAGCTGGCAGTTTCGAATATCTGAATACTAGGTCAAACGCAGTTTGGAATACAAATGTACTCGAATACTAAAGAATTTAAAAGTTGACAGCTTTAGCTCAGACTATTGACTATTCAGGTGGACTTCTTTTGTTTGCTGATATGTAATAAGTTGATGCACGTTACAGCCTTGTTGAGTTCCTCCAAATGCTGCTGGTTTTTTTCTCTCAACACAACAGCATTTCTGTTTTTCTCTTCAAAACTGCACCAAAACACAAGCCACATGGTTTTGGGTTGTCTTGCAAGCTTCCGGTAGTTATAAATGCAAACAACCTTTAAAAAAAGTTGAACAGTCCTATTAGTCCAACCATCTTTAAAACCAAAAAAAAATTTCTGGAATTTAGAGAGGAGCAGGTCTGGGCACGTTCCAAGCTTACAGTTGTTCTATAACATTTGTTCTGTACACGTGTACATGTAAGAAGAAATGTCAGAAAGGCTTCAACAAACACCAATCCCTGCGGCACATTTTAAAATTTACATGTAAATGACTACATGTAAATGTCAGTAGTGCATGCTTAATATTTTGACCTGTTTTGATGAACATCAGCAATTACTTTAAGAATAGAGCATTACAGTAATCAAACAGATGGACCACAAGGGCCGTTTGTTTAGGGAAGGGATCAGCCTCAACTGGCTGTCAACCCCCCCCCCCCCCCCCCCCAACAGCCTCGGTTCATGATGAACGCTCACCAGAAGTTAATGGCAAATAAATGGGTTTGTTACTTAATGAACATGCACAATTTGCAATGACAAAGTGCTTCGATCAAATAGAATTTATGGGCAGGTTGAGCAGTAATGACTTCAAGACATCCAAGTCTACAGCACAATTTAAAATGAATCAACGAGGTACATGTACATGTACTGTTCAACCTGTGTACAAGATTTTTTCGACAAAATTTAGGCCCAGGAACACACCCAGCGCAGTTGACTTTTTTGCCTTTTAGTTTGGCCCTCCTGTGGATCCACCTACATTTTGTATGAACACCTTATCCACAATAATTAATTAAAAAATATAATTTGATTAGTAGCCTATTGCAGTACTACTGGTATATTTTGTACATGTGTAGATACCGGCAAGCTTGGTCGAGTGGTTAGACTTCTTCACTAGTAAGCAGGAGGTCGTGGGTTCGAGTCCCACCCAAGTAAAGCTCATGGATTTTTCACACAAGCCATCCGACAACACCAAGTATACTGAGTTTATAAAATACACTGGGGAAGTGCAAACTTTTTTGCAGTAACATTTTGTTGCTTTCTTTCTATTTTGACTCGCTTCTAGTTGAAGGGAATGTACAACATTTGCTTTTGCTGCAATTTTCAGAAATAAATGGATTTGGAGGATAAGTACACATGTACATGTACATGTATGTTATAGCAACTATTGTTAAACTGACTTGTTTCACGTTTTGGGGTTGTAGATGCTGGAAAAACCAAGAAAACCAATCATGTTCTTGTAGTCTGGTTCCCTGACTCCACTTAAGATGAAACAGAGCAATTTACAGACTTCGGGGAATTGTAAGTTCAGAGAATCGGCCTAGCTGGCTTGTACCCCTTCACAGGTGTGTAATCAACTGCAACTTAGAAGATGCGGAATAACTAAATACAATGTATAAAAAATTAGGAGCAGTTTTTCAAAAAAAGCCAGTTTTCTCCAACGCTGGTCGGCCGACCAGCGTTGGAAAAATACAGTTTTTCTTGAAAATGTCAGCACACCAGGAGCCACGATTTTACAGGATGCTTCAGACTGTCATTCCTTCAACAGTCCAGTAAGGTATTTTGTGATAATTTGATCATTTCATTTTTTGATGTTTGCAAATGTTGTATCTTCCCTTTAAATAGACAAAAAAATACAGACTACATTGTATAAATTTGTACTGGTACACATACCCGGTACATGGTAAAGGCGCATGCATACGTTCCATGCACAATTAAGATTTCATTTACTGAAAAACAACAGATCCACTACAGATTTACTTCTGCATGAATGTACTTAAGTACCGGTATGCCATGCTTAATTGCTGCATTGGATGCACCAACGATGGCATCTTGACGGTGTAATTTCATTTTCTCCAAGACCCCCCCCCCCTTCACCAGTTGTTCGATTCCACGGCAATCATTTGTGACTCATGCCTGGGCAATTCAAGGAGTAGAGTGGGCTCTCCAAGATGATTTGCTTGCTACCCTGACACCTTGAAGGGTGACAGGGAAAACACGCTGTCAACGCGACACTTAACAGGACAGTGTAAAGATCGATGTTACTTTCCCCTCACTGATCATGCTGACCTGGGAAACGCAATTTCATTTTCAGATACATGTAGAGAGGTATCTGAAATATCAGAACGGAAATCAGTGTTGACTCACTAAGGGTTAAAAAATAATTTTGAGGATATCTGATGATGCAGTTACAATGTATTTCAAGTGTGTATATGTACATAACGGTACGTGACCAATTCCATGGTTACTCGCATGTACTCTTTTGCATCCTTTGACATTTTGAGCACTTGCTGTTGTCTTAATAGTACTTGGTGAGTTGCACTGTGTGGTTCTGAAAAGAACCCATGAACTTTTTTTCCTAGAGAAATCGACAGGCAGAAAACCATGAATTGAGAGTCGTTGCACTTGTACATTAATTTAAGTTGCAGCTTTGGAACTGAGTGAAAGTAATATCAGTAATAAGAAGTCGTCGGGAAATCAGAGAAGTCTCATTATCAGTGACATCATCCAACATGTCCAAAGCAAATGCCAGATGACCAGTGAGGAATTAATATAAGGGCTACTTGTGTTGATAGGCCTTGGCATTTATTCCTTCCTTCAGATTTTTGCTATTTTCTCTTACATTTTCCCAGAACTTACATTCACAGACAGAGAGGTTACCTTGGAAACCCGACATAAATAATTTATCAAATTATTTTTCTCCACTGCAAAAATTCATATTTGCCTGAATCTTTCCATGCAAACTGCTTCCAGTGACTATTCATGTAGTTAATAGGAACATATGTTCTGTAGACACCCTAAACTGTTTCTTGCCTGTTCAATTTTAAATTCACAATTAAACATTAAAAACCACCATTAGGCCTATTATCTGCAGACGACTTATACACAAGCGTGAAAAAACTAATAAGAGTTGCAATACAATATATGGCTTTCATAGTGACTGTTTTGACCTTCATAAATATGTGAATACCATTTCAATTACACTTCATTTCTCTGATGGCTTGGGCTTTTGACAAAATTCCACTGAAATTGTGATTTGAGATACAGTACATGTAATTGCAATGTGCAAATTATCCACAATGACCTCAGGATAATCTGCAACTGTCAATGGAGGATAAGGCATACGAAGATATTTTGAACCCCCCAAAAAGGGTCCAAAACTCCAAACAGACCGGGCAGGGAAGAGAAAGAAAAGCGAGACAGAAAAAAAAAAAAATCCGGAGAAGCAGGATTGTGAGGACCTCAGAGAATGCAAGTAAAATAGGAATCAGCAGAATGACAGGAAGGTCACGGTACCATTGTCCAGGTCCACACAAGTACATTGAGCAATTGTACATAATATTTATAATTAAATTTATGGCATCTTCTTTTTTATTTACTCTCTCTCTCTCTCTGGCTGGCGATTTCATCAAGGCCAGCCAAGTCAAACTAAATCAAGTGACTGTTTTTTAACAGTTGAGTGCTCCCTGCCTTCATAAGGCAGGATTGACTGGCTGTGATTGTTATGAAACCTGATATGCTTTGACTGTAGGCGATTGATAAGTGAGCTGTGCCTGCCAAGGCCCCCCCCCCTCCAAAAAAAAATAGGGTACATGGTACAGGTAGGGACATTATTTTTTTTTTTGCCAATTTTTTTTTGTGTACAATAATATGGAGGCGTCTGCATGTTATCACGGGTAAAAGGTAAACATTGATGGTTTTGGGTGTTTTTTTCTCTTTTTCCCCATGAAAAAAATTAGGGTAGGGGCTGTCAGAATAGGGTAGGTAGGGAAACCGGAAGCAGAACTATTTTTTTTGGCCCAATCATCTGCTTTTGTCTGTTGATGGAATTTGACTGTCACAGTTGCCTCCAAGAAATATGATATGACTGTTGGTGACTGGCCTGTGTAAAAGGCATGGCAGGGGAACAGGACTGCATTTTTGACCGTCTGTGACTGATCAAACAAAAGGACGGTTAATCAGGATTTCTATTTTTTGACTGGTGCAGTGAAATCTACATGAACCGGTAAAGGCAGTTCCAAAAATTAGGTTAAAATGAGGTCTAAATCTGCTGAACAAAGAGTGGCCGACTGCCATGCAACGAATGTCCCTCCCTCTTTTTCTCTCTCTTTTTTGAAAGAGAAGTCTAAACTTGTATTTTAAAAAAGGGCCCATGCAACATAATTTTTAATGCAATCAAATGCACCTTTGTGTCCCATTTAATTTTAGTTTCATTTTTTTTGGTTTGCTCCTTTCAAGGGTATTTTGGTGCCTGTTTGGTTATTATGCCAATGCAAATTTCCATCTTCATGATCAATAGTGTGATGTCATTTCAGGCAGAAACCTCAATGTCACAGTTATTTCAGCACCAAACGTTGCCAGAATTTTGTATATTTTGCTGTTGTCAATTTTCTTTTCTTTGGTGATTCGTTGTGTCAGTGTACATGGTAGTATGCCAAAGACTCAAAGAGCAACCTTTTCTCACAAACTTTTCAATGAACCAATCGTTGGGGGTTCACAATTTGAACAGAATGCCCCTCAACTGAACAGTGTCTTCCTGAAATGACATCACAGCAACAGCACCCTCACTTGTCTGGAAAAGCATGAACATTTTTTTTTAAGTTTAAAGAAGTGCACTCTTGAATAAAATTAACCAAAAAGGATGTCACATAGTTTCATACAATACAGAGGAGTACAAAAATGCACAAAATGCATTCCTCAGAAAAATGCATCTCATGGAACCTTTAATAAATAAACTGTTTGTACACCTACCGGTACATGTATAGTGTATTATATTACATATAATTTTTAGTGATTCTACATGTAATTCGTCTACAGATATTTATAATTGGCAATTCAGCACTATTATCAAGGTGTACGGTACGCAAATTTGTGCATTTACATCATCAAGTGGATAAGACCTGCTGTAAAAGTACATCTGACGCAACACTGACCCAGGCCACTTTGTGTTTATCCGGAATGGCTAAGCTATTATTTTGAGGCTTGATAATTTGATACACACTTATGTAATCCGGTTGTTTTTTCCGGTGTTCTCGCAATATGGAATTAATGCATGAAGGCTGTGCACAACATATGGAGAATTTGGAATCTAATAGTCAAATAATGCTGTGCAGTACAAAATGTACGTGCGTCCAAGTGGAATAAATGTACCGTATATAGTGTACACGATGTATTATTTTCAAAAATCCTGGCATGATTTTTTTGTCTCAATGATGAATCTGTGATTACATGTTAAAGGGAATGGTACGACATTTGCAATCGTCAAAAAACAAAACTACCAAATTGTTATGAAATACATGTACCTTACTGGACTGTTAGTGAATGACAAATATAGGATCCTGATAAGACCGTGGCACCTGGTGTGCTGCCATTTTCAAGAAAAGCGTTATTTTTGTATCAATTTCCAGGCTGACCAGCGTTGGAAAAAAATAGTTTTTTTTAAATACTGCCCCCAATTTACCATGTATTTAGTTAGTCCGCATTTTGTATGCAATTGATTATACAACTACATGTATGAGTGGGTACAAGCCAGCTAGACTGATTCCCTGACCTTACATTTCCCCGACGTCTATTGATTGCTCCGTTTCGTCTAAAGTGGGGTCAGGGAGCCAGAATACAGGAACATGATTGTTTTTCTTGGTTTTCCAGCATCTATTAGAACAAAACTTCAAACAAGTCAGTGTAATAGTATTTGCTATAAAATACTAACCCCCAAAATCCCTCAATTTCTGAAAATTACAACAAAATAAAATGTTGTAGGCGGCTATAACTAAGCCGTAAAGGCAGACAGAGCATACTCTGAACAGTCTTGTTACAAAACCAGTTCTTTTCAGAACCACACACAATCACAAAAGATATTTTGCTACAGCAAACCTTACAAACATGTGTCTTTTGACTTCCACAATGTAAACCTTTACTTCAAGTCTTTAGGCATTTATTCATAACAGTTGATCTCGGACGCACTGCCAATGACTGCAGAGCATTATACATGTACAGTAGATAAAAGTTTATTTGAACAGTACAAATTAATATTGCCATAAAACTTTACATACTCCGTAGAGACATTTACCTTATGGTCTTGATTAAGAAAATCTCTACTCAAAATGCATCGCAAAAACCAGAAAAATGCAAATGCACAGTAAACAGGATTTGTTTGCTCCAAACATATGCTGCCGAGACGGGCACTGCATGCCTAACCAAAAAGGCCGCAAAATGCTGCACTTTAACTTAACACTTTAATAGGACCATGTATAATTTGTGAGTACACTGACCTTCAAATGAACTTATCCAGAGAAAAGGAAGACTATAAAGTAACGGCAAAAATCTACAAGTGGGCAGGACCCGAAGTGGAAAAATGGAATTCCATACACAGAAGTAATTCCTAGAGATGCACATTTATTGATACAGTAAATATAAATCGTTGACGGTTTAATGAAGAGACAAATTTTGCAATGCAGCGCTGAACCAAAGTTTATCTATAAGAGAAAATGAGGTTTTTAAGGTGGTCACTTTGTCCAAACAAAACTTTGTCTGGATTGACTGCAAGTCTTGTTTGCTTTATTTTTTTTCAATTTCCAGGATTGGGTGAATTTTTCTTTGCAGTAATCAACTTGATATGATTGATTTCAATAGAACTTCAGCTTCAGTTGTTGGTTTCATTATAATATTAAATTACGAGAGCGCTGACTCAATGTACAACATGATGCCTGCTGGGCGCATCCATGTTTGTGCACAAACCTATATGGAAAACTTGATATTTTGTATGGCTTTTGTACATGTACTCTGTCGTGTCCGATGTACATGTAAACAACCGGGTTTTTGTTTTTGTCTTTTCTCGGGAATGGTAAGACATACATGTAAGGTTGGTTTCCTTTCAACCAGATGTTTGAAATTAGATAAGTCAACAATCCAAAACATGAAATGTTCAGGGATGTCAAGACTTAGTGCCCCTTTGACCCATTACAGTGATTGTTGGAGGATTTTGAGGATTGAGGCGCTGGTCACCCCTCCACTGAACAAATTCAAGAAACAACAGATGATTTTGGAGGCTTGAGGCCGAGTCCAATTTCTACATGGTGGCAATTGGAGGATTTTGTAGGAATGAGGATGGTTCCTAGCCAAAAGTGTAGACAGGGCTAGGGTTAATAAAATTGGAAAGAATTTAAAACAAATTTGAAAGAGTGAAGATTTTTTGACAATACTTGTCCCTTCGTGAAAACCGCAATGATACAAGGATATATTTGTTTAAATAAACCGCTTTCTCTCCATTACTTTTCTTTACAATCCAAAACGCAGAGATTATCATCAAAATCTATGAATGTTTACTCACATGGACGTGTTATCGTCTTGATCCTGCAAAAGACGGGTTGAGAACATTGTGACGGCATGCGCGTTTTCATGGACAGTCACAAATCATGCGGAACACACACATGTTGAATTCTGCCTGATGTTGATCATTAATGGCATCTGAACAATGAGAAAAAAAGGAAGAAAAAACCCTGTTAAGAAACCATTAGATTTTACCATCTGGTACTGTGATAGTTGCTTCTGAAGAGTGTTACAAATGAACAAATGTTCCTTCCGTGTATCAGAAATTCAACAGCACGCACCGGACTCCGCTCCAGTGAGCTCATGATGCTTCATGAGCCCAGGACCTCCACTCTTTGGGGTGACAGATCCTTTACTGCAGTGTCAGCCCGAGTGTGGAACCAACTCCTACTGGCTATCAAATCATCTCACTTTTTTGGGGGGGGAGGGGGGGTTGGGGTTGAGCTATTGTGCGAAAAATATAAGTCCAATGCTCTGTCAAACTTTTAACCCTAACTCCCTAGGCCTTTTTGCTAGGATATACATGTATAGCCTCAATCCTGCAAAATCCTCCAATTGGCCTCATGGAAAAAATGCATATAGCATCAATCCTGCAAATTCCTCCGCTATTTCTTGAATATGGTCCATGGAGGGGTGACCACTGCCTGAATCCTGCAAAATCCTCCGGCTATGCATGTCAATAGACTGATGCAGAGGCAGTGACATCCTGGAGCAGTACGGAGGTTGTCAAGTATAATCAAGGACTAAATTTATGCACGGCTGAGCATAAACAAACTCAAGGTCCTGCCCAAGACCTTGACACAGTGCGTACTCCGAAATCAGCAACCCACTTTTGCCATGTAACCTCAATCCTGCAAATTCCTCCAATTTGCAAAAAGGATTTTGGAGGATTCAGGGCGGTTAGAGTTAATCCATTTGACTAATTTTTTTAAAATCTTACTTTGTGTATGATGCTAATTGTAGGCTTAACGTTTCCTTATTGATAACTGGCCTTGACTTGCACCTACATGTATTCACTTTACATGTGTACTGGGAAAGCCACAAAAAATTGTAACAGAATTATCCAACTTTTCACATCTCGTGGAAAAAATGTCGGTTTTGCCTGGATGCTACATGTACACTTGGCAAAACTGATTAACATTGTTGTCGAAATTGGTGACAACATACATACACTTGTTTAAATGTCCCCGAGTCAAACCTACTGTTGACCTACACGATGTGAATACACACATTACAATTCATGCACAGACACTATTGATGTCCCCCCCCCCCAATTTTTTTTTTTTTAAATTGACAATGAAAGTGCCCTTCAAAACTTAATTAGTGTTCGGTATCTTTAGTAAGGAGTCTTTTCCTTCTAGCTGAACTTATGGCTCGTGCCTGTATACACATAATCAAATGATACACAGACAAACGGCCACGCTTTAAGGAAGCACACTATTCAATAGCTAGAGTATCCATGGTAACGAGGCAAATGAAAAGAGGATTTACTGGCCTGAGATACTGACAGGACGGTATTGACTGGCGTTTTTTACTGTGACTTTAGGAGATGCGTCGTCTTCGTAATTACTATCGACATGTTGACACTCTCTCAGTGTAGGAATTGGAGGGAAGGGTTTTAATTAGATATTGAATCAATCAGGTCGAAGATAACAATACATACATACAATGTACATGTATAATAAAGGACGAGAAGCTAGCACCCGTTTCTGGTCGAAGTGGTAGGTATTAAATTTTGAAGTCATTTAAGGCAAAAGTATTTCAAAAAGAAACAACTCAAGACAGTGGCGTACATGTGCATGGACTGCATGTTGTACAATTTACTTTTATAGACTAGGCACATGACCATTTTAGACCAATGAAATTACAGTATCCACGATTTAACAAACACTGTTGGTACAGTATCTCTTTGGTTTAAAGACATTATTTTTTGCAAGGTTTGTTTATCCGTTGAAACCAAGCTACTGTACAGGGTGGATAAAAAAAAAAAAAACATACAGGGTTGTTAAAAAAAACCCAAAAAACCACCAAGATATTATAGAGGATTGTAGAGAATTGCGCCACTTTACATGGCCAAATCTTTTTTTCTCCACCTGCTTTGATTGGCAACCATAGCCTTTCATTCTGTGACAAATGACACCACAAAAACCACAATTGAAAAGTGGCGCAAGTCTCTAGATAGACCCTTTTGTAAAATTGGTCACTGCTCAGTCAACCGTGAATGTAATGACATGATCAGGGTATCATTCTAAAGAGGAGATTCCACCCCAACAGAGGATATCTCCCTTTGATTCACATGTGGCCTACTTCTGTTCCAATTAGCAATACTATCTCGGTTTCGATTTTTTTTTCCACCCTGTATTTCAAATTTCCTCAGGTACATGGCACCCACATTATTTCAAACAGTGGACAAACATACCGGTTTATTGCCTAACCTGCTTCTCAGAAGTATTCCAGGTGTTGCCACTCACTGTTGCTATCTTTTACAGTTTGTGCCAACTGCGAATCAAATCAAATGTTGATATAAATCCCTGCAATGTGGGCCGCCACATGAGCACTCTCTAAATTGGAAATTGGAACTCTCTAAATTAAGTGTCCTCAACCCTGAATAAATTGACCACATACGAATGAGACCTTCCATTTCTCGTTAACTGACACATTTAAAAGGCCAGTTTGGAAGTGTTTGTTCAAAGCACCGGCAATGGCATGGAAGTATAAATGCAGTGCTCTAATTGAAACTGTGGCAAGGACGCGCGTCTCAACAAACGGCCGCCGCAGTGATACACAGACACTAAAAATCAATAATGCCGATATTTAATTGGAGCATTTAATTGGAGCTCCCAGGTAACTATGTCACGGTAGGGAAACAGTTTCTAATTTATCACAGGTGTATCCTAATGGTACTTTGTAATTTAGGAACTGTCATTCTGTATTTGAATCGCAAAGTCACATACCCGTAAATGTATCCTCAAGTCATCATATTTGGTGCGGGTAAGGCTTGCAACATGCGCGCGTTGTCCAGCGCAAATTGAATGCGAGTGCGTCAAAAAAGGACCTTGTAATTTTAGGGGGTCTGATGATACATACATGTACGTGTACATGTGCTTACCTCTGATCAGGTTACCCACAAATGTGCAAATTGCAACTCAATTTGTGACCTGCTTTGGCATAATGAAGAATAACTCCCATCTTTGAATTTTTAAGTTTTATACCATGTAAAAGAGCAACTCACATTAAGAGTAAAATACCGCGCCCAGAAACATGACCAACTTCAAACGCAAATTACTCGAAACAATGTTTTCGCTTATTCATCGGTATGACAGCTCTGTGACGATATGGTATTTAAAATAAGTACATGTGTAATTGTTTTTTAATGACATATTTAGGCCTAACACTTGAAGTATATATTTAATGTATGTATGTATGCAACACCAACAAAATCCACGCACAGCATGGCAGTTACTCAAAGTTCCAAATTTCATTGTGTCATACGGGAACGGTGCAGAACTGAGAACTGATATGATGCAAGAGGGCAGTATTATACTCTTGACAATTTTTATGAAGAAAAGCCCAATCAATGTAAGGAACTTGACCACAATTTTTTATTATTTGTTCTGTATGACAATTATTAAGGAAAATTTAGAATTTCACTTTTTTTAAGGAACCAGTCCTACAGTGAACAAAACCACAAAATTTCAAATAATAATTTCCAGCCATTCTATTTTTTACAGTCTTCGAAATCTCTCCAAGTGCCATGGCAAAAATCACAAATCACGAGTCTCTATACTCATTGCTGATCCGCCCAGTGCCCGATGAGCCAAAGCCTTGTTTGTTTCAAAGCCTTGTTTGTTTCTGCCCTAAAGCCACAACAATCTATTCCATGATTGCCTTAAAAAAAAAAATCATTCTTCCGAACGACTCAAAATGCTTCCAGTGCATCGGCCAATGTAATCTAGTTGAGGAGTTTGTTGAGACCGCTAATGTGCATGTACTTTGGCTGAGAGGCCCAATGGGGATTTGAGGGCTTGCGGCGAAGGCTGGCCCGGAAAAACCACTCTGGAGATTGGGTCAAAAGGCTAATGTTGTTATCGAGATTTAATCACTTGCTGCACGATTTGCCCGCACAATTTCTGACTTTATGATGCTCTGTCTTCAATGTAACCTCTCCCTGCCCTGGTAAAAGTACCAGTGGCCTTTTCAAACTATATCATCTCATCCAGGCTGTTTCAAAACAGTGTCCGGATATTGTATTTTTTTTTTCATTTATTTATTAAACACTATGTTTAACCAGTTCGTGCCAGGATTATTTTGACATTGACCGGACCCAGGCGGCACTATCGGTTGCGGTTCCAGTACCGCAGCTGTGATGCGAGTAGTAAACTTAATATGAGTGCATGAAACAGTCATCGGGTGTTACGCTTCCGCGCGACGTCATGCGCCAACAGCCAATCGCCAGCCGGCAAAAACGACTAGTTGACAGCCTGGTACCGGTAACCGACCGCCATTCATTGTACACAAAATTTTTTTGGGCACAAACCAATTACGATCCTGGCCATGCCCGTAAGGTTGTCAGGTTAGCGGTTATTCCTCCTGTTTTCACTGCAATTGTAGGCTGAATCTTCATCGTGGATCGTTTTTTACTTCAAGGACCTGTGTAATGGTTATTCCAGGCAAGTTTGGGGTGAGTTGCAGTTGCAATTAGTGTGTAACGGGGACAAAATTCAACATTTTCCAAAAATTTTTGCCTATACTATCGTTTACAAGAAAAACTAGCTCCAGCCCTTATAGACAACCCAATGATAAACCTCAGGGCTGGGTAACTCCAGCTATCACTGAATCAGAACGTGAATTCACAAGCCGCGTTATTTGGAATCATTTGGTCCCATACGCATGCGGGAAACAAAAAACTAAGTGGTGCACAAGTGCATTGGCGCTGGCCTGAACATTCATGGGATACGTATAAAGTATGCGCGTAAATCGAAGCCACATGATAATTCGCGCATCACCCAAGGCCGCGTTTACGCAGCCCGTTTTGCTCACAGTGAGTCACAGAATTTACAACATAAAATGGTACAACTATAGAATGCAGGGCCACTTTACTCTACATCCGCGCCTCCGTACGGCTGCGTGGAGTCGTGGAGCCGCAGTGCCTACCTCCGAAAATCGATCGTGGAGTCGTGGACGTGGAGCCGCAGTCGATATCTCCGAGAATTGCGCCCTCTATCGGTGCGCGTCTCTGCGACTCCGCGCCTCCGCCACTCCAGTGTCCCGCGTCTCCGCGACTCTGGGACTCCACGACTCCGCGCCTCCGCCACTCCAGACTGTGCCCCGTCGCCCTCCTCCCTTCCTAATTTGCGAGCCCATTTAAAATGGATATGGATGCTTCGTTCTCATAAAAATTCCGCCGAGAATTGCGCCCTCTATCGGCGCGAGTCTCTGCGACTCCGCGACTCCGCGCCTCCGCCACTCCAGTGCCCCGCGTCTCCGCGACTCTGCGACTCCACGACTCCGCGCCTCCGCCACTCCGCGACTCCGATCCGTACCGTGCCCCCAACACATTTACAAGCACGCCCTCCCTTCCGATCCTTCATGAGAAGCTTAGAAGACAAGTGCATTCGCTGTACTTAGCACTTTTTGCAGGTTTGCATATCTATTACTCCTATCCATCCACGCCTCCAAGCAAAATAAAAAAACCTTGCTTCGGCGTGGCCCTGCATTCTATAGTTGCTCCCATGAAACTTTTATGTCATTAACTGCTTTTATTAAAAGCAGTTAATGTCGTGTCTAGGTTTTATTTTCTGTCTATGGAAAAAGGATCGCCAAATGAACAGCGCCCTCACATTTTCTAATGTAAACTAAGTTAAGTGTAATGTGGTAATATCATGAATATGGTAGCGGCCTACATGTAGACCTACATCATGGCCTAGCCCAGGTTGGACCATGGAGGAAGAACACACGTTAACCATGATTCTAACCTACATTCAGGACAAACCTCAGTCATTGTCACTTGTCAGTACGGTGTCTCCGACCACCACCAGCCAGTGCAGTCATGCCAGTCCACGCGCCGTCACATTGCCAGTCACTTACAGGGTCACCGTAAGGTTACGGCCAGATTCTGCTAAATGCACTTCAAAAATCTGTCAGCCTTATCCAAAATCTGCCAAATTATAGCGCCTATGGTCACGACAAAGTCCTAAACCAGCCAACCTGTCCCGTTATGTAAGGGTTTATTTGAAAAAAAAAAATGAAACTTTTTTTAAACAAATGTACCATTTTTTTCAAATCTGCCCCAAAAAAATCCATTCTGTCAAATTTTCTGTCAAACTCGTTTTTCCAACCAAAAAAATCTGCCAAAGTTAGCCGAAAATCGGCTAATACGGTCACCCTGGTCAATTGTGTATACGGTGTTTAATGTGTTTACACGCGTACATCCGCCAGCACTTGCGCATGCAGGTGCGCGCAGGCGCATGAACTACCCCTGAAGCAAATAGTTTGGTAACGTTGTTACACTTTGATACGCATACACAACTCGACGTCTCGGAACATGATCCAATTCGTGGGCGGGTACTCGACCGGCTGCTGCCTTTTCATTTCGGCATGCGTTCTGATAAGTCTTGTACCCGTTTTCTCTACAACATAAACTCTATGTATTCCACACAGAATGGCGCGCGCGGAACCTGACTACGTACCAAACAAATACTTTATAAATGATAGTTGTCTTTAGCAGGTATCTGACGAGGTGGCCGAGTGGTTAAGGCGATGGACTGCTAATCCATTGTGCTCTGCACGCGTGGGTTCGAATCCCATCCTCGTCGCCACATTTTTTTTTTTTTTAATATAGCAATTTTTTTTATACCTTACCCTCAATCCAAAAACACACATTCAAAATATAAATCCCTTTTTATTTCCATTCAGAGCTGAATACGAGACGTATGTTTTTGGGAAACGAGTCAAAAATACTCAGGTTCAGTTTATTTTCTATAATAACAGTACACGTACCTCCTGAAAATTAAAGAACAAAAGTTTCTTCCTTTTTTCTTGGATTTTCGTTGCCAACAATATTTGCAATAATATATTCATCCCTTCTGAGTTTTGGATTAAAAAAAATCGCACTTTTATACAGGGTGCCCCCACCAAAAAAAAACAAAAAACCGACCGGCATACTTCCACTAGGGGGCCTTACATGTACCTATATTAGAATCAAACCACGTGAACCGATACACTGTGCGAATTCCATAAATGCAGTGTAATTTACCCAGCATTGGTATGAAATTACCTCATATTTGGTTGAATTGGGTAAAATCTGTCAACTATTGGGGCGAATTTGCCCAAGAGTGTAGGCAGTTGATAATTCGACCAGCATTGGTCGAATTCAACCCATTTTGCCCAACTTTTTTTTACAGTGAGATGGAGACTATTTTAGAAGAAATATACCAAGATCTCCCAATTCGGCCCAGTTACAGTTTTTGCTGCAGAGCCTATTTTGTGAAGCACACATCTTTCATGTGGGTACATATACATAACAATTACTGCTCTATCCACTGAATTTGGATAGGCGCGGTTTACTAATTCATCGGACAAAATGACTCCTGACCTTGTTTCACAAAATAGGCTAAAACAAAAACTACTAGTACTGGACCGAATCGGGCTGCTTTGGTATCATTTTTCTTTTAACAGAATTTCCAATGCATTGGTATATAGGTTGTTTGAGTCTCAGGGTAGCGGAAGTACAAGTACGCCGTTCCGTTTTTTCGGGGCCACCCTGTAAAGCAAAATTCTCAAGTTTTTTTCCCCCAGAAAAGTGCAGATGGCATTTTCTTTCTAGATAACTTGATTACAGAAGTGACATTTTGTCAGGAAAAAAAAATCGAAATTGTTAATAAAGACCACGTGAGATCTAAAAAAAATTCGAATTCCCATCTTGTGTCAATAATTATGCTATCAAAAATAAATTGCTGAATGCGCAACCTCAATAAAAGAACTATATATAACAAGTACACAAACAGGCAAGCGTATTTCGCATAGAAACAACTTCTAGTCCAACTTTGATTTTATTCAGATTTCCTCCGTGACAAAAAGAATAAATTAATAGGCCAAACACTACTATCTCTCCGACTTCTCATTCCGCTCCAAGTCTTCATGAAAGTGGGGCATATACGGGAAATATTTGGGGATTGTGTCTTTGAGGATTCAAGCATGGCATTTGGCACAAAGTCGGAGTAGTCTTAAGAAAGATATCTGGCTATAGGGTCATCGCAGGTTTGTCCTGTGAAAAAAATATAGATATATAGAATGACCAAGCAATTTTCAAACGTTTAGCTGCCATTGCTTGTTATTCTACTTAGTACATCTTTCTCAAAGGGCAAAATATGCGATGGCCCTATAGGCTTAGGCTACTTGGACTACCTAGCTTTCCTAACGCTCGATACCGATTCCGAACTACATTCGGTACCAATTCCTAACGCAATTCCTAACAGCGCGTTAGGAATTGGTTAGGATTGGTTAGGAATTGGTTAGGAATTGGTTAGGAATTGGTTAGTAATTGGTTAGGAATTGGTTAGGAATTGGTTAGGAATTACAAGTGGGTGTTAGGAAAGTGATATCGGATTTCAGCAAATGTGACTTTTAACCCGAGTAAAAGATGGCGGCCTCCATGAGTCCGGCATAGCTCCATGATTCAGGTGAGAACGTATTTTTCTATCGTCAATTTTAACTAAATGTTCACACTTCCAAAATACATTAGGATTCATTTTTATCCGGTGGGTTATTGTTGGATGTAATTTTGGTTTACTAATATGCAGAGATGTTGAGACTGGATAGGAAAGAGCGATGTTTTTGTAGGGAAATGAAAGTAATGCTGCGGTGTATATAGTACGTCCTTCGAAATTCGAAGATGACAGCCAACATTTCCATATTGGTGTTGTGTGTTCGCAGATGGCTAATAAGTCCAATTCTAGCCAGGAAGCTACGGTCCTACACTGGACACATAGGTTGGGGTGGGGGTGGACACGTAGGGAAGCGTCTAGCTGACGAGATTCTAGTTTTCGTTGCTGTCGTTTCAGCTCAGCCTCCCTGATGCGACGGGCTTCGAAGCTTGATGCACCTTCGTGTGATAATCTTCTCCATACCGTTCGATCATGGGCATGTTCTTCCCAGCTACTCAGATTGAAATTGCATTGCTTCATGGTTGCTTTAAGGCAATCCTTGTATTTTTTTAATTGACCACCAGCCGATCTTTTGCCTGTTGTTAGTTCACCGTGGAAGATCTTTTTGGGGAGTCGATCATCAGGCATCCGTACTACATGACCTGACCAGCGAAGTTGAGCTCTCATGATCAAAGCACCTACAGGCAATTCCGCTCGCTTTGTCTTGCCATCTGATGCGCAAGATCTTACACATACAGGAAAGGTGGAAGTGGTTCAGCTTTCTGATGTGGCGGCTGTAGGTTGTCCAAGTTTCACAGGCATACAGCACGGAAGTCAGGACTTGGCTGGCCTGGCTACAAATTGGCTTTTAAAAGGAAACGATTGAGGGCGCGGCGCGGCCGCAGCCGCGTCCGAATGATCTGGGGCACGTTTTGGCGCTAGCATGACCGTAAAAATGTTTCAGGTCACGGCTGTGACGTCAGAAACAAGTCATGTTCCAGTTCAAGGGCCGCCAAAACGTGCTCCTGTTGGCTGCGTCCGTTTAGCCGCGTCCACAGCCGCAGACGCAGCCAGCGGCCACAGCCGAAACATTCGGACGCAGCCTCACTTTCCTAACACCCACTTGTATTCCTAACCAATTCCTAACCAATTCCTAACCAATTCCTAACCAATTCCTAACCAATTCCTAACCAATTTCCTAACCAATCCTAACCAATCCTAACCAATTCCTAACCAATTCCTAACACGCTGTTAGGAATGCGTTAGGAATTGGTACCGAATGTCGTTCGGAATCGGTATCGAGCATTAGGAAAGCTAGGTAGTCCAAGTAGCCTAAGCCTGGGTGTATATCTTTCGTAAGACATACTCCGACTGTGGCATGGCATAAACCCATCACCTATCTGCCGTACTATGAAACTCATGCGATCACCCTGCTGAATCATAACCTGTTAAACGTTCTCTGCCCGTGCTCTTCAGCCATTTAAATGTTTTATTTAAACGGAAAGGTATTTTTTTTCGATTTTTGACGTTTTTCAATTACTGGAAATAGTTGGGGGTTGCTTTTGTGCCCATAGCGCACAAGCAACAACGTGAATTATTGTCGTGCCACAACTAATTCTGTGTGTAAAAAGTACTTACTCGGTGTCTCACTTAAATACATTTTGTGTTGCTAGACAAATAGCAATTTAAAAACATGCACAATCTACTTCCTGGTTGGAAACTCCACAATATAAGGCCAAAAAAAAAAATATTCGGTCTCTGGTCAGACCACAGTTCCGGAATTGACGCGGGGACACGGCTTTTTTTTTTTCTTCAAGCTTGGATTGTACAGACAAGGTTGGGTACTATTTTGCTACTTGGTGTCCTCATGTACATTGTTGTCCTCCATAATTTGCCTTGGTGCTCCCGATCATTTGCCTTAGTGCAATTTCCCATTCCTTGGTGCTCTTTGGTAAAAAAAAATTGAGGAGGTGCGGCAATAGAGGGCGCTGTTGGAGCTACCGCGGAACATTTTGGGGAAAAATAAAGATTGACTCATGATTAAAATCGACAAGCGCGCTGACCAGAGACCTACTTATTAATTTTTTTCCTAACGTACGATTTTTTTTTTTAAAGACTGCAAGTTGCCTTTTCGATTTGGATTCCGAAAGCCCAGTTTTACGCCCCCCAAAAACATGTATTCTGGGTAAAGAAATGAAGAAAAAAATAGTGTCACTTATTTACTTGAAACTGAATGACTTGTGATTTACCGTGATTGATTTGTGTTGTAAAGGGACGACAGAGACAGATACATTAATATAAATCCTTTTAACGCCACGTCGAAATGTCATCCAAAGTGCTCATGTTTGAAAGGATCGATTCTACAAAAAAAACCTTTAAGCACCGTGTTGAGCATTAAATAATGACTTGTATTATTCATGCCAACTTTCTATTTATCTGTTGTGTCAAATTTGAAAGCATTTGAAGTTAAAACAGAGAACTTATGGCAAAAATACTGTAAATGACAGTCTATGCAGTAATGCAGCACTTTAATATGTTGTCATTGCTATCTTGCGCTAGTGCTCCAGGGGCTCCGGCGGCGCGCACCTGACCTGGTTTGGGGTCTGGCTAGCGCGCGCTCCGGAAATAGGCTCTATACAATTTAATATAGGTTGGGTTCTTTTGTTCAATTACGTCCGCGGGTAGGGCTTGGCCAGATTCCAGGGTTGGGTAAAGTTGCTACATTTGTATACATTTGTATACATTTGTTCAGACTGTGTGTTTTTCTATGCTGGGAATCAGCAGTGTGGTACTGGTAGCAGTGTGGCAGGTTGACCACAGAGTTGTTGTGCTGAATAAAAGAGTTTCTTCAGAAGTTGGAAATCCTGTGTGGTTGTCCCCTTTTCTTGCGTTTAGCCGGATTCGGAGGACAAGAGCCTAATAAGTTCCCGTTACAATACTATTATTGACAAAAAATGGGCAAAATAATGAGGACAACATGTTGTCATAACTTTAATGTGCAATTCGGGCCAATGTGAACAGCCAGATTCAATTTCAGCACTATCGAATTACATGTAGTACAGTTGACCTTATTACAAGCTGACACCAAAAACTTAAGACGAACCTCAACTTCTAGACCTGATACAGATTTTGGCCCATGACCCAACTGTGCCATTAAGATTTATTCAAAATATCAGAAAGTAACTGTTGTCATTTTTCTCTTTCTTGATAAATAAAACACAGAAGTGATGTGCAAATTGGACTTTCAAAGAAATGTTGGCGGTGACTTTTATAAACCAATACACGTCTATACAAAATGGCACATTATCATCGCAAAACTGTTCAAGTAAAAGGCAAATAATATGTAGATTGCATACTTCTATCTCAACAAACAAATCAAACTTCAGTACTGTCATTAATGCCAAGTAATACACAATTTCAACAAATCAGTGTGTAAAACAATATTTATGATGCACTCCTAAACATAATACAAAATATGATACCATAAATTAAAACTGTCATTCATTCCCTTATGGATCTTTCAGTAGTATACCCTATTTATTTTGAGCATATCTACATACAGGACGAGTTAAAAAAAGAAATAAAGAAGGAAATCCAAATGTCACGACCATTGTTTTTTTTTTTATAAATGAAGTTCTGCATGCAGCACTTTCAAAATCTAGGATATGAAAGCCCAATTAATAAGCTTTCTTTTAGTAGAAGAATCATTCAAATCACTCATACTTTTCAAGTAAAGGGATTTTAAACACAAACACCGTTCATGGGCGTCGCCAGGATTTTTTTCCTAGAGGGGGGCAAAACATAATTCCCCCCTCCAAAAAAATCCTGTATTTCTCAACATGTTCTCGATTTATCAGTTTTAGAGGGGGCAGGGACATTTTGCCCCCACCCCAACCCATTAAATTTACACCAATATGACTCTTCGCGCCTTTTTTTTGTGTGTTCCTTTTCCGGGGGGGGGGGGGGGGGCAAGCGTCCCCCCCCCCTTGCGACGCCCATGACAACAATTTAAACTATAAAAAAAAAAGTTTGTTCTTTAAGCAAAACGAAATCAATTCACAAGCATCCCTATGAATTGCTTTCATTTTGCTGACAGAACTTTAAAACTGTGTTAGTTTTTGAAATCCGTAACTTGAAAAATACATGAGTGATTTGAATGATTGTTATATTAAAAGAAAGTTTATTAATTGGGCCTTCATATCCTAGATTTTGAAAGTGCTACATTCAGAACTGGCCCTTTAAGTAATTGGTAATTGGGTTTCCCTTTCTTGACTCGCCCTGTATTTAATTAACCTATTTTAAGGGTTTATTATTACTTTTGGGGGGCATGTATTTTACAACATTGACGTTTTTGTTCAAACTCAGATGTTTGACACACCAAAACCCTATGGGGATATGGGGACGACAAGCATTGTTTAGAGAAAACTACAACAGAAGCAGGTTATTAAGTTGACTTGGTAAAGTTACTTGCAAGTTGGTTTCATGATTATTCAAAATGGTCAAACTGGCATGCAAACCAAAAAGTTCGATACATGCGCTCACACAATCAAGAGATATCCCAAGACGTTTATGGTCCGCCTTTAGTCAGGATTTTCTTCCCTCTCCGACACGCAACACAATATGTTTAAAACTGATTTAAAGGTAATATTCAACATTTGCAAAACATCAATAAACAAAACTATTAAATCCCAAAATATTTACTGTCAAAAGTACTTTTTTTATCATACATAAAACAGTCACTACAAATTTAATCATACATAAAATAGTCACTACAAATCCAAAATCTGTTTCACTGAAATAACACGGATGCCAAATGATTGAAGTTACTCTTCAAAGTAAAACTTCAATCAGATTTTTGTGCACAACTCTACATAAGGTGCAGCACCACAATGAAGCAGTACAAACTCAAGAGGTACATGTATGTACTCTTACTTAAATACTTGCCGCTGGGATTATTTTTGGCCAAAAAAAATACTTTTTTTTGAAAAAGACAAGACATATCGGACAAATTTTAAATTAAGTCAAACAGGGTTGAAAAACCACAAATACAGACTCTGGAGGGTCATTTGTACAATATTTGTACGATACTTCTTATCGTAACTTCATGTTTTGCAACACTCAAAGACCCCGCCATGGAGCGATATTTGCTGCGACGACAGGCCGTGTACAGCGGCCAAGCTCAAGTTCAAAACACAGTGCGTACAATGGGAACCACTGACGTGTATACACATCCACTGCCAGAGACTCGGGAAAGCTTGACGATTTATCCTGTCACCCGCCCCTGCGAATATACGTTGCCAGATAGTGTTTACACGTCCCCAGCATTTAACGGTTAAGGGATTTTGTAGATATTTTCATGGACACATGACACTGTTTATTTCAAACCAAACAGTCTGTACTTGTGTCTGTTACATAAACTGATATACATACAAGTGATCATAGTTTTTACAAGAAGTGCAAATTTGTCCTAAATCTAGAAACTTTGAAAGTTCCGAAACAGTATTTTAAAGGGATTCTCTTGAAATAATTCTTTTTTTAAATCATGGTATGTACTATTCAAAGTTGAGGTTTGACTAATTCTTTGTGACAAATAATAATGTATCTAATGCCTAGAAAAAAAAGCTTATCACTTAATACTACATGTATGGTTTGTTGCTGACGGGAGCATCTAGCCATCTGGGTTTTTTTTTAGGATAGTCTTCAGAGTGGTGCTCCGCACTGGTTGGCAAGGAGTTTGTTGATATAACTGAAAGAAAAAAACAAACAAGGTAATGAATAATAAATATTGATTAACCAAACATGCTTGATTCCTCTTTAGAACAAATGTGCAAAGAATCCTTAAGTCAGGATTTGAAACTGCAAAGTGCGATTTGTTCTTAAAATTATATATTTGTTAATTTAACTGGGTAGCCCTTTCAGTGGAATCCACTGGTCTCCCATGAGGCCCAGTAAAGAGAAGACAATGGGAAGAATTTACAGTTTTAGAAGTGGGAGGAAAAGCCCAGAAGAATATTCTTGGGAAAACCCACGGAATCAGGCAGGGACTGAAAACCCAATCCACATATTGACCCAAGCAGGATTCGAACCCGGGTCACAGCAGTGGAAGGCGAGGAAAGTACCGCTACGCCAACCTGACTCCCAAGTACCTTCACAAGGTGTAGTCCACTCACGCCAATATGCCATTATCCAATGGGAAACTTTTTACAAACATTGACAGAATGTTTGCTTTATACATAGAACGCACCCCAGTGCTCCACTAACTGAGCTATCCGGTCCTATGTGGGTATTTTCCCCAACATAGGACTAGACAGCTCAGTTTTATCCTGAAAGGTAAGGCCAAAAAAAAATAATAGTTCTGCTTCCGGTTTCCCTACCTACCCTATTCTGACAGCCCCTACCCTAATTTTTTTATTGGAAAAATGAGAAAAAACACCCAAAACCATCAATTTCTACCTTTTACCCTTGACTACACGCAGACGCCTCCATATGATCGTACACAAAAAAAATTGGCCAAAAAAAAAAAAAAATTCCCTACCTACCTACCCTATTTTCGAATGCCATGTAATCGGAAGCAGAAGTATTTTTTTGTGTGGCCTAATCTACAATTTGCAGGTTCAAACAGTCATTAGGTTTTTCTTCTTCATTTTTCTTATTATCAAGATTATGGATATTTTGTTTGCCAATGAAGGCTTGTACACATGTATTTTCATAAGCACACAAGGTTAGTCTGGTTACTTACTTGGGGTTATACTGCTCCACCCTTCCTTTGAGTATATTGGGGCCTAGGTACTTTCCAAGCTCAATCAGGCAAAGGCTTGCCGCACTGCTGGTAAGGGCGTTGTCACATGACTGTTGAGACATAAGAAACATTACATTTACATTTATATACATGTACTGTAATTTTGGTGTTCTTGTTGCTTTTTACTATTGACGAAATTATGCCAGGAAGAGACGTAAAAACAAGTTCACTATCTGCAATGCAAATGTTTTTAGCCTCAAACTACACATTTTGTCCAATATACTGGGTGTCCAAGTTTGTCCACACGAGTGTTTGAGATATGGTCATTGTTTTTGCAGTTCTTTGTGCACGCAGACTGCGCAGTGCTATTGTTTGACCATGTGTCATAGACTTGCGTATGGACAAACTGTTTTTTTTGACAATTTTTTCTGTAAATGGCTGCCATTTCTTAATTTAGGCTTTATTTTCCACGCCGTTTTCACCATATACCACCAAGATCTTGTAGTTTAAGAATATCTTAAAACAATTTCAACATGTCTCCCCAATTTTGAGAAATGTGCGTCTGAAAAAGTGTGAACTTTTTTTGGACCACTACGTATACAGTTACAACAGTTACAAATATGATGTTCCAAATTTTTGACATTTGTTTCAATGATACTTCCAGACTTTTTGTGTTCATGTTCAGGGGCCATATTTTAGCTTATGCAAATGTATGGTAACCTATTTCTTCAATATACGTTGTTATTATCACTCTAGGCCAGGTTGGACAAAGTCTTCATTGCATTATTATCCTGGGTATAAACTTCTGCTGCCATAGCGAATAAAATAAAGACAATTTGCATATTTTTACCTGACGGAGGAAGCTGAAATTTTTGTTTCTACATTCCTTGTGTCCAGGTTTACAAAGATGCTTGGTTTAGAAAAAGAAAATGTTCATGGGCGACGTGTTTACAGAAAATATATCGTAAACATCCTCAGTACGAACATGTCATTTTGTGTACATTTGAAAACTTACGCGCGCGTACGCACGCTCAGCATAGCAACTGTGTTGCATACGTGCGCATATGTTACAAGCAACGAATTTTGCCAATCATTGCCTGGATCAAAGCTAGTTCAGGTCCCGTTTATTCTCTTGTTCTTGAAGCCGGTCTTAATTATATCACACTTTAATACACCCCCACGTCTCGACCAATCAGAAGCTATCGTTTCTCCAAGGTACATATTAATATTGAGTAATTTGTTTTGCTACAAACCAAATAAAATAAATAAATAAAAAAATACAAAGTTTTTTCTTTATGTTTCAAAGAAATTTGTTGCATTCAGTGAATATCGGTTGCCTTTATAAAAAAAAAAATTACAGCTGATAAAAACATCAGCTGCTATGGAAAGATCAATCAAGATTAGAGACAATCTGCCTAAGAGCTCATACATTCATTACACATGTTTGCAGTCACCAATTTATAAGAACATACGGATGAAACAGTCTCGTCCAAATGCACCTCTAGGCGACAACTAACGTATCAATTCTAATGGCAATAGATACTCGCTGGCAGTTGACCGAGCCATTAAAGTGCTCAAGTATCTGAGGAGGTTCTTAAGCTTTCCGGCACCTGTAAAAAGCTTTTTCCCAAGGCAATGGGTGAAGATGAGCGCTAGTACTCAGGAAACGAAAATGTTTAAGCAGGAGACAAATTGACTGTAGACTTCTTGTCTGCTAGCTTTATGCATTTTTATTGATGCTGGGCTTCCAAGTTTAATGACCTTCCACATTGCACACATTTCAATATGTAATCCAAATTAGTCTGAATGAATGATGTGAAGGCTTTCACATACCATTTTAAAGGGAAAATACAACATTTGCAAACATCAAAAAATAAAGTTACCACATTATTTTGAAATACCTTGCTAAACTGTTAGTGAATGACCGTGTAAAGCATCCTGTAAAATCATGGCACCTGGTATACTGTCATTTTCAAGAAAAGTGTTTTTTTCGTATCAATTTCCAACGCTGGTCGGCCGACCAGTGTTGGAAAAAACTAGCTTTTTAAAAAATACTGGCGCCAATTGACCATATTTAGTTTTATCTGGTTTTGTTTGCAATCGATTACACACCTATGAACGGGTACAAGCAAACTAGACTGGTTCCCTGACCTTACAATTCCCCAACGTCTATAAATTGCTCAGTTTCATATACAATATTTATTATATAACCAACCCCTCAAATCCCTCCATTTCTGAAAATTACAGCAAAAGCAATCAATTGATGTATATTCCCTTTAAAGGGAATGTACGTCATTGGCTTTTGCTGTAATTTTCAGAAATGAACTATTTGAGGGGTTACCGGTAGTATAATAGATCAAATATTGTTACACTGACATGTTTGAAGTTTTGTGTTCGAAAAATGCTGGAAAAACCAAGAAAAACAAAAATGTTCAAGTAGTCTGGTTCTTTGACTCCACTAAAGATAAAATGGATCAATTTATAAATTTATAAATGCCGGAAAATTGTAAGGTAAGGGAACCAGTCTAGCTGGCCTGCACCTGTTCATGAACATGTAACCAATAGCAAACAAAATTTGGACTGACAAAAAGTGTAAAGTTAGAGCAGTAGTTGAAAAATAGTTAGGTTTTTCCAACGATGGTCGGCCGACCACCGTTGGAAATGTATACAAAAATACAATTTTCTTGAAAATGACTTCACACCAGGTGCCATAATTTTACAGGATGCTTTAGACTGTCATTTACCAACATCCTAGAAAGGTATTTCGTAAAAACTTGGTAGTTTTATTTTTCGATGTTTGCAAATGTTGTATATTCCCTTTAATACAGTTGGTGTAGTTAAAAAAAACCTGTGTAAACTATAGAGGTACAAGGAAAAGCACAGGCAAAATTTAGAATCAGATACTTGCCAGGGCATAGAAGATACTGTCCAGAAATCTCTCCAAGTTTGGCTTAAAATATCTCTTGCCGATGTTCTTGGCTATGACTGGCAGCTGCGAAGGAAATTGAGAAAGGAAGCGTGAATATTACGTTGAATCTAGAAGGAAAGTCTACATAGATCAGATAAAAACAAATATGATTCATAATTTGAAACTTCAAATTTCAAAATGTGGATAACAACATGGTTATGTTTTTCTGGGACTACATAATTCGTTAACAGAACAGTTACTGTACATGTGGCAAGCTTTAAGATGTGCTTTTATTATTATAGAAAGTCTGAGAAAGCAGTGGAGAAAAAACGAAAGATTGCTCAATTCTATGACTTGTTTAAATCAAGTGGTTCAGGGTCAAAAAGAGAATAAATCAGGGCTTTTTTATGAAAAAAATCAATTCCACAAATTCACTATGTTTATAAATATTACGTATGGGTTTTGTGTTCCCGGAACGTCCACATTTTTTTTTTATCACTGTGTGGTCCGCGTTAAGGCAGCAATGATGAAAGTATTTCACGCAACGTAAACTCATTTCTATAAACCACAATGTTATTAATCCTGCACTTTGAAAGTACACAGTCAGTGCACAACAGAGTCTTTCCCCAACTTTAACAAACTCATAATCCTGTGCTGCGAAAACAACGAAAAAAAAGGTGTAAACACAGGAAGGGATATATGTACACCAGAACGCGAGGGAACATATTGATTTGTGCCAGCCAGCCCCCCCCCCCTCCCCCCTTCATGTACCCGACGGATATTTCATCTAGGAGGGGAAATCACCAAATTCCCAAGGGTGCAAGGCTAACAAGCCAGCTGACTCCAGCTAATTGGCAGTTGAACCACAACAAATTCAACAACAACAGTTGGGGCCGGGAAGGTGCAGGATATGGCCAATTTGGCGCTGTCTTGATGTGGTCGGAGATTTGGACAGCATGTGTTTGTCTGACTGAATTTCTGAGGGGGATACCCGTTCTTCCCTCACTGAGGCAAGTTTCAATAACTTAGCATTCCATTTTTGTCTGAAAGTCTTCACAGATTTTTTTTTTAAAGGGAGAAACGGAGCTGGCAACAGAAGAAACAAACATAATTTTTATCAAGAATTTAAGCCATATTTTCTCAACCTGTATTCTATTTTTTAACCAACTCTGAAAAAATGTGAATATCATAAAAATTACATCTGCGAAATATGTCAACATTTATATGCAAATTACACCAATAAATCTTTTGTTTTCCACTAAACGTGTACAGAGAAAACCACTCAGTCACAGACAAAAAAATGGAATACCAATGATTGTCATTATAAATTTCCTTTTTTTTTTTTTTACTTAAACTTGCATATAAATTGAACAAGAAAGCTTTAATTTGGAATTTCATTAAGATCAGTAATTGCATTACGGAGAACAGATGGGGGGGGGGGGCATTCCCAGATACTAATTGGCTATCCCCTCAGCTGTCTTTATAGTTAAGAATCAAGTTCTTGGCTCAACCAAGGGATTGTGTTTATATTTGTTTCCAGTAAATTATATTACTTCTTTATTTATAATTTTCAACATCATTTACAATTTTCAACATCTATGTTGTTTTACTACCTATTTTGTTTATCTTTTGTTATTTGTGTTGTTTTATCTCTAAGTCAGATTTTGGTGCTAACTGCTCCAGTGTGAGTGGCAAGAAGACATGTTATCCCTCTTCTACTGATAAGGTCTACAAGTACAAAATTAGGGGCTTTCAGCGATGAACATAAAGCTTAATTGGCGCTTCCCTCAGACAGAGCTTGCTCGTGATTAAACTTCTTATCATTCAGAACTGTCACTTTAAATTTAATCAGGAAAAGCGCCAAGTCTAATCGTAGTTAACATTCACTGCGAGCTCTTGACCAAAGACCTTGAAATGCTTGTATTTTTGCACTTCGCTTTTCCTTACAATATTCAATCAGCATGCACAAATACCTGAGACAGTTTACCCATTCCTATTGGTCGAGAGCCCGTCACGTACGTGGTCTTAAAAAGTACGTAAAGTCAAGTCTGTCAAGAGCCAGTGTGGCCCATCAGGCCGGCGTTTATTTCAGTCACATGGAATGACTGAGAATATTTCTACTCCTCCTGGATGGGATGCTACTCCATCGCAGGTTACTCCCCAGCTAATACCGGTACCCATTTATACTCCTGGGTGGAGAGAGGCAAGTGGGAGTGAAGTGGCTTGCCCAAGGACACAACATGTCCATCAGGCCGGCATTTATCTCTGATTTCAGTCGCATGAAATGACTGAGAATATTTCTATTCCCCCTGGACGGGATGCCAGTCCATCGCAGGTTACTCCCCAGCTAAAACCGGTACCCATTTATACTCCTGGGTGGAGAGAGGCAAATGGGGGTGAAGTGGCTTGCCCAAGGACACAACATATGGCCAGCAGCTGGATTCGAACCCCTGACCCTCTGACCACGAGACACAAACCCTAACCACTGGGCCACAATCCCCTGTGGTCTTAAACCACTGTTTCAATACCAGCCAGCGATGTTTAAGGCCGATGTTAAAAACTGCGCTCCGTGCCACATGCGTGCGGTACGCACCGCACGCGCCAGCTACTGCTAGCTGCTTCAGAACCACATATTACGATCTCCATATAAGGTGCAAAGTTGACCACATCGCGCGCACGTCGCACACAGTAGAAGCGGCCTGATCTGAACATGGTTTTAATAACATTTATATGCGGATAGCATCATCACACATTATTTATATCCCATTATTTAATATCCTCTCAGGAAGTGTTTTCTGCAAAATTTAATCAAGCTAATTTTTCAAATGCCTGGTTAGTGGGAATAAACATCAAAAGCAATCCCGACTGACACTGCGGGAGATTTTCAACATCTTGAAATTATTTCGATAATTATCAACTCACGAAATTCATCACTTACTAAAATGGCCATGAAAAAAGTTTGACTCGTTTAATAAAAGAAAATATGAAAACAAATTTCATTCATTATGAGCTCCATGCGTGACCAAGAGAGGGCGCATTTTGCCTAGCAACGGTGCCTTCTATGGCGGGACATGCACTTCACTGGTTCACGCACACCCTTCCTTATTTCTTTCATGTACGCAATACCAGGGGATGTGTGTAGACTGTTCCCCATCCCTTTCATGTGGCTCTGATTACAAATAGTTATGGAGGCGGAAACCAGTCTTTAGGGGCGGGATATATGTTAAATGTTAAGCAAGATGGCGACTGATTGAAATCGATTTAACGGCTCCCCACCAGCCTCTCTCTTTTCAACCAGCGAGGGGGTACTTCTTCACAAGGCAGATATTGCACTTCTAAAATGTTTTCAGAGCTGGGAGGTAAAGAAGGATTTTGCAGAATTGAAAAAGGTACAACCACACCACTTTTACTTCACAAGGACATGATGTCCTTTGACAGTTTAAATACAAAGAATAAGCCATCAGGGTACACATGTCTATGGCTAAATCCACACATCCCCCTAAAGATAGATCTATGAAGGGATGTAGCCATAGTCACAGCCAAACTGTCATTTGAGAGGAAAATTCGCTGGTTTCAGAGGAAAATTCGCTGGTTTCAGAGGAAAATTCGCTGGTTTCCTTGAATAAACCACTGACTTAGGTGACACAGGATACCAGCTTTAATCCTTGGTGCTGTGACCAATAATACTCTTTCAGAAATACAATGTGACAAATACAGAACTAACAGCATTATGGAATTATTTTGTTGATATTGGTTGATTGATTGATTAACCAGTCCACGTCGGATAACGTGTATGCACGTAAAGGTTTTGCAGTATTCAGAACGGATGACGGATAGACGCCCAACGAGCGCGGCCGGAATATCTGTCAGTGACCCGCTCACAGCGAGCGAGGCCGAAAATATCAGGGTGTGCTACCCGCAGATGACGGCCTGAACCCGTCTGGCATCAAGGTTTGTGAATAACTGGGTCCGGTCAATGTCAAAATAATCCCAGCGCAAAATGGTTAATTGATTGACTTCAGTCGATTCTCTTGCATGTGGCCTGCTGGTTACAACCTGGAAATGCACGTACCAATTTAATGAGAACAACTTGCTCACGGTGAAGATAGCACTGGTCCAAAATGCCCAGTGGGGACACTTTTTTTATTGACATGCATTAGCAACAGAATTCAGTTATGAGACCACACAAATTGTCAATCCGCTTTCTCTGTTTCCTCAAAATGTAGAGTAGCCACTGAGCTCAAACTTCAACAGCTTAGTATTTATGCATCCTACTTAAAATTTAGCAATTTAGGCAATTTTGTTGCTTTAAAATAATAAAAAAATAGACGGAGAGCAAATGATTCTATACACATTTTGAAAATGGCACCAACCTGTTTGCAGACTGTTTCTAAGAGATGAACATGCTGGGCATAGGTCTGGTTCCTCGTAGCCTCTGCTATTGATGGTAAGAGAGTCCCAACAGATGCAGATAAGGCCTGTATTGAGGACAGCTCTGATAATAACTGTATGCACCTGCAAGCAAGAGTGAACAACTTGTGGCTTGAAAAAAGGCTAATTCTTAGTCTTGAACCAAGACTAAGGTTTGTGGTTTTCCTGAAAGGAATATTTTTGCAAAGTCTCGGTAATCTGAAGTTAAATTGAGTTTTGTGTTTTATTCAAAAATGGCCCACATGGAGGTCTTTGATTGAATTTTGAATTTTGGTTCATAGTTCTTTTTGTTCCTCCAATTTCTTGGCCATTCTTTAAACATTAAACTCAGGCAGTATTATACTTTTTTTTTACAATGTTGCCCTATTTTTAACAAACCCCCACACACATTAAATAACGAGGAAAATAGTGAGTTAAAAAGCAAATGTTACTGGCTGATACAAATCAGTTTTTAAATGGCTCTACGGCCAAATAAAAAAAAAAACATGTTTAGCGTCCACGCCCACTTCCTTTTTAGAGGCCGCCTCCTTTTTTTTTAACAGAAAAAATGATAAATTTTAAACAGTGACATCATTTTGGCCTCTTTGTCTGTTGCATCTAGCCCATATAAAGCTGGTATGTCATTTCCCATGTTTCCTGAGTCCAATGGCGGCCATTTACAACAAACCCTGGTCGGGCAGCCATTTTGAAGGGGAAAAAAAGGGCCTCTCGCTTCCTTTTTTTTAAAAAGGCAGGACGCTAAACATGTTTTTTTTTTATTTGGCCTAATACAAACACCAGATTTATTACTTATTTTTTTCTTCAAAACCCACCATGTGAAGGGTTTTTTTTCATGGAAAGCATCACATTTCTGGATTCAAGAGAAAGCCAAAAAAAATGGTAAAAACTGCCCAAAATTAAAGCATCAACTTCTCCTTACCCTTCACAAATTTCCCATGGTTCGGACGGCCTGCGGAATTTATGATCCATGCAGCCTCCCTCTCTCTTGGAGCCCCGCCCCATCTTAGGTGCCAGGGAGCCACATGAATACATCTGGGGAAAAAACGACAGGTGTCAAGATTATAATACCACCACTCTCCATGAACATGTACTGACTGGATAGTGCATAAATCAAGGTAACTTGGAGGCCATTTTGAGAGGCCTAAAATTTACCTAAACAAATAGTTGTCAACTCATGATAAATATCAACATATAATATAAAAAATCTACCAAAAATTTCTACCACCAAGCACAAATGTCTGAGTAATGCCAACTGGATGTACCCAGTGGTGATTAAAAGTGCATTTCTAGACCAACAACAGGCATGTAGTCAGGTTGGCGTAGCGGTACTTTCCTCGCCTTCCACCGCTGTGACCCGGGTTCGAATCCCGCCCGGGCCAATATGTGGATTGGGTTTTGATCAGTCCCTAACTGATTCCGTGGGTTTTCCTCAGAATATTTCTCTGGGGTTTTCCTCCCACCTCTAAAACTGTAATTTCTTCTCACTGTCTTCTCTCCACAGGTTTCTTCAGGCTTGCGAGCTACAGTGCCTAAAGCACTTTTAGGGGATCCTTGGTTTCATAACCAGAAAGAATAAAAAAAAATAAATAAATAAATAATAAAATATGTACAAACTTATTCAATTCTGAAAAAATTAAAGTTATTTTTTTGTTTTTTTTTCTTCATATCCAATTTAAAATTGGATATGAAGAACAACATGTACCTGTTTGTCTGAATGTAACTCGATGTCGTTATCTCGTAACCTCTTGGCCACACTAAACGTGGCCGGACCTTTCTCCAGGTCACCGTATTTTTCAGACGTGGCTGTTTGCGTCTCGAGACCAGAGACTCCTTCCTTGATTTTGTCCATAAGGAGGTTGCTAGCCTCCTCACCTGTAAGGAAAACGTAGAATTTATCTAATTAATTTAAAACCAAAAATAGAAAAAAAGGAATCTTTTTTCGGGATTAAAGGGAATGTGCAACATTTGCTTCAATTTTCAGAAATAAATGAATTTGGAGGATCAGTATATTATTGTTAAAATAACTTGTTTCACGTTTTGGGCTTGAAGATGCTGGAAAAACCAAGAAAACCAATCATGTTCTTGTGTTCTGGTTCCCTGACCCCATTTCAGATGAATCGGAGCAATTTATAGACTTTGGGGAATTGTAAGGTCAGAGAATCAGTCAAGAAGGCTTGTACCACTTCACAGGTGTGTTATCAATTGCAAAGAAAATGCAAAATAACTAATTAGGAAACATTAGTAGCAGTTTTTGAAAAAAAAGGCCAGTTTTCTCCAATGCTGGTCACCTGACCAGCGTTGGAAAAATACAATTTTTCTTGAAAATGTCAGCACACCAGGAGCCACGATTTTACAGGATACTTCGCTAACAATCCAGTAAGGTATTTCGTGATAATTTGATAATTTCATTTTGTGATATTTGCCTTCAAACTCGACAATAATATGGGGAATGCAACTTTAACTGACGGTGATTGACTTGACCACAAATCTGATTGCAAGTACATGTAAAGCAGAAATAAACATAAAAATATTTTTGAAAGAAGTCAACTTACCATATGCCTTAGCCACATTGAGCAGTGCAACGGCAGCGCCTTGCCTGACTGACGGGATGTTATCAGCTAGGTTGGCAAAGAATAACGGATACAACTTCTCCATACTTGGCCTGATGATAAGGAAAACAACATGACATGGTGCATGACGTGCATGTTTGTTATACCATGGTATAAGATTGTGAAATTGGTTGGGAGCTGTTCATTTGATGTACTGCAAAAGTTCACGTAAGACGACCTGATGGACTTTCCAGAGTAACTCACCCTATGTTTGCTGGGTACCTCACCTTTCATCATTCTCAAAAACTTTTGAACATTTTCGTCCCTGTTGCTTCAGTCACTGCATGGTAAAAACCACGTTTCCAGAAATGTGTTTGCAGTCGGTTTTTTAGTCTGTTGTGACAAACTAAAAACAGACTGAAAATGCGTTTTTGGAAAGGAGGCTTAACTTTAGACTGTGGAATATCCACTCCATGCAGTATCTTGTGAGGGCGTTATTTGACCTTCCAAAGAAGCCATAAGTGGGCACTCGCATTAATTTCGCAAGTGTTCATGTGAAACAAACGTGGGTGTGCTCTATAGAGTATGTAAGTCTCGCCAGTCCACATTCACCTTTTCTTGGTACCAAATGCAGACTAGTCTATTCACAGACTCCTGTGTTTGAATTTACCAACTGTTATCTGCGTGATCGATTAAATGGAAGTTGAGGTCAACTATTTTACTTTTATAATAGTCATCAATTCGCTTCATTTTCAGTATGTTGTAAATTGCCTTTCTTTTCTTTCGAAATACCCATTTATTGCCCTTGATTGGATGGGCCCAGTCGGGAAACAAAATAAATGCAAAAAAATAGGATGTTACACACAATGTAGATCCTATACATAGTGCCTTGATGCGCTGTATTCTCAGAAAATCTCACAGGTTTCAAGGTAAACTTCCACGCTCTTTACATTCCGAGAGAGGGCCAAATATTGGGCCCATTTGTTATGAGGCCTCACCTTGATTCTTCTGGGAAACAATTGACAAAGTTGCCGCAAGCTACACATGCTGCATCTCTGACCGGCCAGCTGTCATCACTGAAACACTCCAATAACGCAGCCAGAAGTCTGCCTACGAAGGGACGCACCACTTCCTTATTCAGCTGTGAGATCACAGAAAATTAAGAAGACTTTATTTTTAAGTGCGTTACAGTGATGTAGTGATTATTGATTGTTTTTAGTAGTTTCATGTAATTTTATTTTTAGAAATGCAAGTGGAAGCTGAATTTCTATGCTTTTTAGCATGGATAATAAACTTGACTTTGAATTTGAATTTGAAGACTTGACAGTATTTAAACAACAAAACTTCAACATTTTGCTGAACTTTGGGTTAAGCAACGGTGGCATTTTCCACGCTTTGAATACGTCTGGTTGGTTCTGTTGGTAAAGTACTAGCGCAGATAGTACAAGTGAAGAATTTATGTAAGGGGGTTGAGGGGGAATGTATAATATTACAAAATTATTAAATTGGCATAGAATAAATTGGTTACAATTTAGGGCATTCTACAAACCATGAAGTCTTCTTCATTTCTTCAAATGTTTTGTGATTTTGCCATACCATATGGAATGTCTGCACACATTTGCATGTGCAACATATGAACCCAAAGACACATGTGTGCCATGAAATTATACATACTGGTAGTGGATGGATGCACATTTTGATGTATGCACGCCAAATTTAGGGAATTTACATAACCTGGCAAGCTTCTACCCAAGACCAGGGTGTCCAAGTGGAAGTCCGGGAGGGGCAGGGGTGTGTCTGCGTGGGGTCAATGAGAGGGATTGTACCTCGGACCCTAACTCTGCTATGCAGGCACAGCCAACCTCCCTCAGTGGAAGGAGGGGGAGGGGCATAGGTGTGTCTGAGAGGGGTCAATGACAGGGATGTACCTTGGACCCTAACTCTGCTATGCAGGCACAGGCAGCCTCCCTCAGTGGAAGGAGGGGGAGGGGCATAGGTGTGTCTGAGTGGGGTCAATGAGAGGGATTGTACCTTGGACCCTAACTCTGCTATGAAGGCACAGGCAGCCTCCCTCAGTGGAAGGAGGGGGAGGGGCATAGGTGTGTCTGAGAGGGGTCAATGAGAGGGATTGTACCTTGGACCCTAACTCTGCTATGCAGGCACAGGCAGCCTCCCTCAGTGGAAGGAGGGGGAGGGGCATAGGTGTGTCTGAGTAGGGTCAATGGGAGGGGTTGTACCTTGGACCCTAACTCTGCTATGCAGGCACAGGCAGCCTCCCTCAGTGGAAGGAGGGGGAGGGGCATAGGTGTGTCTGAGAGGGGTCAATGAGAGAGATTGTACCTTGGACCCTAACTCTGCTATGCAGGCACAGGCAGCCTCCCTCAGTGGAAGGAGGGGGAGGGGCATAGGTGTGTCTGAGTAGGGTCAATGAGAGGGATGTACCTTGGACTGTAACTCTGCTATGCAGGCACAGACAGCCTCCCTCAGTGGAAGGAGGGGGAGGGGCATAGGTGTGTCTGAGAGGGGTCAATGAGAGGGGTTGTACCTTGGACCCTAACTCTGCTATGCAGGCACAGGCAGCCTCCCTCACTGCATGGTTGTTTGCATCGGTCTGTTCGATGTAGTAATCTACCTGTGAAAACAAAAACAAAAAACAAAAATCAACTTCAATCAACTTTATATGTTCTGTGCATGTCACAGCCTTCTTAAGGCCAATTCATACTGCATCAGCACGAAAGCGAATGCAAATTTTTGACATCATGGGTACTTTTTCATGCTGCGAATTCACAAAAGTTGAACATATTTGGTGAGGCAAGCATTATCAATGTGATGTCAAGAAGGAAGAACTCACCATATTTGGCATGTTTGCCTCCACAAAGAGTTTGCCCTGCTCCCCAGTCACTTGCCTCCATGTATGCTGTGAGTATGTCCTCACACCCTCAGCAACGTAATACCTGCATTCATTTCAAAGCAAGAGGATGGCTGTTAGAATAATTCATAAAACAGTGAAGAATGTTTGAGCTATTGCTAAAGCATGGCAGTAGGCAGAGCCGTCAAACTGGGTCGTGATAACATTTTGGCTAAGTATGGGGTCCTGCTTATTTGTGAATAATAATGTTCCTACTGATGACAGTGTTGTGTAAGTTCTGCCATCATCCAAGTTCTTGGAACAACGCACAGAATGCCAATAATCAAGTCAGTGTACTTTGATAACCTGTGCTTTGGCCATGCGACGGAGCAGTAAAACAACTAAGCAGCCAAGTAGCTAGATTGCAGACCTCGACTCGTATCTTGAAGACATTTATGTTGTTATTATGCACTTAGACTGTGCCACCTTCCCTAGTATGATTGACCTTGCCAATGTACATGTGGAAAACATTGCCTATTCGTACGAATGTGGATATGAATATATGACCCCTACGTCGTAGGTTATTATGCAAATGCTGCACTAGCTGGGACAAATTTCACGGTGCTGCTAAGCACAAAAATTTGCTTAGCACAAAAAAGTCTGGCTTATAAAAGCAGGTTACCAGCCAAAACTCCAAGTGATTTTCATGCTAAGCAAACAACAGCTGAATACTAATCACGAGCAACATACATCACATGGAGATTTGGCTGGTAACCTGCTTTTATAAGCCAGACTTTTTAAGGTAAGCAAATTTTTGGCCTCTGATCTCAGACTCAGGCCGTGTTTTAATTACTTGGCTACGGCTGGAAATTACACACGTGCCTATGGAAGCAGCCGCAGCCACTTCTCATTGACCCATGTGTTATATCCAGCTATAGCCAAGTACATTGGACACGGCCTCTTAATCCACCATGAGACAAAGTCTGTGTCCAAAACAGGCCTTAAGAGCTATGGCTACATCTATTTTCAACATGTGACATAGCCATATTCAGACTGTGTTTAGACAACCAACTAGCCATCCAGCTTGCGAACCAGACAGACACCTCACCATAAGCCAGCCAGGCAAATATTTAGGATACCAAATTACAAGAAAGCTGTTCTATTAGCACAGCCACTGTGGCTTTTTCCTCCAAATCCAAAAAAAGTCATAAAAGCCAGGTCCTGATAGGGTCTAGGTTCTGACAAGGTCAAATCAATTACAGGACTGTAATCAAGGCCATCACTAGTCTGTCATAAATTAATTAGGAGAAAGGTCAAAAGTAACAATGACAAAGGCATATCCCAAGCACAGATCATTTGAGTAAATTGTGACTTGACTTGACTCGAGACTGAATGACTTGCGGTTGAGTTGTGCACGTGTGGTCTAGCGGTAGAGCACAGGCCTCATGATCGTCAGACTGTGGGTTCGAGCCCCGCCGTGGCCACGTGGCTGTGCCCTTGAGTAAGGCGCTTTACCTCAATTACTCCTCTCAACCCAGGTGTTAAAGTGGTACCGGCATTATTCAATGCTGGGAAGGTAACAGACTCACTGTGGAGGAGGTATGGCGATCTCCCCACAGCAGCAGCATTATATCAAGTCTTGCCCAATCGCTTCGAAAGAGAGATGGGCACTCCGTTCCTGTGAACACACGTTCATCCCCCTGAGTTGTGTTTAACTTTTGTCATTAACTTCAACTCAGCTTAGGGTGTGGCCTAATGGCTAGGGTTCGTGACACAAGATCAGAGGGTCAGGGGTTCGAATCCAACTGCTGGCCATATGTTGTGTCCTTGGGCAAGCCACTTCACTCTCACTTGCCTCTCTCCACCCAGGAGTATAAATAGGTACCGGCATTAGCTGGGGAGTAACCTCCGATGGACTGGCATCCCATCCAGGGAGAATAGAAATATTCTCAGTCATTTCTAGCCATTGAAACCAACTCTAAACGCCGGCCTGATGGGCCATACTGGCTCAGACTTTACTTACTGGTACCGGCATTAGCTGCGATGGACTGGCATCCCATCCAGGGGGAACAGTAATATTATACAAATATTGAGTGGCTCAGTGTGGAATGGGAGGCATATCATCGCAAGGTAAAATCTGAACTTTTCCATTTCACGAGGCGAAGCCGAGTGAACTGGAAAAGTCCAGATTTTACCGAGCGATAAAATTCCTCCCATTTCACAATTTAAAGCCACTCAATATTTGTTTTATATAACTGACATATAGATCCTTGTCATTTGATATATTCGAACTTTTATTTCAATAAAAACTGGAGGAAAATGTGTTTCTCTCTTCCAAACCACCCCTTCACGAAAATATTTGAACCCAACGCTGTAGCGCTGGCTCTTTGGAACAATACGCGCTACGCTGAACGTGCACACCAGCATGCATTTGCACACAAATACCGCATCATCGAACAAGCATCGATCCTAACTGATCAATAGTATTTCCCATTCCCCATGGGCGGAGAGTACTTTTTGAGCCGCGGCGTGAATGGGAGCAATAACGAATGTCACGTGATGTGAGTTCCACCAATCGAGTGACAAGGATATGTACATGTATGTCGGTAATATAATCTCAGTTGTTTCTAGCCATTGAAAACAGCTCTAAACGCCGGCCTGATAGGCCATACTGGCTCGGGAGAGACTTTACGAACAAGAATCACAATACACATTGTAGGATTTTCAAAGATGCAAAATGTTCCGTGTATGAGCTCTCACCTATTCAAACACATCCTTGGTAAGAGGAGAGGAAAGAACTTCTCTCTGCTCTCACAGTTTGGCAGGTTGAGAAGAAACTTTCTTGTCGCTACCGAACTGGCCATCCTCACCTTAAGAAAACGAAAAAGACATATACTTTTCAAACAACCAAAGGTTACACAGACAACACGAAACTTAAAGGGCCATGACATAAATTCTACACTGGAACGTATTATGCAAACATCCATTCCTCTGAAATGTGTGGAAACTATAATACAACCTTTTTGGGTTAAAATAAGGTGTACTTTTTTTAATATTTAAAACATTGCAAATGGCCAACTTCAAGTAGTGTGGCCACTCCTTGGGATTTTTTCCAAGATTTGGGAATTGGTCCAGGCCTTGGGAATATTTCATTAAGACTTGGGATTTTGCCAAGACTTTTGGAAGTATGTAGTTTGAATTTTCCAGCACTTTGTGGGCCCTACCTACAAAGTACACACATAAATAAGTGTACTCTTGCATTGCGCATTTCTGAAACATAACCCTGACTATCTTGGGAAATCTTGGGAATTTTATTGCCATTATCTTAAGATTTTTCAAGTTTGTTGAACACTAACCTGACTCCAGTTGTCTGCTAAACCCTCAGCGAGGTGTTGGGCCACCTGGTCACCATAATGCAAGACCGGGCTCTCATCAGTTAACTCGCTACACGACTCCATCGCATCGTCTCCGTTATCTGATCAATCACATCAAGATAGGAAGTCTTTCACAAAATTTCATGAAGCTGAAAAGACCTTATTCATGAGGAAGCCATTTTTGATCGTGTTCCCTGAATTTTAGTTTACACAAACATGATTTTGTCATACGATAATGTCGCACGTTTTTATATATACACACAAATCAAAAGGTGCGTTTATATTTACACGACAAATTCGTGCGACTTATCATCCTAATTTCAAAACTCGCGCAACATATCGCGTATTTGTTCGTTCACACGTGCACGTGTTCCACATTGCCGGGCGAGATAGTCGTTGCGACAAAATCACATATGTGTAAATACCGGTAGGCCTTGTAAACTGTTGAATGGGATGGTGCAAGACTATTTATGCGTTTCACGCCTCACTTTCATTTTGTTTTTAAAATGTGGCTTAAAACATTAGCATTTTAGTAATATCGTGCGGACCTTCAGAAACAATCTGGACAGCAACTTCTGAAATTTGAATTTTTGGTTGGGTTTCTTTAATGGTTACCCAGGTGACCATTTTTTTTTTTCAATCGGGTACCCGGTTCCCAGACTTCCCGTAAAAGCACACCCCTACTATACCACCCTCCCCATTTAAGTTGATCACAATGTTATATATAAATCACAGATCTATAACCCACAAAAGTGGACAGTATACAAATATTGAGTGGCTCAGAGTGAAATGGGAGGAATATTATCGCAAGGTAAAATCTGGACTTTTCCAGTGAACTGGAAAAGTCCAAATTTTACCCAGCGATAATATTCCTCCCATTTCACAATTTAAAGCTACTCAATACTTGTTTTAAACTGACATATACATGTAGATCCTTGTCATTTGACATATATTTGAACTTTTATTTCAATACAAAATTAGTGGAAAATGTATTTCTCTCTTCCAAACCACCCATTCATGAAAAAGTTCGAACCCAACTCTGTAGCGCCGACTCTTTGGAACAATACGCACTATGCGCAATGCTGCACGTGCACACCGGCATTCATTTGCGCACCGTGCACCGCGTCATGGAACAAGAATGATCTTAACTGTTGAATAGCATTTCCCATTCCACATGCACGATTGTGTTTTTTTTAGCCCCGGCATAAATGGGAGCAACATCAAATGTCACGTGATGTGAGTTCCACCAATCAAATGACAAGGATCTGTATGTCAGTTATATAAAGTGGCGAAGCTTGTTGTAAACAGACGCACCTTGTGGTGATGTGCAGCTGACCAGAGAGGACATGACGTAGTACCCCGTCTCCCTGACGAACCGGTTTGTATGGGTCAGGGTCTGAAAGATGAGGTCTAGAAGATCCTGTGTGATGAACGGGACGAAATGAGGACCACAGCCATTGATGACGGACTCCAAGCACCTGGACCAAACAAAGACAGGCATATCATTTACCCTCCTACTGTTTGATCAGTCACAGACTGCCAGAACTTCTTCCACTACCCCTGCCATGCATTTGTATACAGACTAATGATGTGCATCGGGTCGGGTTGACCAGGCCAAACTGACCCGAAACATTAGAGATATAAACCGAATTCGAACCGAAACCAATCTTAACTCCCTCAAACTGACCCGACCTGACCCGACAAAAAATAAGGTAAAACCGACCCGAACCGAAAAAAAACCGGAAAAAAACGAGTACCTGGCTTGGACAAAGTGATTCCTTTTTTTGTGCCTGCCATTACCCACGTGGCATGAATTCTTTTGCAAAACCATCGTCTCTCTCTCTCTGTCATACTCAGTGGGTTGATCGAGAGTAACTCTGCCTATTGAACAAATGCATGGTATCATCACGCAGTATGCTGAAAACTGTTACAATGTATCTATTTCACTGTCAGTCCAGATCCGACTGGAGAAATTAATACCTTGGGAACTTGATTATGCGCTCAGTGGCCACACCACACTAGGGCTGCGGTCACAGTGACTGTCAATAATATTGCATCACCTAAATTTCTTAACTGTTTCGGTTTATTTGTTTTTTTTTCAAAAGATGGCTAAACCGACCCGACCCGACCCGAAAATGAAAAGGCAAAACCGAAATCGACCCGACCCGACTGAAAAGATGGACAAACCCACCCGACCCGAAGTCGGTTTCGGGTCGGGTCGGTTTCGGGTCGGGTTTGCACATCATTAATACTGACTTGTAAAAAAAACCAGTCAGATCACATTCGTGTAAACACTGTGACCAGTCAAATTCCATCAACAGACTAAAGAGGTAACTGGTACATGTACATGTACCGATAGGTACAGCTGGCATAACAAAAATTCCGCTTTTCTTCAAAATGACAGCACACCAGGTGCCATGATTTTACAGGATGCTTGAAACCATTATTTATTTACAGTCAAGTAAGGTATTTCATGATAATTTGGTAGTTTTGTTTTCTGACATTTGCAAATATTGTATATTACCTTTAAGTAATTTGAAGGATTCAGGCCATTGATCAAACAAGGAGTACTTAACACAAAGCTTATTTTTGTCATTGGTTTACTGTGCCTTGGTGGATTTTTAGCAGAACTAGGACATCTGGGGGAAATAAAAATTGAGTAGAAATATGGACTACAAATAGACCATAATTTTGTCATAAAATGTGTTTTACGCGATCAACTCACTTCATCCAGGTTTCCAGGTTTTTCCAGCCTGCAGTATCATGGAAAATCTGCTCTGCCGTCGCGCTCCCTCCCTTCATTGAAAAAAAAAGAAGTTTTCGTTATTTTTTAAGTGTTATTTATTCTACCTAATGAAACATATCAAAAAAAGAAATTCAGTAAATGCACAAAATATAAAAAATAAAGCCTATGGTATGAATTCTTTGGACAAGTACTCCCTCCCTTGGTTGTACAGAGAGTTAAGAGGGACTCAGCATACTGCCACAGTACCTGTGGCACTAACACCAAAACTTTCAAGGTATTTGGCACATTCAAACTAAAATTACTTGTTCATACTTTACGCCAGGAGTGCACGAAACAGTGCGCGCATACAATGTATCCTTTGCACAGAGCTGTAGGGTGTGGTGACAAAACCGTGGCATCCATAAAATGCCCATGAAAAAGTATAAAATGGTGTTTATTTTAATTTTATTTATTTGATACTTATTTTAATTTGGTAGCCCATTTAGTGGAATCCACTAGTCTCCAATGAGGCCCAGTAGAAAAAAAGACAATGTGAAGAAATTAGTTTTAGATGTAGGAGGAAAACCCCTGAAGAAAATTTTGGGGAAAACCCACGGAATCAGGCAGGGACTGAAAACCCACGTATTGCCCCAGGCAGGAATCGAACCCAGGTCACAGCGGTGGAAGGCGAGGAAAGTATCTCTACGACAAGTTTGGGAAGCAACAGTCAACTAATAGTCCTTCGTTGAACTTATATTTTACAAATTATATGTGATTGTCCTTATCCTACTAAATAGCGCCCTCAATGCTCGTGCACAGTGGCTATACCTGCTCATGCTGTACGGCCAGTTTCCCCATCAAGATGTGGGTGTTCTCCCTCTCCCCTTCCGATCTCTCCGAGAGCGGGATGCGCTCCAGGTTGTTCCGCACTCCATCGTGGATCAGCTCGCAGGCCGACTGGTAGACCTCCGTGCCGCAACGCTTGCAGAGTGCACCCAGGACCTCGCCTACCAAAGGCACACACACGAACGAAGCGTAGAAAAAAAAGAATGGGAACTGTTTACACAGCTTGTTGCAATTCAACTGGGATCTAGTGGCAAACTGCCGATATCACTATCAATTGTGGGATGGAATTTTGCATCCGGAAATGTAAAAGCTACAGTCCATCATTTGCAGCTATCCAAAAAGTAACTGACGCAATTATTGTTGAAAAACATACTTGGTTGAAAGATAGTATGGGAACTAAACTCCTTGTGAAATTATTCTGTCTGGTATGCTATAATTTATAGAAGTCAACAAAAAAAGGCTTTTTCAACGATGCCGTATGGTTAGTAATTCCGTTAGTTAGTAATTTCCGTTAGTAGTGTTTGTTTTTTATTCCGCGAAGTGAACGCAAACGTTGACACGACGCACACGCGTGCGGTTGCTTTAATTTTTTGGATCAGTGCGCGACATCACGTAGCTGCATTCGGCTTAGAGAAAACGTGTCTGGGACGCTGAATTCAGGCCCAATTCAAGGCATGATTCAGCAACTTTTGATTTGAAATCCAGATCCTAGAATGCTGTTTTTCTCGGAATATACGGCTGAAGCTGAGCTGAAACTTCATCAGCTTAGTTGTTTATCACCCTTCTTTGGATTTTGAGAACGTTTGTTGCTTCAAACGAACAAAATGCACAAATTACAAATGATGGACTGTTTATTTGTACCTCTAATTCAATATTAGGTTTTGCCGTTCCACTGATGTGATTTTTGTCAGATTCAAGCCCGGCAACTGACCCCAGCAAGCTCAGTGGTCCAGTGGCAAGATGTCTGCACTAGTAAGCAGGAGGTCGTGGGTTCGAGTCCCACCCTAGTAAGCTTGTATACATGTATATGTAAAGGAAATTTCTCACAAACCCTCAGTGTATTGTGTTTATCAAATCATATCAGTGAAGGGCAAAACCCAACTTTGCATTTAAAGATTCAGCAGATCAGTTAATGTCAATGGCATACTGTTAATTGGATGTAATTTGGAAGGTATATAACGACAACTCATACTTCTATGTCGAATCACAAAACAAGGGACAGGTCCAATGTTCAGTGACACAATAATGAGCAACATGTAAACCATCAGTGTAATTAATGCTTATCAGGCGAAACGTTTTTTTCGATAAAGTTGACATACATGTTCGTGCAAGCAAATTCTGTATCAATAAATCTACTTCCAAATTAGCTGAATGAGAAATACATGTAGTCTTCAGCCCATGAGGTATATGGTGAAAAAAATTATGTCAAATTGAAATTGTTGCAGGTTTTAAGCTATTCGTCTTAGAAATCATAACACACATTTGTAAATCTTGCACATTAACATCGTGACCAGTACAATGTAGGCCCCTAATTTCAGGCAAAATCGATAACAATTTATAATTGAGACAGAACAGGAAGAAAGAAAGAAAGAAATTAGAAGAAAAAAACTTTCAGAAGAAAAAAAATAAATTTTCAGAAGAAAAAAAATAAATTTTCAGAAGAAAAAATATGGCTTTCCTGCCATTGTCAATGGCGGGGGAAAAAAAAAAATCTGCATCCCTTAGTTTGTTCTGTTCTTACACTGTGCCATATTGTCTGTCTTTATTTCCCATCAACTATTTCCCACATGACCAGCCTCACAGACAAGGGAGGACTTCGTGTGTTCTCTTCAGGGCAATAAAAATTCCGCTTTAGTGCACTCCGTGTGGATGGTAATATGCAGCCTGCCTTTTTTAAATGTCAAATTTATCAAACATCAATAAGGCAGCCTGTCCGAGCTAAAAATAGCTCTGTCCACAGGCCAACAAACACTGGGCCCATTAGGGCCTTTGTGAGATCCAGGCTCCGTTTTCTATTCATAGACCATTAATATTGAAGGCAGGTGTAAAGATCCCCTTGGAAAGGTCTATTTTTAGAAGTTCAACCTAAAGAGGTATTTACTTTTAATCCAGCCATAAATTTCATATAATCCCATGATTATATTGTTTCAGTAATTGTACAATGCTTAGTTCCCTTTACTATCCCCTTTTTTGGAGAACATTATAATGTTCAAAACACTGTACATTTATTGGATGCTACATGTACTGGTAGTTTGTAATGCACAATGCAGAATATATTTACCGGTAGATTACTTTTGTCCACTTGAAAATAATATACAGTACTTTGTACTATTTGCAACACTCTATCCTTACAATTTACATGTAGTTTGTTTTTGTCGACAAGACTGTGCATACATTTCTGGACAATATATAAAAATACCGGTACACACATGTACAATGTAAAAACAAGACAATTACATAATCGTTTGCCCTTTTTAATAGCACTTGACCATGTTGACTGAAAAAAGAAAAGAAAAAAAAAGATCTTACTTTTCTTTACCACCATCATCGTGATATTGTATACGTGTACAAAAAATATGTGAACTGGCACAAAAATTTTGTTTTATACACTGAACACTGTACACAATGCAAGAAATTGTGGTTGATTGTGCTAAGTGATGTGTGATAATGCGCAACTCCACCCCAAAATCCCAAACAGATTTGCTGGCTAGATTTTAATTGTCTATTACTTAATGGACATGGACAAATAAAATTCCATTAGTTACATTACCATACATCTAGGGCTATAAACATGTAATCATCAGTCCAGCTCTGACAGTTAGGATTATAAAAAACCGAGGAATCGCCTTTAAATTCATACATATACAGTAGATGTTTAAGCTGGCAATTGGCAAAACTTGAATTCATATTTCGACCATTAGGCCGAAAGATTCCTCTGGTCAGCAAATTCAGCCAGGCCAATAAATCAAGTGACTGCTTTTAACAATTAGGCCTATTCCCTTGTAAATTTGATGCATGGCAAGGGAAGAAATGGAAGACATTTTTTACCGTTTGTGAATGAGTGGTGTGCATTTTACGGGTTGTACATGTACGGGTGCCGGGTACCCTATTAAAGTAAAACATGGGCACCTAGGTACCCGTAAGGCCCCCCCCCCCCCCAAAAAAAGTCTCCAGTTTCTGGTATGCGCGTGCATAGCCGTAGCCATGCGCGTCGGCAAAATGAAAAAGTTTTTTTTTCAATGTGAGAAGATGTCTCAAAACCGCCAAACTCACTGGTTTGACTGGAATCCTGCTGCTGCACAATTTTAACATGTTTTTAGATAGGGTTATGATCGAATATACATTGTAAGCTTTAGGCCAAACAAAAAAAATGGTGTGTTTACGGTAACCCGACCGACCTGGAATTTTTTCGGCCAAATTGCCGACCTCAAACATTTTATTGCCATTTTGAAGGTTGATAATTGACAAATTTCAAACATTTCAAGTACTTTTAATTATTTGCCACGAACAAAAACCATTTTCCACACTTGAATCTGACCATGATTTGACACAAACATACCTGTGTTAAACGTGCGAAAATCGCGACGATCTCAAAACTTGAATTCTCAAACTACGAAGTACGATTATTTTTGCACAAACGCATCGGGGTACGCCTGGCTAGCCGACGGACAGCATGGTTCTCCCCACGTACAAACGTGCGTACTGCGTATCGGCCCGATATGCTGGAATTGCGGCCGGCCCGATACGCCGACAAAAAAATGGCGATCACATTTTTTAGCCTCTGATACGCACAATATAATTATCATACACGCCATTAAAATGCACAATTTGATCGTTACATATGCCATTATTTCATCTTGACCAAAATCCTGTTTTTCCGATGCATGTGTGATCAAAATGCATACGATGACGTTTTCTGTCGACCACCAGCAGCACCCAGCTAACGTACAGCATGGACGAGATTGCAAAGCTCAAACTTGTGGCGAAACATCGTAGCGTGTTTCTGCAGTAGTGCAAGATTTTCGGCCACGTGGGCCGTGAGTTCGGCGCAATGTTCGGCCAGCCAGGCAGAATGTTGGTGGTGCCAGCGGCCGTGATGTATGTTAAGCATGAAGTGGAATCACCGACCTCAAATATATTTTTAATTAGGTGAGGCAAGTTTTAATCACTTTTGATAGCCAGTCTTGATAACTTTCGTGGCGCAAATGAAAATATTACAGGCACAAAATAAACATGATTCCTTGCTTTTTAGTACGAATGATGCTCCATTAATCATGCACCTCAAGAAAATTGGCGAAATAATTTTCCGACCTACTGACGCTATTTTGAAAGGCATGTAATCGAAAGCAAAAGTTGTTTTTTTCTCCACCTTAATTTCTTAATTTGAAACTTACATGTAAATGTAATTCATACTTTTCTAGTTAGGAAGCAATGAAGCACAGGTTGTGAAATGTTAATTTTTTTTAAGTTAACAATTTTGATTTTTTTTCTTTAATTACAAAAATATTAGTGACCTACAAGATCTCCTCTGAATTTCAAGGACAAATCTTAAGATAAAGACCCCCAGATTTGCTCTAAAATGCACCAGAGAGCTTCTAAAGTTCAAACATTTTCGGGTTGTTGAATCACAGCAAATCTTCCCCACATCTTCCTGGGGAGAACCCTGGCCGACGATACAAATTAATTTGGATTGAAATGTAGCGATTGAATATCTTCAATGCTTGAATAGTGGTTTTATACATTTTTTTTGCGAAAGAACACGCATGGGCATGCAGAACTGAAATGAAAAAAAAAATTACAAAATAAAATTATTTCCCTACATGTACCTACCTACCTGGATTTTTTTCAGACCGTTACCGTAAACACACCATTTTTTTTGTTTGGCCTTACATATTCATTGTATGTGGCCTCTCTGGACTCCCATATATTTTGCACTAAATTTAGTCTGGCACCATTTGCAGTTATCAGCCAACATTTGAAGAAAAGAAAAGTACCCCCCCCCAAAAAAAAGCCACGTCGCCGTCGCCGATCCACTCTTGGGGCAAGCTCCATACCAAAAACCGGAGACTTTTTCTTCTTGGCCTAAAAGAAACCCAACCCCAAAATTCAAATCCCAGAAGTTGTCTAAAGAGCTTTTCTAAAAAGCTTTCTTTTTCATTGTCTGAGAAGTCACTAAGTAATTTTGGTTACAATTATGGGTAACCAATTCCATAATCTGGAACTGGTTCCTGACATCAGCGGTCGGGTACTCGGGTCAGTGGCACACCCAGGGGAGGGCCTCGGGGCTTGAGCCCCCAAAACCAAATCCTGGGTGTGCCACTGACTCGAGTGCCCGGTTCCGATGCACTCTGTATGGTGAATTATCAAACAATTGGAGGGTTTTTATAACACTAGCGGGAAGTCGATGAAAGTAAGCATTCAGCAAGACAAGTTTGCTTGTATCCCCCACCCTGCAAACAGGGCGCTAGGAAGGGCTGATGCCACTTTGCAGAATCTTGTGACGGAAGAATGGATGGCATTATGGGTAACTTATGATTTTCGCATGCAGCTAGCACGCGCTATATATGATAAACAGCTGTAGGGAGTTTGCGTGTTGCATGCTATATCACAGGTTATGCAAAATTATCCAATGAGAGCTCAAAGAGATCAGTCCTTCCCAGCATCCTGTTTGCAGTGCACAGGGGGCGGGGGGGGGGGGGGGGAAAGATACGAGCAAACAAGACAAGCGGCTTTAGCCTGCACTCAATGTGTGAAAGGTTTGTTTACTCTGTCAATAGAGGACGCTGTTTCTCTTTTTTTTCCTTCTAAAATACAGACTTCTTGCGTGTTTTTATCCTAGATCTTCTCATTGTAAACAAATTGTGGAAGCAGGTACAAGGTTTATTGGATAGAATACACAGAAATTTACATGTCTGGAAAGTTTTATAAAATTTGGCAGACCAGATCACCTGTCTCAAAAACTATATAACGTTACAAGACTCACCAAAACAGCTGACAAAATTACACTCAAAAGTGACATTTATACATTTCTTGACACATCTGAACAACTGGTAATGACATAGTCTGAATATCAGGAGGTTTAATCTTGTGGAAAGAGGGCAGGGCAGTGAATTGAGGGGAAAACAAAACAAAAAACACAGCGTACATGTAATGTTGGCCTAAAATGTAAAATGATGAAAAAGTACACTTCACTTGAACTTCACTTTGGAAAGAATGTTGCAACCTGACACCACTTTGTTTCTTCGTAAAGGGCTATCATTCTCAATGAAGGTCAATCATTGCAAAAATGATGATAAGACATGAATCTGGGACTGAGAAACATTTCCAATTTTGTTAGGCAACTTTCTTGACTACAATGTACTTTGTACACAACCGCTGAGGTGGCGTCAGGTTGCAACATTCTTTCCTTCACGGGTATCCGGTTCGTAAGTGACTTCGTCATACACGCGCACGCACCACTGATTACGAGCGCCCATTGGATAAACACTCAAGTTGCGTTAACTTCCGGTTCCATTGGTGCCATGCTACACCATGTACAGTAAGTTGAGATGACGTCACACTTACGAACCGGATTACTATTAGTATTAATTTTGTAAAACTGTCATAATTTTACCAGCTGCGATGCGAACTCTTGCTTCATCATCGTTGAGTGAATGGAGAGCGTACAATCGGAGTTGTGTGGCAAAAGTCTCACTTCCCCACTCGTGCATTACGACCACCTTGGAACCCAACAGAACCCCTTGCCTCGTCTCCCACGATGTCTGAGAATCCTGACCGTGCAGCAAGCTCGTCAACGCCGTCTCCAAGCGCTCCAGGCCCGGCGGGTCGCACTCGTCCATCAGCCGCTGAAGCTCCCCCAAACCTCGGTCTCGGTCAAGTTTCTTCTCTCCACAGAGCAGCTGGAGCGTAGCCTCCGTCGACATTTTGTGGGATGGTTCTACTGATTATTCCTTCATTAACTGATGAAGCCTTGTGAACTTTTACTGAAGCGGCGAAGAATCGGTGTGGGTTTTTAACGAAATATTCGCATCGTCATCATCCAAGCATGATCCAAGGAATCACTGCACTGGCACCGTAAACCACACGTCCTATCGCGCGCAGTCTAGTCCGCGCTACTATCCACTGATTTGGCGAACGACGTCATGCGACACGACTTAAGCTCAATGGTACCCGACTATTGTGTTTTTGAGGGCGCTCTTCAACATAGACGGGCGCAATCGAACCAGTAAAAATATATTCTTTTTGACAGCAAATATCAAATAATACACTGTAAAAGTGCCGCGTTTGGTGGATGCCTGGTCTGGCTAGGTGCAATTTTTCTTTTGAACTCCCTGATGGCAAAGACCATCTCTTCCATTTCAAACGATGTTTTAATTAGAAAAAAAGGGTATGATAAGAAAAAATATTGAGAAATTGTTGCTCCCTCATGCTCCTCGTCATTTTTGCCTTCAAATTTTCAAATTGTAAATTGTACAAGTACAAGATTGTCAATTTGTATGTGTTTTTTTTCGATGACAGAAACCTCTTTTGTCAATTTTGGATGTCTGCAACATTTTGGGTTGCTTTTACTCCTGTAATGCACAAAAGATCCGCCTGAAATTGGACCTCAATTCATCACTAAAGCGTGCAGATTTTTTTTTCGACGATGCCCTTTGAAGTTGATAGCTATAGCTTTTCGTGCTTGAAACTAGCAACTTACAAAAAAAAATGCATTTGTCTGATTGGATTTTGAAAATAGCACAGTAAGAACAACGTTAAGCCGTGGATACAACTTTGGGAAAAACTAAAAAGGAAGGAATACGGGCCCTGTTATTATTAAAGTTGGTGTACACGTGCTTTTTGGGTGTGGCACCTTGAAGATCAAATTGAATTGATAATTTTCTAGCATTACATTAGTTAAGAGCTTTCCAATGAGACATCGCACGAAAAAGATCGGCCCATGACAAGTAATTAATTAATTTACTTCAACGTTTTAATTAATAGTGGGACGCTCCTAATTCGTTCAGAACTGGAGCGCGCCATTTAAAACCAATATTCAAAACTGTATAAAGGCCTGCAAAAACAAACAAGCAAAATTATTTGTTTACAGGGCATTATATTCCTTTATATTTCGTTCGGAAAAGACATTTTGAAAAAGCACGTATATACCAACTTAAATCGAAAACTACTTAGCCGTTTTCATTGGTCGCGCATTATTCAAATACAAAATGACAACTTGGAGACTGTTGTAACGTAGACATATAATAGAAATATTTATTGGAAGGCATACCGAAAGACAATATGCATATATATAATATTCACGCATGCCATAAAAAGATCTGACAATTTGAAAAATATAACATTGGTATATATATTTTTTCCACAGTTCTAAAAAGTTGGGGAATTTCGCGCTGTGGTACGGTTCGGGAGAGTCAAACCAAAAGGCTTTGTCTGGCTATATATATTTACACATTTATGCTGCTTTCAAGTTAATTGAGAAAACAGTTGTTTATTTCTGCGGTACAACTGGCACGCCTAACCTTCTTTAAAGAATTTATTTGTATATGACATCAAGTTTGTCAGTAATAAATACTGGCCACAGCCGATTCGACAACTCAATACGTAACCAACACATTACAACTATCGATGACAGCATTCTCGGCGGTCTGAGAAAATAAGGTTTGAAATGTATCACTCTTAAACTATTGAAAACTGAAATGAAATTAATTATGATTTCATAATACCTCTTAATCCTTTTTTTACATGCATGCCTCTTAAAGCTTGTGCAGTCCGCTTCTAATAATCGTAAATACACGTATGCTAAAAAATGTTGTTTAACTCTGTTTAATTACCTATTTTGATTGATAACAAAAGGATGCCAAAACATTCAGCAGGTTCCCCAACAGCTGGCAGAATGCCTTTTTGAAAATCTCTGTCACCTCAGCTTCAACTCAAATAATTTTGAGGTATGGAAATTAAATATATCCAAAACAGAGGAAAATGACTGTACACATTAAGCTATCAATACTAAAAGGAATATCTATAACAACACTTATGTATAAGCTGAATTGGATAGGTGAATACATATTTTGTATTGTGTCTTTCATGGTTTTTTTCCCGATCTTGCCGTTGGATCCTCAAAATTAATAATTTGATCCACCGAAATCACAGGTTTATTCCCCATTAGATGGACGACGTTTCGGATGAAGCAGAATGGCGTCGTTTGTTGGTCTGTTCCTCGGTCTGTACCTAGGTTTAGGAGACAGAAAATAAAGATAACAGTGAATCTAAATGGGACCGACATGTATTGCCACCAACGTTGTATGGCGAACGTTAGCAATCAAGGCGAACGGTCTTTTGAGTTGTTTGCTTATGTTTACCAAAATAATGACCGACAGAAACACTGAACGTAATGCTTTTATCGGGGCTGACATTTTCCAATTAAGTTAATTTATTACTGGGGAAAACATTCACTTCCACTCACAACTACTTTTTTTAAAGGATTATAAAAAGCTGCTATCCAAACAGTAAAACTAACAATTGTTCGTTGACATTATCGTTTCAATTGGGGTTGGCGAACACAAGTCATGATTGCGTGAGCTGGAATGCACCCCAGAACTATATGTCTTAGGCCTAATGTTTTGTTCACTAGGCGGAGACCGTGATAGTGGACGGATGTGGGAAATAGTGTGCATGAGCGTCGGGAGGAGAATAATTGAAGGGTCCTCTTGGGAAATTTGAAAATATGCACGTAATTAGTTATCTATCTGCTTCTTCTAATGTTTGAAATTTTTTGGGACATAATTATATCAAACCCATAATGCTGGGGCATTCGGCGCTCGTATCGGACTGCTGCGCAAAGTCCACCGTTCCGTCCGCAGTCAAAGTTGATTTACATAGATATGCCACCTTTTTAGATAAACGCTTCCTTGCGCTTTGCATATCCATATCTTTATAAACGAGATTTGAGATTGAACCTCGACTCAAGATCCCAGGATAGGAAGAAAATACGGATGGGTAGCTTATATACGTTTTGTCACGTGGTGGTAATAATGATGAGACTTTTATAATTGTCAACGACTGTTTAATTACCTCTTCTTTTCTTTTTCTCCACAGTGATGCCATGGTGATCAAGAAGAAAATCAGCGTGCTGGACTTCAGTCCAATCAGCAAGCCGAAAAATCGCCGTCTGAACGCGGGCAGGTCGTAGTGCCAGCAGACAGAGTTTGCGGTTTCTTCATATAGTACAGCGCCCTCGCTCGACGCGTAGAGGAGACACGTGGATTTGATGACTGCACCGAAGTAAACGGGTGCCGGGAAAAATCCTACCGAAGTAAACGAGGTTTAACAAAATGATTAAACAAAAATGCATTGAACGTTGTGAATATTGATGTTTTTGTTCATCGGAATTTTAAGAACAAGGGGGCGGGGGCTGGGCCCAAGGGCCCTGGTTCTGCAAAAGCCCTGTATGACTTCTCCTTGTGCCCCCCCCCCCCCCACTCTCCCCGCTCAGAATTTGAGGGAAGGCAGATGAGCTTTTTATTACTCGAAACCCATTGTGCATCCCAGTCCATAGGTGCCACTCCTACATGTCCACCCTGCAAATTGGAGCCCAGAAGCAATTTTCACGTTCGCCTTAAAAACAAACCAAATCTTTGACTGAATCCTCAACAATGCATTCTCAATTTTTAAGCGGCATCACATTCGCTCACACGCGAAAGGTCCCCGGTTCAAACCCGAGTGGACGCATTGCCAAGCAACAATTTGTATTGCCAAGCATAAATGTGTGTAATTTGTAAAAAAAAATAAAAAAATAAACTAATATGCACAATAAAAGAAACCGTCTACCACCATCAGATTCCGTAGTGTAGCGGTTATTACGTTTGCTTTACACGCGAAAGGTCTCCGGTTCGAACCCGGGCGGAATCAACGTTTTTGATTTGTAAAAAAAAACACCTTTTTTTAACTCAAAAGCACAATCAAAGAAATCGTATACCACCATCAGATTCCGTAGTGTAGCGGTTATCACGTTCGCTTTACACGCGAAAGGTCCCCGGTTCGAACCCAGGCGGAATCAACTTTTATATTTATTAAAAAATATTAAACTAAAAAACACAATCAAAGAAACCGTTTACCATCATCAGATTCCGGAGTGTAGCGGTTATCACGTTCGCCTCACACGCGAAAGGTCCCCGGTTCGAACCCGGGCCGAATCAACGTTTTTTATTTGTAAAATTTTTCCTACTTAAAAGCGCAATCAATGTAATCGTCTACCGACATCAGATTCCGTAGTGTAGCGGTTATCACGTTCGCCTAACACGCGAAAGGTCTCCGGTTCGAACCCGGGCGGAATCATTTTTTTTTATTTGTAAACAAAAAGTTTTTTAAACTTAATAGCACAATCAAAGAAATCGTTTATCACCGTCAGATTCCGTAGTGTAGCGGTTATCACGTTCGCTTTACACGCGAAAGGCCCCGGTTCGAACCCGGGCGGAATTAACTTTTATATTTATAAAAAAAAAACAATTAAAGTAAAAAGCACAATCAAAGAAACCGTTTACCACCATCAGATTCCGTATTGTAGCGATTATCACGTTCGCCTCACAAGCGAAAGGTCCCCGGTTCGAACCCGGGCGGAATCAACTTTTATATTTATAAAAATTTAAAAAAAAAAAGCACAATCAATCTAATCGTATATCGACATCAGATTCCGGAGTGTAGCGGTTATCACGTTCGCCTAACACGCGAAAGGTCCTCGGTTCAAACCCGGGCGGAATCAATTTTGTTTAGTTGTAAATAAAATGTTTTTCAACTAAAAAGCACAATCAAAGAAAACGTTTACCATCATCAGATTCCGTAGTGTAGCGGTTATCACGTTCGCCTAACACGCGAAAGGTCCCCGGTTCGAACCCGGGCGGAATCAACTTTTATATTTATAAAATAAACAAAAATAATAAAAAGCACAATTAATCTAATCGTATATCGACATCAGATTCCGGAGTGTAGCGGTTATCACATTCGCTTAACACGCAAAAGGTCCCCGGTTCGAACCCGGGCGGAATCAACTTTTATATTTATTAAAAAAATAAAATTAAAAAAAAAAGCACAATCAATCTAATCGTATATCGACATCAGATTCCGGAGTGTAGCGGTTATCACGTTCGCCTAACACGCGAAAGGTCCCCTGTTCGAACCCGGGCGAAATCAACGTTTTTTATTTGTTAATTTTTTTTTTAACTCAAAAGCACAATCAATGAATGTCACAGCTAGACTAGAAAAAGTCAGTGAAGCGGTTATCACGTTCGCTTTACACGCGAAAGGTCCTCGGTTCAAACCCGGGCGGAATCATCTTTTATATTTATAAAAAAATAATAAGTTTAAAGTAAAAAGCACAATCAAAGAAACCGTTTACCACCACCAGATTCCGTAGTGTAGCGGTTATCACGTTCGCCTCACACGCGAAAGGTCCCCGGTTCGAACCCGGGCGGAATCAACTTTTTGTATTGGTTGAAAAAAATTAAACTAAAAGCGCAATCAATCTAATCGTATATCGATATCAGATTCCGTAGTGTAGCGGTTATCACGTTCGCTTTACACGCGAAAGGTCCTCGGTTCAAACCCGGGCGGAATCATCTTTTATATTTATAAAAAAATAATAAGTTTAAAGTAAAAAGCACAATCAAAGAAACCGTTTACCACCACCAGATTCCGTAGTGTAGCGGTTATCACGTTCGCCTCACACGCGAAAGGTCCCCGGTTCGAACCCGGGCGGAATCAACTTTTTGTATTGGTTGAAAAAAATTAAACTAAAAGCGCAATCAATCTAATCGTATATCGATATCAGATTCCGTAGTGTAGCGGTTATCACGTTCGCTTTACACGCGAAAGGTCCTCGGTTCAAACCCGAGCGGAATCACTTTTTTTTAGTTGATTTTCAACTAAAATGATTTTCAACTAAAAAGCACAATCAACGAAAGCGTCTGCCACCATCAGATTCCGCAGTATAGCGGTTAAACTCACGTTCGCCTAACACGCGAAAGGTCCCCGGTTCGAACCCGGGCGGAATCAACTTTTTTTATTGGTGAAAAAAAATGTTTTTAACCTAAAAAGCACAATCAAAGAAAGAGTTTACCATCATCAGATTCCGTAGTGTAGCGGTTATCACGTTCGCCTAACACGCGAAAGGTCCCCGGTTCGAACCCGGACGAAATCAACGTTATTTATTGGTTAAAAATATGTTTTTAAACTAAACAGTTTAATCAATGCAATCGTCCATCGACCTCTGATTCCATAGAGTAGGTTATACTTTCCCCCAGGTTTGCAATATTGCTAGGCCTAATGTTGCTAGCATCGTCACCTTGGTCGTGATACCTGGCTACATGGCATAATACGTACGGATCTATGGCTTCTGCCGACCAATAAGCAAGGACATTGACAAAGTGGGGACCCGCCAACATCGGACTGGATATCTCAGTTAGTATAGCACTGGAACGGTTATCCGTAGGTCGCAGGTTCAAAGCCCGCTCCAGGCAATTTCTTGGTTCCATTTTATAATTAAGAAGTCCTGAACAATAGTGAATCGCCGAGCAAATGATGTGATAAAGATTATTACACATGTAAACTCTATACTAGCCTTACCGATGACCTTGATAACACAAGTCAGCATTCCGATGGCGAAAGATCTATCTTTCTCGTCGACGCACCTGCATACAGACAAGTCACACCATTGTTTTACCATTTTGTACATCAATATTCACCTTAGATTTGGAATCACTTTTAAAGTATACGTTGGCACATTTTGCTGTTGGGGCTTTGGTTTTCGTTTAAGCACCAAAATTGTAAATCAAATCTTAAGTATGGTGCAAACAACTAAGTTTCAGCTCAAAGACACTATACATTTGGAGAAAGCAGAGAAAACGTATAATGAGAAAGAAATGGTTCTTGTAACTGGATTCCGTTGCTATAAGGCACGTGAAAAAAAGTGTTCCCGCGGCAACGTATTTTGAAAGTTCAATCAAAATGTCAGTTTTCTTGCAGACAATACCATCCAGACATATCCACAGGATATTGATACAGTCTTATCTTCGCTTAGAGAAAAGATTCTGTCATTAAATAACTGGTTACTTTTCAGGGTAATTGCAAATGATCCGTGCAGCTTTTAAAGCCGTATTCTCACTCCTTCAGAACCTTGAGAAATTGATACTGCATGAAAACGCCTGGACACCTTATTTTTGTGAGATTTTACCGAGACAACAGCAACAATTATAAAGGGTAAAATTGTTTGGCCGGTAAAAGTAACCCCTGGACTCTGACAAAAGTTTCAAAAAGCGAGAGAAAGTTTCCGGGGTTGCTGCATTGCGAATTAAAATGGGAACGACTGTCTCGGCGAGTTTTACACACAAAAATCCAATGCGAAAACGGCATGAGATGCATCCAAGATGCAAGGCAACAGGTCCCAACGTTGTCACATGTTTCTACAGGCCCCGTTCAGTGCGAAATGTTTTCGTTAGGATAACGACGATCGCCACAACGAAACTGTCAACAGTTGTCGTCATGAAATTCGCTTCGCTTTCCCTTTCGCGTGAATAATGAACCAACCTATAGACGGCTATTGGATGAACAAGTTCTGCCCGTTATGTATATACACGTCGTACACAGACTGAGACCTTGAGTGCAGAAAACAAGCAAAACAAAATCAGGCCAACTTTACTCTCTCTCTTTAGCCGACATAAATTCCCCAAAACTTTCATGAGGCGAAGACAGGGTCCTCAGTATTTCACCAGCCAAGTTTGAGGTCTCAATTCAATTTTTAAAGGAGACTTTTCTCTAACATTTTGCACCTGAGAGTGAAGTCAAGTGGTTTCAATTTTAAGCCTAGGACTAGACTGGTACGTATCCAACTTTTTGAGCAGATTGACCCTTCAGTAGTCTGGTTTAGATATGTGTACATTATAGAGACTATAATACCAGATGTTTCTTTTGACACATTGACTGATGCAGTATACTAAAATGGTGTTGGAATGGTTGTTTCATGCGTCAGTTTATTTTCTTGTATTGCATGGGATTTTTTTTTAAGTTTAGGGACTCTCGTAGACAGTATCGAGAGAGTCCCAAATTTTCGGACCATGTCGTACCTGAGATTGATGATCATGGAGGGATTCTGGCCCATAAACATGACGAACAGTGCCATGGATGAGGTGGCGATGTAGGCGACCATCATGGTACAGAAGAGCGGGCACGCTGATACCTTGGCCTCCCAAGATCCCTCGGACTCGTCTTCGGTAGACGACGAATTGGCACCGGGTCCCTGGATGCAGCTGCAATCTGAAAAGGTCTGGAAAGTGTGAAGAATTTGTGACAGAAATGATAAGCTTTGTATAGGTTAGCACTGCATTGTTATATCGTGTCTTAAATACTGACTTTCCATTGATCGAGAACGGTCACGTAAAAAGTTGACAGCCATGTCATCATTAACATCATCGATATATACCGCTCACGAATGATTGACCTGGAACGCAAAAACAGCTCACGTGCATTTATCAAAGGTCACACAACGATCATCTTATACGTTTCTCGCAGAGTACGTGATGCATGGCTTTTATCTTTTTTACCTATATTGCCACAATGTCTTAAAACCTGGGCTGCGTTCCACACGTGCAAACGTTCCCAACGTTCGCGATCTTTTTGTGAACATCCGACGGGAAAACCTGTACTAACGTTGGGAAAACGTTTAACAACGTTGGCAAACGTTTGCATTTTCTGAGTGTGTTGAACGCATCCCTGGCACGGTACCACTGACTTTTCCTCGGGTGCGTCCCTCGAATTTCAAAATTTGCTATGTCCAACATCACATGCACAGCAGTTAACCATGATTTGTTTTAAAAGTCATAAGATGTAGGTCTCACCTTGTTTTCATCGTCCCTGCCCACACAGCCGGCGAGACACGGTGATAGGTATGTCAAGCCATCCACACCGCACACTGGATCAATGACGGTGTCATCGCAGACACACTGAGAGCTGGTGCACGATTTCGACTCGGGACTGGGGGAGAAAGAAACCCCAAAACGGTTGAACGGCAACTCGCGAGATTTTAGTCGATGCCTTTGTCAAACACAACCAGTCCAATTTCTTCTAAAATTATTTTGAGTTGATTAAGACCGAAGAAGTCTTCTTGCTTTCACATCTTGCAACTGGATTTGACTCAAGTCAGACCCTGTGCTTGGTTCTCGGATAATGATAATTTGTGAGGCAATCAATACTCGCAGCTGAGAAGCTGAATTGCAAAGGACGCGGCTACAGCGGGTCGGCCGCATGCATGTAAAGGCGCTTTTGGCAGCCAGCCACATCGACCCATAATTATGAACACGGAGCAGAGACTGAGATCGGAAGTGTTTGCTTTTAATCCGGAGGGAGGGAGCCAAAAGTCTGGAGAAAAAAGCCTGGGCAAAGTAGAGAACCAACGCACAAAAATTACTGTACTCAAAATAATATGGTCGCAGCCGGGAATCGAACCAGGGCCACAGTGGTAAGAGGCGAGCGCCTTACGCACTAGCCACCTGTGCTACCCATGGATATTACGCATTCAGCCTGTACCTTCCTCTGAATACTAAAGAGAGTTCCTGGAATCTGGGTTCTATTTGTCTTTTAATAGGGTCGAAATGACACTTTTTTATGTCATGTCGACCCCGCTAAGTGTCGCATTTTGACCCTGAATCTGACCAGGAACCTTTCAGACATTGTGCAGGCCAACTCAGAATCAGCTGTTACCTCCATATCGCAATTTCAGCAGAGCTATATCCTTAAAATCTAGGCGGCAGCTCAGAGCTTCACAAGGGGCGAATCTAACCCGAGTCAAGTCTGGTTAACACCCAAGACATGACAGACACTGGCCCAAGCATATGTTACAGTTGCATTGTTTAAACTAAAAAAAAAAAAATCCGTTAACTTGTGAAAACATTCGCTTGCTTTGTGTTGTCTGCAATGGTCAGGTTCGGTTTGGATGTTATTTAGTAGGGAAATACTCCAACCAGTTGTACAGCTATTCGCCTGCCTGCATCATCATCTGACACCAAAGTCTGAAGTCTTGATTCTGCTTTCAATTACTTCACCTTCACGTTGAACTCCAACACAAAATTAAATAAACCGGATTATTCAAACTAGACTTACCACCCATAAAGTGGCGTGCTCATACCGCATCACCAAAATCATACAGTTTTAATCCCACAGATTCCTTAAAAATTGCGAAGGCCTCAATTTACCCAACCACTGTAGGAGTGTCACATCCCAGAAACATCAGCAAGGGGTAGATGCAGAGAGTCACAAGTACGGTGATGCAGAGGAAGACGGAGCACTGGAAAGCCGTCAGTCTGAAGCGTCGCAGAAACGCGCCTGCAAGGAGGTGTCCTGCGCAAGATGCCGGCAGGATGGCTACACCTTTGATATCGAGAGGGGTTTGCAGACGAAAGATAATCGTGTGATAATCGAGAACCAAACAAAATCAAGGAAATCAAAGCACTTCATTTTACTAACTGTGGTGAGCTGGGCTCTGCTTGCTGTAAACGAAGAAGCACCGATGACCATGCTAACGTTCTGCTTTTTTTTCCCGGTAAACAAATTGGCCAGAACATTTTGAATGAAAATGACATAGGAGTGAGCTGTGAAATGGCGCAACCCATAACAATCTACGCGAGTTTTGATGTCTCGAAATATTCGCAGCGAAATTCGCAAACATTGATCAGTGGCGGATCGGGGGGGGGGGGGGGGAAACTCCCTCCCCTCTCGTTCAGCCCATTACTAATGTTATTATATAGGCCTACGAGTACTAGTTAATGGGGCCAAAATAATAAATGGAATGCTATTCTCTAAATTTATTCTCAAACTGCCTCAGAATGTAGGAGAAAGCATCGTAGCTTCAAAATTGACCCTCATTTCCTGAAAGTTAGATCCGCCCCTGTAAATAGAATTTCAAGTAAAAGTAATTGGCTAATTTGCACGATTGTGTCAACACTTTACCAGTGAGTAACGCAGCCTGTCCTGCACTCACGCCGAATTGTGTCTCCGTGTATTTGGCGCCAAACGTCGTCAGTCCACTGACGATTGCCAGCTCTGATGCCAAGCCAAGTGCCAGCGCCACCAGCGTCAGATTTCGGCCAAGTCGCAAGAGAGCCGATAGGAAATCTAATTGCACAAGAGGACAGAGCTTTGGTTGGCAATGAACGACGTAAAGTATAAAGGATATCCAGCTTGTGTACAGGAGTTTGAAAGGTGGATTAATTTGAGAGCAAACAATATAAAATAGCAACGACAATTTTATGCGATCCCGCGCGCCAGCCAATCGGAGTCGACCTAAGAAATTGCGACGTCATTTCGATCAGAAATGTGTGCTGAGCTGTTGATTGGTCAATTTAGCTGACATGTTTTTGTAAAACAACAATGGGTTACGGAAGACTCGATACAAGTCGCCCGCTGAATGGCCAGAATCTCGAGGTCAAGACGCAGTTTTGTTTTGCATAATAATCGCCGAATCTGCTCGCATTATCTATTCCATAAACTAAAGAAAGGGAGGGTCTGCGGCAAAATGAAGAGCAAGCAAAATCTAAAATAAAGGACAATCATCATACCTTTCAACTGACGCATTATTGTCCTCGAGCTTTCCTTTGATTCAAATTTCTCCATCTTGTCCTGATCTCGACTGATCTCTGTCTCAAACTTCTTGGTCTCCGATTGATGTTCGTCACCAAACCCCTCCTCCTTTTCCTTACGGTCGCTGGCTCCGCGGAGTTCCACCCCGTTGCATCTCAGCCCCGCAACATCCGAACTCTTCGTGGTCTCAGGCTCGTCAATAGGGGCCCCAAGGTTCCTTGGAAACAGGAACAGCGGCAGGGCGAGGAGGACCATGGCGGATCCGAGGACCAGGAGCCCCAGCCACCATGCACCGATCCAGCGGGGATCGTTGCGGGGCACGGCCGGCCATTCGTCCCGGGGAATGGTGCCCAGGTCCACGTACAGTGACAGGGTCCAGCTGCTGACGAGGAAACCTACCATGGGTCCTACGGAGGTACCGATGTAGATGACGGCTGAGGAGTATCATGAGAGGGGAACCAAAAATGAAGTTTGGATTATTATCGGTCCTACTACAGCATCAGTTTGCATTCAAGAGATGAAGCCTTGTATTTGATGAGGAAATAGACAGTTGTGTAGGCCTAAAGTCAAATAGGCATATTGGTCATAATGTTTAATAGGCCTACAGAACTCTGGAAATTGTGAAAGGGCTTTGAAAATCTGAATTATTAAGTGGTTCAGATGATTTTTTATTTTCATTTGTCAGGATAAATCCCTACAAGGGATTACACTTATCTGTGACCAAAAGACATGGGAAATAATGACGTCATGCTTTGTTTACACCTGTACTTACTTGTGGGAGCCAGGTTGGGACGACAGCTTCGAAGTTCCCATAGAAAAAGCGCACATGTAAACAAAGCGCGACGTCATTTTGTGTCAGGTCTATTTGACTTTCATTACGTTCAAAAGGAAATCGCCAGAATTATAACAATATATAAGATTTGAATTGCGCAGACGGCTTCTTACCAATGTATGCTGTTGTTTTGTGCTTCTCGACTGCATCATCCACGTATGTCATGGCCAGTGGAATGATGGGGGCGTTACCAACTCCCACCACAATCTGTCCAATGATGAAGAGATACAAACTGGTGTACCTGGACTTCTCCGGGGCATTATTTCCGAAACTAGTTGTGTTCTCAGACTCCCCGCAAACCCGATGCTGAGAGGCGTTCGAATCGAACGAGCCCGTGGAGATTTCAGTGGTAAAGTGCGGCAGAGCGCATATGGCCGTGCCGACGCCGACGAGCAAGGCGCCCGTACCAACCACGCGCGGTCGGTGCGCCGAGTGACCGAAGTACGTGAAGATGCCCACCACCAGTAGACTGACCAAGTCGTTGATAATGGAGATGGCTCCAACCTCCGAGCTGGATAGCAGAAATTGCTTCTCTAAGGTGGAAGTGATGGCCCCGATGTAGCCGTTGATGGCAGCCAGCTCGACGATCAGAATGAGAGCCATGAGCACAGAGAAGACAGCCGGGCGAGCCAGGGGTGCGAGGCACCGGGGATGACACGGCCCGCATCCACACGCCTTGCGCTCGCCAACCACCACCGGTACATCTCCAGGATCATTTTCACCGACCTTGTACATTGTGCGTGTTCAATAAACTACTGTCCTGCCAAGATCAACCTGCAGACAATTTAACAAATATAATTAATACTCCTTGCAGGTATAGACCTAGCTACCTACCCACACGAACTGAGACAAGCGTCTCAAAATGTTCTTACTCTTGTTGAATCGTTCTTGTTCCTAAAGAGCAGTGCAGCCTTCTGGACCGGTAGTGCTTGCAACTCGACAGTTCCCACGGATCTGCATGTCGCACATGCATAATCTACCATGTACATCTGACAAGCTCGTTGCACTGATTGATAAGTTAAATGGATGGTTTAATTTATTTCACGCGTTGACCTCAAACACATTTATAACCGTGCCTGGCACACGGTGAATCTCTGAAACAAAAAGGCGGTCCGGAATAGACCTCATGATGCTGTTTTCGTTCACTCCACTGGGATTCTCATTCTACATTTGCACATTTTCCTGTTTACCCATCAGAGGTGTGTAATGGCAATTTGGGCATGCGTTAACGGCTCGTTAAACATGGACTATGAACCAAACCTAGGTTGTTTTTTTCCAGCACGATATGAAAAAACGATCCCATAAATTCTGAGTTCAACAAATAGCGCAACAATAGTGACACAGTGACAGAAGACTGGTGGGGTGATGGTGGAATACTTATCAATACTGCGCACTGCTTTCCGATCAGAGGGAATCAATATTATAGCGTGACCATGCTTGGTAACAGTAACGGGTTGTATTCTGCAACTTTAAGCGTGAACCCCCCCCCCCCAAGAAAATCCAAAGAGATGGTCGTGTTTCGGTTGTTTCAGGGGAGGCGTATCTCGTCGTGATTTCACCGCGTTTAACTTTACTCCATGATGACAATGTGTTTCCTCTACATTTTTACGATATAGGTCTATTTCGCTGGCTATGGGCTCCGTGCACAAGTACCCCCTCAACGACAAGGAAGAGAGAGTTTGGGGAGACCACTGGGAGAGACATTCAAAGTTATATTCCATTGATTCAGAAGGGTTATTCACTTGCGGTCTCTCCACGCATCTGGTGCACTCAATGCGCTGGTTGTATCGCATTGGTACGGGGTAATCATATACGATAGCACTGCCCGGCTATCTTTGCCATCAGTCAGCCATCAGCCAGCCAGCCAGCCAGCCCGGGAGCCAGTCAGTCAGTCGGGGGGGGGGGGGGGGCGGGGGGTCAGTCGGTCGGGGAATCAGTCAGTCAGGTACTGCTTGAGGAGTATAGGTTGGCCCTAGCCGTGAACCAGCAAAAAAGAACACTTCACAGAGATATTTGCTAAATAGAGGGACCGTATATAGCGCGTGTCGGATAGTGTAGTAGAGATCATGGATTCATACACATTTTGCCAGTAGGCCAATAATGATCAAACTGTCACTGATAAAAAAAAAATTGTCGCACTTCTCAACCCGGTTTATTTAAGGTCACGTTATTTTTTGGGCACAGTGTCGGGATCCAAACAACAAACAACAACGAAGGGTTGGTTACACGTGGGCGTCCGGGGTCGGGCTGCCACTTTGGATCAAGTGCATCATTTATCAACACGGTTCCCTATAAATGCCGTATTATGCGGGCTATTTTGGTCTTCCTTCACCACAATGGATAACTCATTTTTATTATACACGGTATAGGTTTTCCCGGCCAATTTCCTAAAATGTTCATTCATTTCTGAAAATCAGTCAATCATTTTCGTCTGAATTTGAGAATCCCTCTGAATACGCGTTTCATTTTCGCTACCAGAGCATTCGATTCCATTTCAGTTCAATCAATTAAGTGACTGAGCAGCACCTTTCGTTTATGTCCATTCAGATTCGTTTACAACACTTCTTTTTCGCTTTTAGAAGGCGGTTTCAAACATTCACCATTCTATTTCACTTTTAGTTTAATGCCATCGGCTGTGGTTTCTTTTTCATTAACCGTCATTCAAATTAGCTGTACCTGAATAAAATTTAGAAAAGGTTTATGCTTGCGTAAATGAATGCACAGGTAACGTAATTGGCCGTCTGTTTCTCAAAACCGAATGCACGGACAATGAACTTTCGTTGAATTGAAATGAGATTCAAGACGTGCGTTCAATTTTACACGAAAACGAATGACCGATATTCAGAAGTGAATGAACATTTCACGAAATTGGCCGGGAAAACCTATATTATTTTTTTCATACGGGCCCTACGTGTGACGAGAAATATTGAACAGAAAAAAGGGAAGTTAGCACCAATCAGTGTATAACGAAGAAGCCCTATTAATAACGGAATTTACCTGCAGTTCTGCCTTGTGTATCTTATTCACTTTTAGCAACAGAACTATATTTATTTTTTAACCACTTCCAATATCATTTTCATGCATCCCACAAAAAATATATATGGATGCATGAAATGGTATTATTTTGTGTGCTAGCCACGAATTAAAGCGGCTCACCAAATCTCCAACTTCCCAAAATGGTTTACTCCATTACTGAACGGAACTGCAAACCATGCACCATGGAAGGGGACTTCGAGTTAGTACGCAAATTTCTTGTGGTTTAATCAAATAACTTGTTGCGGTAGCACCACGTGACAAAATGTCTTTTGTGAGTATGTGTGGTTCTGAAAAGAACCTGAGGGTACTCAACGTTTCGGACGGTATACTAGCTCTGCCCGTCGTCAGGAGACTGAGGGTTTCCAACTGTGAATTGGGTTTATAAATAGTGCCTGGAAGCAGTGAAGGATGAGAAGGATGCAAACCTAGGGTACTCATTCAAGCCGTCGGATGCAAGCGAAGCGTTCTTGTGTTTATCAATTCTCCATCACAGTACTAAAATGTTATAAATAGCAGGAGCACGTAACTGTTTTGCACTGGTCTGTGTACTATTTTTTTGTTGGGGGGACCTCTGAGTAATGATACATGGGGCAGAGTTGAGAAAACATCGCATTAATCTTGATGAAGATTAATATATCCGCCCCCGGGTTCGAGGTTCAAAATACTCAAAGATAGACGAGCACAACCTGAGCGAAATACATGCGCTGGATCAGTGCGGGAGGCGAGGGTCCCACCCGTGGTTTCGATCATTTTCCCCGATGTCAATTTGGGTCACGGGAGGGTGAGAAACTGGAAACCTCACGGTTGGAAAAGTACGGCCGGATTGGACATAACACCTCCGAGGGGGTATAAACTCTGCAAAGTCAACCGGCTCTGAAATGTAGAGTCTTGATCTAAAACCCCTTGATTTCTTACACTCAGAAAACACCCTTATTCGCTCTTTTCACACTTCCGCCATGGGTATGCACAGCCTCGATCTGGCAACTTTACACAATAAATATAGCCGGTTCAGTGATTCCCGAGTCGGGGTTCAGATCACTGAACCGGCTCTTTTTATTGTGTAAAGTTGCCTGACCGAGGCTTTGCATGCCCAATGGCGGAGTGTGAAAAGAGCAAATAGTGGTCAAGTTTGACTAAAAAACAGTCCAACTTGCACCCAGCTATAGCTGATCCTAGTATTTAACTGGATGCAACTTAATCAAAACTGATTAGTGTTTTACAGCGTATATGTTACATAACAAGGGCGTAAATCCGGGGGGGGGGGTAGCCCACACG
>CM057142.1:0-23769 GCA_029964075.1 Patiria pectinifera | reverse complement strand
ATTGCGTAGCTGCAATCGGCTCAGTGAGAACGTGTCTCGGACGCTGAATTCAGACCCAATTCAAAACATGAATCAGCAACTTTTAATTTGAAATTGAGATCCTAGAATGATGTTTTTTCTCGGAATATACAGCTGAAGCTGAGCTTAAACTTCATCAGGTTAGTTGTTCAGTACCCTTCTTTAGATTTTGAGCACTTTTGTTGCTTCAAACGAACGAAATGCACAAATTACAAATAATCGACTATATCTTTAAGAGTCTGCACGCGTCGTGAAGTCTTTTCACGCGTCGCGGTAACTATCTTCACGAATCGCTATAAGTTTCACACGTCGCGATAAGTCTCTTCACGCGTCGCACTTATCTTCACGCGTCACGTTAACGCCCTTTTCACTTCTTCTCCAGTAACCCCACTTCTTCTAAGATGTCATCCATCACCTACATTCCAAACTCCTGTTGTAAAGGGCAAAAAGTGAGAACACACCCACTTATTCTTGATAACAGTCCGGCTTTATTATTTAGAATTTTTTCAATTCAATTTCCTTTCCTCCAATGAAAATTATGAAACTATACGTATCAGTCCAACCGGTCTGAAACACCGGCCAAGCACATATTTACTACCATTCATAAATACTTTTTTCGGTCAAAAAAATCAAAAAATTTCTGTCTAAAAGTCAAAACAAGTCAAAAGTTATATATTTCCAACGATGTTGTTTCCAAATTTTATTTCATGTTTTTCGAAACACCCCTCCAGCTATATTATGGAATATTCATCTTCCGAAAAGGCGTACACGACTCCTTACATGGGGCCGGGAATTGGCGCAGATGTTTGATGCTTGAACGCAGCTGTGCCGGTGTTGTGTGAATTTCAGACTATGAAAATACTGACTCATGGTACTTGGTACTGTTGCGCATGCCAACGTGAGGATTGTGAACTAATAAGACGGTAAAAGGCACCGGATTTCACAGGAGTCTAAATTTCGACCAATAGGAATGGGTACTGTCTTAGGTATTTATGAATAATAATTAACAAGTCCCTAGTAAACCTATAATAAATAGCAGGTAAGATTCAAAGGAATTCTGTACATCAATACCACCCTAATTATTTGTCTTATTAGGACTTACGAAACCTCTTAAAATGTAAATCTGATGACAAACCATTATTTGGGGATCAGGAGTGAGCAAAACAATATTTACTTAAGTATGTTGAGCCCCTACTAGGCAAGTAACTCTTGGGTGGGGGAATGTGTTGGTTGTTTTCCTTGTGGAAATGATCGATTTATCAGCAACTGACTGGTTAATTGTTGACTACTCTTCCGTTATATTTCATCACTACTGCATGAATCTCCGACCATAAAAATGCTGGTGTTCGAGATATAATCAGATAAGACAGCTCCGCACTTTTTTTTTCGGTCAGCTCACCAAGTAAAGAAAGTGTCTTTATGCACACATCGTACAATGTAGTCCTTTATTAAAAAGAATAATAAGTGCACCCTCTTGTGACCATTCCAAAATAAGCGGAAATATTTCGGATCTCCATTGAGGTTCCCTAGACCTGACAAGTATTCCCGACGCTCCAATTGTAGGTCAGGTAGCCGTCGAGGCTAAAAATAAACATGACGACATTGATGGCCCTTTTTCAAAGATCGGCTTCGTTTCCGATTTCGATTTATCACTCTTTCGTTGGAGTGCGTCTTTAAACTGAAGACCAATGCTCAAAGTTACGGTTGTGAAAAGTAAAAGATGGATTTTCAGGTTAGCATACTCTGCGTCACCACATGACGTATGAAACATATTAAACATGCTTCACAGACTTTCATTTCTGTTCAATTGACGTCCTTTCACTTCGCCGAAAGAGACAAAGTGAAAGAGGGAAATTCCCAGCAGCAATATACCCTCCCCCCCATTTTCCCCAGGACAATGGACAGTAAAGGATGCATTGTGTTCCTGCATGGTAAAACCCGGATGAGTGCATATCGGACTCAATACCACAATGCGCAGAAGTTCAGGTTAGAACTCTTTCAGTTTCTGGAATTTCTGCCGAAAAGTGCAGAATTATTATTACAAAATATTACGGCCTTCAACCAAACAGGATATTCGTTGTGCTTGCTTTGTGTCCAACCCGGATTTTTTGACTTCAATTTTGACAACTCGTCATTTTCGGTGTCAGTGTTCTCGATGCTATTTCGTGTTCCTGCCGCTAACACTTAAATACAATAAATAATTTAAGTTTAAGTTAACATCACTGTTCAACCCAGATTTGTCGTCTTCAATTTGCACTATCGGTATTTTCGTTTCTATGGATTTTCGAAGACAATTGGTCGACAAATTCAAATACATGAACAATTACCTGCACCGCCTCTTGACCTCCAGACATGGACCAATCAACGGCATCTACTATCGAGCTTATGCAAAGCGATGACGTAATTACAGGCGAGCTGAGCAAAAATGTGTTACGTTTGAAGCGCAGATTGAAGCCGTTTTATGTCTCTTGGTCATTTCATAAATTTGGGGTTCCATTTTTTTTCTCCTTGTTACATCTAACATGTATAATATTCATGACACATTCTTTCATGCCTTCTATCTCTAAGAGTGATTATGTAAATCAAAGTAGGCCTACCTGCCAAACAAATACAAAATAGTCTTAAGTAAACTTTAATTAAACTGAAATGCCAATTACATAGGACAGGTGTAACAGGGACACACACAAAAAGTCACACTTTTGGAACTCAAATTTGTGGAATGACCCCTCTTCCAGCACTGAAATCGATGTGTGCATGTGAAAGTGAGTTCAATACTGCCGGAAAACACATTTCCAAGTCAGAATCTTTCAGACAATCGCTTCGTGGAGGCCGCCATGTCAGCTGACAGCTTCTGACCAATCAACAGCTTTGTCTGCCCAAGATTGCATAACAGTTTCTAAAGTCAGCTCCTGATTGGCTGGCGTGTTCGTTCGTCCGTCTTGGTACCGACTCGGTTTCTGTATCGAAAGAACGCAACTTTCACAATCAAACGTGGTAACTTTTACAAGTAACAATCTGCTTCTTTCTGCCAAGAGTTCATCTCGCTCAGACGTAAATTTCACTTTCGCCTTGAATATCCAGTATTTTGTATAGGCATATCTTAGCCCGCCTAGACGCAGGTATTAATAATTTTGTCATACTATTTTATACAAATATTGAATGATTCGAGTGGTGTAGTAAAACTAGCCTCCCGAGGTGATCCATGGACATTCTATTTTCCCGAGGCGAAGCCAAGGGAAAATAGAATGGTCCATGGATCACCGAGGGAGGCTAGTTTTACTTCACCACGAGATAAAGCATTCGATATTTGTTTTATAGCACTTCACCCACAGATTCTGCTTGATTTTAATATTTTAAATTATTTAAATCTGAACACAGTTGAAATAAACTTCAATTTCAATACAAAATTGGTGGAAAATGTATTTCTCTCTTAAAAACTACCCCTTCACGAAATGTCTGAATCCAAGTCTGCGGCGCGCTCTCTTTGGAATAATACGCGCTACGCACAACGCGCAACGTGCACACCAGCATGCATTTGCACACAAATACCGCGCCGTGGAAATAGTACTTTGGTTGCTAATGGTATAGTACTTTGGTTGCTATGCGCATAGTACTTTTGGCCGTGCACAGAAAGATAGCAAAATTAGAAAGTAACATGTGACTCGCTCTCGGCCAATCAAGACACAGAATCTGTGGGTGAGGTGTTATAATTAAAACTATGTTCATAGAACATGTAGCTATGACTGGATTTCGGCTGTGGTCGAAATCAGCCAATTTGGACAAGTTTTATTTGCTGCAATTGCGGAAAAGGTTGTGCGTTTTGTTTTACCACGTGAGTCTGTAGTGATTAGACGACTTTTTCATGTTCCTTTTTGCCCATTATTTAATTGCTAAGTAGAAATAAATCTTTTGAATTAATCTTGACATTGTTAATCCCGGTTATTATACTGACGTTACTAATCCCGGTTACTTCACTGGTCAGTCGCTAGTCGATATAGTGTCTCAAATAAAACAGTGAGAGAAATTTGGTTTCTGCAGGAGAAGGCATGGGTTTTAGTATTATGCATTCTGGTTTCTTAACAACAATATTATTGACGACAAGGTCGATTTTTAGAAAATAAGTGCGTGCTATCAAAGATTGCGGTTATGTTTGGACGATGGTATCGATATCGCATGTAGGCCTAAAGATAAGCATATTATTAATATAGCAAGGAAAAAATTATAATAAATAATTTTAATTAAGCAAATTATAACTAAGCAACGTTATTTCTTCTCTTGTTGGAGGTCGGCTGTTGGAGTCACTGTGGTGAAAAGCAATTGAAGGACTCTCAGATTAATTGTTGCGACTAAAAACAGTTATACTTTAGAACACCACCATGACGTCATTTTTTCTGGAGTTTCAGTAATTTGTGTTTAAAGTGGATTTTTGTTTCGCGTCGCAGATGCATGCTTTCTTCGTGGCAGCAAGAGGTAATATAAAAGAGCGAAATTCCAAATTGCGTTTGTTCCAGTTTTGTTGGCCCTCTTTCAATTAAATGATCATCCAGCAAATTTGTATGACAAAAGTGTCAATATTCAAGCGGGAAAACCTATCTGAGCATCAACGTGACTTGAATAAACAATATTAAGCATCAGGTGGACAAACTTGTTTTCATCTTTCGTTGGAGTACGTCTTTAAACTGAAGGTCAATGCTCAAAGTTACGGTGGTGAAAAGTAAAAGATGGATTTTCAGGTTAGTATACTCTGCGTCACCACATGACATATGAAACATATCAACAAGCTTCGCTGACTTTCTTTTCTGTTCAATTGACGTCCTTTCACTTCGCCGAAAAAGGCAAAGTGAAAGAGGGAAATTCCCAGCAGCAATATACCCCCCCCCATTTTCCCCAGGACAATGGACAGTAAAAGATGCATTGTGTTCCTGCATGGTAAAACCCGGATGAGTGCATATCGGACTCAATACCACAATGCGCAGAAGTTCAGGTTAGAACTCTTTCAGTTTCTGGAATTTCTGCCGAAAAGTGCAGAATTATTATAACAAAATATTACGGCCTTCAACCAAACAGGATATTCGTTGTGCTTGCTTTGTGTCCAACCCGGATTTTTTGACTTCAATTTTGACAACTCGTCATTTTTGGTGTCAGTGTTTTTCGATGCTATTTCGTGTTCCTGCCGCTAACACTTAAATACAATAAATAATTTAAGGTTAATTTAACATCACTGTTCAACCCAGATTTGTCGTCTTCAATTTGCAATATCGGTATTTTCGTTTCTATGGATTTTCGAAGACAATTGGTCGACAAATTCAAATACATGAACAATTACCTGCACCGCCTCTTGACCTCCAGACATGGACCAATCAACGGCATCTACTATCGAGCTTATGCAAAGCGATGACGTAATTACAGGCGAGCTGAGCAAAAATGTGTCACGTTTGAAGCGCAGATTGAAGCCGTTTTATGTCTCTAGGTCATTTCATAAATTTGGGGTTCCATTTTTTTTGTTCCTTGTTACATCTAACATGTATAATATTCATGACACATTCTTTCATGCCTTCTATCCCTAAGAGCGATTATGTAAATAAAAGTAGGCCTACCTGCCAAACAAATACAAAATAGTCTTATTATTATTATTATTATTATTTATTCGGCCAAAACATTCAAAATACAAACATGTACATGTACATACAAGGTAAGAAATGTCATACATCAAGGACAGTCAAGATGAAAGATAAATTGTGTAACAAATACCAATCAGAAAGAATAGATGTGTATAGGTACAGTAGGTAAGAATGAGATGGGGAAGAAATGGGGTGGGGATGAGGAATGTATAGAAGGGGAGCGGATTGGGGAAGAGTGGAAGTGGGAGGGAGTTCAACAAGCAGAGTAAAGACAATCCAATCTAAGATGGCCAGGATGAACAAAAGTGAAAACACTGTGACTCAAAAGCCTGTTCATCCAATCCTAGGTTGGTAACATGAAATAACTTTAAAATATAACTATTAAATACAAGTAATATGAGAAGTTAAAAATAAATCTGGAAATTAAAAATGCTATAATAATGGAGGGTAATATATATATGAATAAATAAATGGGTAAATAAATATCTGCTAAATATGTAAATGAATTTAAATGAAAATTTAAAGTAGCATAAATAAAATAATTCAGTAAGAAACACAATAAGTGATAAACAAGTAAGCAATGAAACATACAAACGAGCTAAAAAAAAAACCATCAAAACAAAGACAAGAACAATCAGATAAAACCATACAGAAAAAACATAACAGATACCGTACACATGCAAACAGACAAGCAAAATTACAATTATACGAACAGTCTAATACATGTACAAACGTAACACAAAAAAACACATTAACAAAAAACAAACAAACGACAAACAGCCCAACAGACAAACAAACAAACAAACAAACAAACAAACCAAAAGTTAATTAGAGAACTCTATACGAAATTTTTTTTTAATGATTCATGAAGGAAAGAAAACTGACTGGTATAATTTGAAATGAATATTAGTTGAGCAAAGAAATCTGACCGAACCAGGACCCGAACCCGAGACCCCTGGACTACCGTTCCAGCGCTGGAACAGCAATACAGCGGTCCCAGGCCCGAATCCCGACTCGGCCAAACCTCCCCGCTTAACCAATATCCAAAACACAATTTAGATCAAAAGCAACAAATAGACAAAACATTACAGGCATTTAACCATCAATAAAATGAGCACATAATTCACGATTAAGTAAACTTTACTTAAACTGAAATGCCAATTACACAGGACAGGTGTAACAGGGACACACACAAAATGTCACACTTTTGGAACTCAAATTTGTGGAATGACCCCTCTTCCAGCACTGAAATCGATGTGTGCATGTGAAAGAGAGTTCAATACTGCCGGAAAACACATTTTAAAGTCAGAATCTTTCAGACAATCGCTTCGTGGAGGCCGCCATGTCAGCTGACAGCTTCTGACCAATCAACAGCTTTGTCTGCCCAAGATTGCATAATAGTTTCTAAAGTCAGCTCCTGATTGGCTGGCGTAAAGGGTTCGTTCGTCCGTCTTGGCACCGACTCGGTTTCTGTATCGAAAGAACGCAACTTTCACAATCAAACGTGGTAACTTTTACAAGTGACAATCTGCTTCTTTCTGCCAAGAGTTCATCTCGCTCAGACGTAAATTTCACTTTCGCCTTGAATTTCTAGTATTTTGTATAGGCATATCTTAGCCCGCCTAGACGCAGGTATTAATAATTTTGTCATACTATTTTTAAAACTATGTTCATAGAACATGTAGCTATGTCTGGATTTCGGCTGTGGTCGAAATCTGCCAATTTGGACAAGTTTTATTTGTTGCAATTGCCGAAAAAGTTTTGCGTTTAGTTTTACCACGTGAGTCTGTAGTGATTAGACGACCTTTTCATGTTCATTTTAGCCCATTATTTAATTGCTAAATAGAAAAAAATCTTTTGAATTAATCTTGACATTGTTAATCCTGGTTATTATACTGACGTTACTAATCCTGGTTACTTCACTGGTCAGTCGCTAGTCGATATAGTGTCTCAAATAAAACAGTGAGAGAAATTTGGTTTCTGCAGGAGAAGGCATGGTTTTTAGTATTATGCATTCTGGCTCCTTAACAAGTAGAGCATTGACGACAAGGTCGATTTTTAGAAAATAAGTGCGTGCCATCAAAGATTGCGGTTTGTTTGGACGATGGTATCGATATCGCATGTAGGCCTAAAGATAAGCATATTATTAATATAGCAAGGATAAAATTATAATAAATAATTTTAATGAAGCAATTTTAACTAAGCAACGTTATTTCGTCTCTTGTTGGAGGTCGGCTGTTGGAGTCACTGTGGTGAAAAGCCATTGAAGGATTTTCAGTTTAATTGTTGTGACTAAAATCAGTTATACTTTAGAACACCACAATGACGTCATTTTTTTCTGGAGTTTCATTAATTTGTGTTTAAAGTGGATTTTTGTTTCGCGTCGCAGAAACATGCTCAGTCGTGGCAGCAAGAGGGAATATAAAAGAGCGAAATTCCAAATTGCGTTTGTTCCATTTTTGTTGGCCCTCTTTAAATAAATGATCATCCAGCAAATTTGTATGACAAAAGTGTTAATATTCTAGCGGGAAAACCTATCGGAGCATCAATGTGACTTGAATAAACAATATTTAGCATCAGGTGGACAACCTTGTTTTCATCTTTCGTTGCAGTTCGTTTTTAAAGGATACAACGTTTGCTTTTGCTGTAATTTTCAGAAATGGATGGATTTGGGGGGTTAGTATTTCATAGGAAATATTGTTACACTAACTTGTTTGAAGTTTTGTGTTCGTAGATGCTGGAAAAACCAAAAAAAACCAGCCATATTCCTGTAGTCTGGTTCCATGACCCCACTTAAGTTGAAACGGAGCAATTTCATAGACGTCAGGGAATTGTAAGGTCAGGGAATCAGTCTAGCTGGCTTGTATTATACGAGCTCATACATGTAGGTGTGTTATCGATTGCAAACAAATGCAACCTAACTAAATAATGGTAATTCGGGGCAGTATTTGAGAAAAAAAACACCATTTTTTTTTTCCAACGCCGGCCGACCAGCATTGGAAATTGATACAAAAATACCACTTTTCTTGAAAAAGACGGCACATTAGGTGCCACGATTTTACAGGATGCTTTAGACTGTCATTCACTGAAAGTCCAGTAAGGTATTTCACATTAATTTGGTAGATTTGTTTTTTGATGTTTGCAAATGTTGTATATTCCCTTTAAACTGAAGACCAATGCTCACAGTTACGGTAAAAGATGGATTTTCAGATTAATATACTGTGAGTCACCACCATGACAATAAAATAGTAAACACGCTTTCCGGACTTTCATTTTGTGTTCGATTGACGTGCCCCTCGCCTTTCACTTCACAAGTAAGGAAAAAATCGCAACATTACGTTTCCCCTATATTTCCCCCAGGACAAGGTACAGTGAATAGGTACATTGTGTTCCTCCCTCTTTTCGTAAAACCCGGATGAATCAATCGGACTCAATACCACAATGCGCAGAAATTCTGGTCCGTTGGCGCTCTTTAAGTTTCTGGAATTTCAGCCGAAAAGTGCAGTATTTCGGCCTTCAACCAGGGTATGCATTTTGTTTGCTTTGTGTTGAACCCGGATTTTTCGACTTCAATTTTGACAACCCGTCATTTTCGTTTGTCAGTGATTTCGATGATATTTCGTGTGCGTGCCGCTAATACTTAAATACAATCGCAGCTCAACGTTCACACACACACCCACACACACCCCAAGTAACTACCACATGATGAAAAGATCCGGAGCAAATAAGGACGACGGGGGTATTGGTGTCGAGTCGACCCTCAGTGGCAAGCCAACGAAACGGCCGAAATTATCCAGGGCATCCAATGCCCCTCCATCGGAGATTCTCTCGGCACGGCAGAAAGAGGAATTGGCCGGGTATGAGTTCCGCTTCCAGAACATCGCGTTTGAGGGCGGAGGCAACAAGGGATTGGCAGCAGTCGGAGCCATTCGGGTGAGTGTTTAAGGCAGTAGTTTTTGGAAAATGCACAAAAAGGGTAGACTGATTCAGTATCCTCACGCCAATGTTTTTCACTCTAATTGTATGTTACCATGGTCGGTCTTTTGTGCAAATACTTGTGTTGGTAAAATAAGTTTGAACGTGACAAACATTTCGAATTGGGTTATATAATATACTTTGAATGTGACCGTGCACATCTCCTGAGCTGGTATACAACAACTATGGTGAAATTATGACATTTTAAATATTTCTCTAATCACAAATGTGAAAAGGGATTACCTTATTACTCAAAACCTCATGGTTTGTTGTATCATCAAACATTATAAAATGTTTTTGTCGTGCTCTTTTAATTTTGTGCTCTTTCAATTTTAGTTGAACTGAATCTTTGTAACTTCAGTAATTTTGTTTTTGACTAAGGCCTATCTACATTTGAAATGCCTTCTCGTGTCCGGTAATATTTGAAATGAACGATCGTCTTTTAATGAGTAATTGAGGATGAAACAAGACTAGTGGCGTTTAAGTTCTACTCTATTGGCTTGCCTCGACGGGCTCCTTTAGGAATCTTGCTTCGCAGGTTGAACATCCTGTTTCGCTTTCACATTATGCTTGGACAAGTTTTCATTTTCTGTGTCTAACGACGTTGGCTGGCCTAACAGTGCCCCTCTCCAATATGTTTTTTAATAGCTTTTGATAATCAAAATGTAGGTTTTTAAAGGTTATTCAAGTGCCAAAATATAGGCATTGATAGGTTTCTTGTGTACAATTTTTACAGCACGAGGTAGCAGAAGGTTCTCTACATTAGATAGAGTTTGGTTACAAAAAACAATATGCAGGTCTCCAGAATGTCTTCTCATCAAGGTAGACTCAGTCACCATGTACACCTCAAAGTAAAATAACTCCAATTGTGTAATGCTTTTATAAAGGAAACCTGCAGACAAGAAGACCTCCTTATCTTTGATTGCCTTGGTCAATCTCTAAAGGGTCTCCTTAAGCAAAGCATTTGCTCCTTGATATTCCCCCTCCCTCTGCTTCATTTTCTTTTGTGTTGTTATTCTTTTGATGCTCCTTCATCTGTTGAAGTTCCTTTTCACACTCTTTCTTACGTTTTTCCCGCTCGTCCTGCTCTGCTTTCATCTTTGCTTACTTTCTTCTTGGCTTCTTCAGCTTTTTGAAATTTTCTTCTTTAAGTTTTTTTCTGGCATAAGTGTTGTGTGCTCTTCTATAGCAGCCAGCATACCCCAATCCACTAGAACCCTGTGTACTTCTCCATCATAAGAGTGTACTGCATCCTTCAAATGTCTCAAGCCATTTAAAGTTGACTCAGAGAGAGATGTTCTTATCCTTTGTCAAAATTGCTGTTGCAAGAGAGACTTCTTTTGGCGTCTGAGTCACCATGAACCGATGTAAGTGCACATCGTACAACAGATTGTCGGTATTAACCTGAAAACAAACATGATTTATAAAACAATATTTAAAAATATATATACACTAATTAGATTTAATTGGGGCTGTTTTATTATTGGGGAGGGAAGCTAATGCTCGCAGTAGCAAGGCGCGACAGCCTTAGTAATTCAAAATGTCAGCAATGCGTACCAGCATCGGAATGTACAACAGCATAACCAATGTACAACCGCATCAGCATTTTTAGACTTGAAATCAAGTCGGTAATTGGCCGGGTTTAGTCTGCCTGCGCCGGCCGCCGCGTACCGCACCGTACCACCTGTGCTGACTACCGCATACCGTCCTGGGGCGATTTGTTCAGCATACCACTTATTCGATATGTGCGTATACTGAAGCCCTTTGAGTTGCAAGTCAGGTTCAGGTCCCAGGCGAAAATCACGCGCTGAAAATTGACCAAAATACGCCCCTAAGTATCCCATAAAAATAGTGCGCTATATACCACGTGACTTTAACATTACTGCACATTATCTTGCCTCCATTTACAAATTGTCTTAAACAACTTTACGAATTGTTACAAAAAACGTTTTTTAAGTATTTCATTTCTTTTGTTGCTTTTTGCTCTAAATGAAAATATGGTGGTTATATTTTATGGGAAACGTAGGGGGCTCGATTTGGTAAATTTTCCGGGGACAGACATAATGCAAAATAGACGCGCATGCGCATCGATCGAGAAAAAGCACTTTTTCCGATAACTTTCGTCAAGAGTGTATTTACTTGCGCCAAGTCAGACTTTGTTTGGCTGTAGTCAAGTCTATTGTCTTCTGTTGGATTTTCTTGGTAAGATTCAAAAGCAGTCTTGACTCTACCACGTGCTGTTGTCACTCTACTATCACGTGAGAGCTGCACCCTTTTGTTCTTACTTTGGGAGAACTGAGCTTTTCAGTAGCTCCTCTATTTGCACTTATGAACTTTTCACATCTCTCTGTCACGGTTTCATCTTCCAGGGGTTGGAATCTATTATTTATTTATTTATTTATTATTTTCTTGTTTATATATTTATTTATTTATTTATTAGTTGTTGGGCCTTGTTACGTTGTCCACCTCGGTGAACATCGATTATACTTAAAGTTCTCTACATCAGGAACTCACACTTGACAACTTCTTGCTATACTCTGGAGCTAATCTATTTATTGCTACATTCTCATATTCTGGAGCTATACAAAATGTTGTGCACTCTCTGGTGCCTCAATCAAGATTAATCATTTCAATTTCCTTCCTTACTTTTTATATGTCCCTAAATCATTGTTAGATGTCAGCCCCACCCTCAGTGGTGGTGTGACCACATCTTCTCCTTGAAGAAGTTTTCCAACTCTTCTTGAGGGTAAAACCACATCCTTAACTTGGATATTTATTGACCACAACATATGTCCTCTACCACCCACCTTATTCTTCCTAGAATCCCAACACTGGCCAAAGTGGCCTTGCTATGGGTTATCGACCTACAGGTTAATATGTACTTACATCACATGCCCCCTCCCCTAGAGAAGACTGTGTCAGTCTTGCAAACAAGCAAAATTACTCGTTAAAAAATACAGAAACTAAACATACATCAATTAAAAACTTGTTATCAATAGTAAAATTATTAGTGGTCAAAAGCAATTTTAAGAATACTGATTATAATTCCAAAGTGTCCATTCAGCAACATCCAATGCAACGTCAGTAGGGTAGTACACTGAGCTGGATTGGGTGCAGTAAGTTATTGTTGCAAGGAATATATGAGAACACATCCAAATGCTTATTATTTAAGCACAAATAAAACAATGTCCAACAAGACTTTGTGAGATAGACGTACACGTATAAATTGATAATAAATAGAATTTCCACTTATACTGAAAATTCCAGGTAAACAGTTAAACTAAATTAAAGTTTCACTCATGCACTTACTAAATCTAAAGTTAAACATTAAATATACTGAGTTGTAGAAACATATCATTTTCTACGGTGATTTCTAGAAACAAACGTGCGAACTATGATACTCAAGGTTACTTATTCTCTACAAATTAATCTGAATTTATGCACGACTGAGACCATCTGCATTGGCATTAGCAATGCCTTTTCTGTACTGCACAGTGAATGTGTATTCCTGTAACAGCATTGACCATCGAAGTAATCTGTTGTTACTGGTTCTGAAACTGTCTAGCCATTTCAGGGCTCTGTGATCAGTGAGCACTGTAAACTGCTGGCCATACAGGTAGTACTTCAACTTGGCAATGGCCCAAACAATAGCCAAACACTCCTTCTCTGGCACTGAATAATTCTGTTCTCTTGCAAGCATTTTTTTCTACTGAGATATGCAATAGGATGCTCAATATCCGTGTCATCGCACTGAGTGAGTACCGCACCCAAACCATAATTAGAAGCATCTGTTTGGAGTACAAATTGCTTGGAAAAGTCTGGTGCACGCAGGAGTGGTGGGCTAGTCAGTTTTTCTTTCAAGGCACAAAATGCTCTTTCACACATCTCATTCCATACAACTGTGTTGGCAGCACTTTTCTTTGTGAGCTCCACCAATGGGGCTGCTATTGTGGCATAATGGGGTACAAATTTTCTGTAATACCCAGACAAGCCCAGAAATGCCCTGACTTGTTTTTTTGTCAAGGGCCTCGGAAAGTCTGTCACTGCCTCCAGCTTATCTGTCATTGGTTGTATCACACCTTCACCAATAGTATGACCCAAGAATGAGACCTGAGAATAAGCTACTTTACACTTAATTGGCTTGGCTGTTAAACCTGCCTGTGCTAGTCTGCTCAATACATCTTTCACATGAACCATGTGCTCTGCCCACGTTTCACTGTAGATACATATGTCGTCAATGTATGCTCGAGCATAACCATGACAACCATTTAGGACTTCATCCATTAATCTCTGAAATGTACTACTGCTGTTTTGCATGCCAAAGGGCAGTACATTGTAGCAGTATTGACCAAAGGGCGTAATGAACGCTGACTTTTCTTTGGTCTGTGGATCTAGAGGGACCTGATAGAATCCTTTAGTCAGATCAAGGGTAGAAATGTACTTGGCTTTTGCTACCTCATCTAATATGTCATCAATCCTAGGCATGACATACGGATCAAATTCCGTAATTTTGTTCAGAGTTCTGAAATCAGTAACGACTCTGATTTGGTCATGAGACTTGCGCAGAGCAATAATTGGCGATGCATATGAACTTGTAATAGGTTCAATGATACCCATGTCTAGCATACTCTGTAGTTCATCTTGAACTTTCTGTCTTAAAGCATGAGGAGTACGGTAAGCCCTATGCCGGATGGGTTGTTTTCCCTCCGTCTTAATTTCATGCTTCACTAAATGGGTTCTCCCTGGCACATCGGAAAACACCGCACTGAAGGAATACAGCAAGTTACTCATCTCTTGACTTTGGGCATTTGTCAATGAATCGGACACAGCTACATCTTCCCAAGTCTGAGTTTGATGATAATTCAACCCTATATCTATGTTTGCATCCATGTTTTCTACAGGAGTGACCATATCATCATTGTTATCATTAACGGAAAATGAGTCTACATCTGCAATAACATAATGGCATTCTGCCATGCGTTGCTCATGATCCTTATCATACCACAGCTTCATCATGTTTACATGGATTATCCGTTTGGACTTTCTCTTGTTTGGCAAGGTTACTTCGTAATTAACAGAGTTTATCCTACGTGTAATAACGTGGGGGCCCTGCCATTTACTATCAAGTTTTGAGTTACCCAAAGGTAGGAAGAGCAGTACTTTGTCACCTGGATCAAATGTACGAGGAGCAGAGTTTCGATCATAGTACTCCTTCATTTTGCTTTGGGTTTTGGCCATATTTTCAGCGGCCTCACTCATGAGAGTGTCCATCTTATGTCTGATATCTATCATGTACTGAACCACATCTGGGGCCACCTCATCGTCAGTAATCCACTGCTCACTGATCAATGTTAACGGGCCTCTTACTTTTCTCCCATACAATAACTCAAAGGAGGAATAGCCAGTAGCTTGGCTTGGCACTTCTCTGTATGCAAAAAGAAATGGTGAAATATACTCATCCCACTTCTTCATCTGTTTTTCTCCCAACGATTTCATCATATTTTTAAGTGTTCCATGGAAACGCTCAGTCAACCCATTTGTTTGTGGGTGATAGGGTGTAGTGGGAATTTGTTGTATGCCAAGGGTTTTACACAGAGATGCCATAATATTGGACATAAAGTTTGTCCCTTGGTCATGCACAATTTCTTTTGGCAACCCCACTCTCGTAAATACTTCGATCAACGCATGCGCCACTGTATCTGCTCTGATATTTGGCAACGGGATATCCTCGGGATATCGTGTAGCATAGTCACATATAGTCAGCAAGTACTTATTTCTCCTGACTGATCTGTTGAAGGGACCTACAATATCAATCCCTATCCTCTTGAATGGTGTCTGAATTATAGGCAGAGGGCACAATGGATGTTTACGGGGACTTTTACCCTTGTCTAGAAATTGGCAGACATCGCAAGTACGGCAATAATCTGCAACCTGCTTGAATATCCCTGGCCAGTAAAAATGTGCAAGCACTCTGTCTTTGGTTTTGGATACACCCAAATGGCCTGCAAGCAGTGCGTCATGTGCTAACTTGAGTACTCCTAACCTGCAATGCTGAGGAAGTACGATCTGATGTACAGCATCATTCTACATCAACGCGTTCACTGGATCATTACTATAGTAGCATTCTTTCTTTCCCATTTACGCATAATGAGGCCATCATTGTCATAAAAACACACCCTGTGGGCGTCAATGTGATCTTTGGGAACTAACCTATCCCTTATTCCATTCAAACTCTCATCACATTGCTGCAAGTTCACCAATGTTTTTCTGTCGATCTGCAAACCCGTTTGCAAATGATCCACTTTCCCATTTCCATCAGGCTGAGGTTAGTGACCTCTTCCTGGGATACGTCATTGGTACTACTACTACTACCTGGTGTGGGTTTATCCATGACCCTACGCACTATAACTGAGTCAACCTTCACCTCACTAGCACTGCTACCCATTTCACTGTTTGATTTATCACTATGCTGTTGGTGTACAGCTGGCTTGACACTATTTTCACGTACGGTACTCTCCTTTTCTGAGGACTGTAACTGCACTGCTACGTTTTCTTCTGATAGCAAGTCACATTCTCCTTGTACATAATCATCTAATTCTGTCTTTGCCTGTGCTCGTGTTAAAATACACATTTCTTTGGCAAGAATTTCTCCACATGTTTTATCAAGATCGTGCCCTAATAAGACGTCCCTGTCTAGTCCTTCTAGAGCTGCCACTACAACTTGTCCTGAAACTACTGCACAATGCAGTTTAACTAATGCCAACGGTACAGTCACATGGCCCCCTACTCCACGGAGAGTGACGTACGTGCCTACCTGGCAGATAGCACTCAGGAGGAACTAATTTTGCATTCACTGCGGTTTGTGTGCAAGCCGAGTCTCTTAAGATTCGTACTTGTTTACCTTCTACTGTCCCTGCAATCATACACTTTTCTAACAGTGTTTCCGCAGGGTCAATTTGTACTGCGTGTAACTCTTGTTCTACACTTACTTCACACCTATTAACAGATTTGGGATTGGGACCCTTGTTGTGTGATTTACTTTGACTAGACATACCCTTGTCTGCCTTAGGCCCTGCCTCGGCACGTGCCTGATTACTACTGGTACTTTTACTACTACTGCCTTGGCCCACTTGTGACTTTAAAGGGCAAAATGGACTGATATGTCCATACTCGTGACAGTGATAACACTGCCTTTCACTAACCGGTATGTACGGTTTGGACCTACCAGTACCACGGTCATTACTGTCTTGCACCTTATTCCTAGTGCCTACGAACACACTACTACTATCACCCTGTCCCTCCTGCTCATGACGAGCCTTGCTACTATCCACTGAAAGGTTTTCAGAGTGGCTGTTACTCTTACTACCCAAGAAATCAGGTTTGTTACTAGTTCTAGATTTCCAGTTCCCTTTCTGCAAATCTACTTTACGCCAGTAGTCAGACCCCCCTCTATTTGCCATATATGCATCTGCCATTATCTGCAAGTATGGGGATTTTTGTCCTTTAGATGTATTTTGAGGTCATACGGCAATTTATTCATGGCCTGTTCCATGATCATAAGATCGCAAATCTCTGATGGGTTACAATGATCAATGTCGGCAAATTTTAGCCAATTGTCAAACTGATGGGATAATTCATGAATCCTATCTCGAACCGATTCTGTACCTTTACGCACACGTTGGCGAAATGTGGTTCGGTATGTTTCAGCCCTAATCTCATAGCGATCTAGAATGGCTCTCTTAAGAACTGTATAAATCTTAGCCTCATCTACCGGGAGTGACGCATATGCCTCCCTGGCTTTGCCTGTCAACTCGGGCACTAACCTGGCTGACCATTGACCCTCAGGCCAGCCATTCATTTCTGCAAGATTTTCAAATGCTTTGAGATTAACATCTATGTCATCTGACTCTCTCAATTTTGGGACTCTAATTTTGTCTGACCCACAATGTCCCGGGAACACTGGTGCGGGATTGGGAGATTGCATTTGTACATGTGCCAATTCCATTTGTTTCATTTGTATCCTTTTATTAGATTGTATTCTGAGATATTCAATCCACATTTCTTGTGGCAGACCCTCCGGAACACCTTCTGGTGTGTTACCGGTGGGCAACACTGGACTTGTGTTACATTGACCTTCACTCATACTTGAACTGGCCCCAGTGTGTTCTTGATCACTGGGGTTTTCATTACTTGATTTGATTTGATTTGATTTGGTTTATTATTTTACCCTCGTGGCCATAGGCCAAATTACGGTAAAATTACAATTCAAAATTAAATAAACAGAATACATATCATATACAAATTGTTAACATTATTAAAAATATTAATAATATTATTCAAAAAAAACTTAAAACAAGTAAATAAGGTTTACACAGCCACTATTACAAAATGACAGACAGACACACGGCAAACATAACAGATAGACAAACAAACAGACTTAGTAACAAGCTGGGACACTAAGACGCACAACAACAACAACAACAACAACAACAACAACAACAAAATTCAGACCGACATGACTTACAAACAATAGACTACACAATACTTAACATAAACCAAAGCAAAATGAAACACTATATATACATAGAAACATACATAAAAATTAATTAAAATTAAATTAAAAAAATGAAATAAGTAGGTAAAATCTACACATACACTAAAACAGCAACAACTAACCGATTGTACAAATACACGGACAACTACACACACAAACATCTACACAGACTTTACACAAAGACAAAAACCAAACAAAACACATGATGTGAGCAGGTTTGCAGAGATATATGCTAAGATATGAGGAATTATAATTGGCGGTAATTAAAAGAACACTATCCATTTAATAAATCAATAAAATATGGAATGGGACTGTTTCTAAAACGACAGGTCCTAGTGTGAAGCTGAGAAATATTATTGGCATTTCGTAAATTGCGAGTATGTCTCTCATGTCTGGTAGGAGGTAAGAGATGCCCAGTACGACTTGACTTGGAAAGCCCGTTGGCAAACTGCTGGCAGTGGTCTTTCCTCCTACCAGACAGGGTTTCTAGTTCACAATCTATAAGGGCGTCATTATATGAAGTAAATTTACTTCCTAATATTATACGACATGCCCGTCGTTGTAACTGTTCTAGTTGGTGAGACTGTTGACATGTAAGTGATGAATGCCACACCACATCGGCGTACTCCAAGAGAGGGCGAATATAACCTTTATATACAGTTATAAGCTCCGATAGTGTAAAACCAAACTTTTTAAGTAAACGGAGCATATGCAATTTACGATTAAATTTGATGGAAATCTCCAAAATATTTTTGTCCCAATGTAAATCATTTTGTATCCAGACACCAAGAATTTTAGCTTCATGAACGTACTGAAGGCTGCGTTCATTAATTTTAAGAACAGGAGGGATGGGGAGATCGCGTTTGAAACATACTTGAAGAGCCTGACATTTACTTGGATTTAAACTAAGTTTATTATTGTCTGTCCATTTGCAAAATTGATCAAGAATTTCCTGGAGTCTGCTACTAAATGTGTGTAAACGGTTTTCAGCCAGAGTCAGGTCGTCAACATATTTCCAACAATTCATATTACTGGGAACGTCACTAATAGCATCATTAATAATGGCCTGAAAGCCAATAGGTCCCAATTTCGTGCCCTGAGGCAAACCACCTGTCAGCGTTTTATATGGGGACAAAATCTGGTTATAACGAACACATTGCATCCGGCTGCTGAGAAAATCGCACAACCAAGGGACAATGGCTCCACGGACCCCCAAGCGAATGAATTTTTCGATGATGAGTTGGTGATCCACCCTATCAAAAGCCTTGGAGAAGTCCGTTAGAACCACCGTACCGACATTGCCGATTCTATCAGCACCCTGGTGCAAAAAATGGAGGAGGCTAACCAAATAATGTGCAGTACTTACGCCTTTAACATTGCCAAACTGGTGGGGGTCAATTTTGTCCCTAATGTCTTCTAGAACCCATCCGGTAATGAAACCTTCTGCAATTTTGGCAAAACAATCAGTAAGTGAAATAGGTCGTAACTTGTCTGCACTAGGTGGGTTGGATTTGGGTATAGGCACAACAATGGCTTTTTTCCACTGTTCTGGAACGACACCCTCATTATATGAAGCATTTAAGATATCACATAATGGCGTACTAAACTCGTATGCAAATTCCTTGATAATTTTAAGAGGAATGCCATCTGGACCGCTCGATTTGCCAGGTTTGACCCGTCTTAGCTGCGCATAAACATCCCAAGGGTAAAGTTTTGGAGGAGGGCTTGGGGCAGGAAGGAAAGCCTCCAGTTTGTCAAGATTCAGGGGCAAAATGTCAGAAGACACTTTAACGAAGGTCTCATTAATGGATTCAGCAATCTTGGCATGATCATCCTCGCTTATACCCGGGATGGAGATGCGCAGCCCAGTCTTGTCATTCCTGGTCATCTTGCGTATCTGTTGATGCCATTTTCTGGGCTCAGTGAACTGTAACCTACGGACTCTATTAGCATAGTAATTTACTTTGCACTTGTGTATTTCAGACTTCACCTGGTTACGTAAAAATTTAAATTTACCCATTTCACCCTTGGAAAATGCACTTTGACGTAACTTAATTAATGATTTAATTTTGGTATTTATCCATGGTTTGTCATTGCTGTGACATTTAACTGTTATCAAAGGAAATATTGATTTAATTGCATTGCTCACTGAAAGGTAAAAGGCATCAGTTTTCTGCTGAGTTGAGTTAGCATTAACAATGCTATTCTAATCCTGAGACTGGACCCATCTCCCAAATTCACAGACCTGGGAGTCTTTCATAGGACGATAGGTCCTTTTAGTGCTGGCATGTTTAATTTTGTGATAGCCTTTAGGTTTCCACACAATGCAAGAATGATCACTCTTTCCAATCGGGCCAATAACATCAGGGGTATCATAAAAACCCTCCATATTTGTGACAATAAAATCCAAAATTGCATCCTTTCGAGTCGGGCACTTAACAATTTGCTTAAGGTTATACGAACATAAAATTGATCTGATATTCATTCTGTTAAAATCTCCAAGCAAGACAAAACCGACATCAGGGTACTTTGTTGCTAAAAAATCCATCGATTCTTGAATGTGCAGTTCTAACTCATGTTGATGAGGAGATCCCGGAGGGTTGTAAACTCCACACACTATCATTACAGAAACTGTTCGTGGGAGTCGCTTGGGCTGTACGAGAGTCCATACACATTCTAGCTCCTCCGGCACAGTTATTTCAGTGACCTGTTTTGAAGTAATGTCCGATTTTACGTACAGAGCTACACCTCCCCCTTTTGAATGACTACGGTTCTTGCAAAAAAGTTGATACTCTTTCACGTTGGTCATGTTATCGGTATCCCTTGGCATGATTGTAGGAGACTTTGAGGATGAACGAAGCTGGGGCATGCTAAAGACCATCAACTGCAATTAACTGTACTTATGTGATTTACACAATAATATGAGAATAACCAACTGAAAAGATTACTACTACTTTATCAATATACTCAGTACATTTACACACAATACCGGTACATGTATCTCCAATTCAGTGGACACGTGTTCTCATATATACCCTACACAATGTACTTACCACACCCTTGCAGTGGTCCACCGCGATGCATCCCTTGCGTCATCCGTCCTCTAGCACCACGACGTCATCGTCACGGCACGCTGCTTCGTCTGGATCGTCACTGGCGCTCCACACGTCCCGTCCTAGCTCCCTGTCAACCTCTCACCATGAACCGGTCCTCTACTGCAATGATGCCATCTCGCAGGTTGTCTTCATCCTCTGGTAGGACTGGTTTGTCCAACTCACTCGTCTGGTTTCTCCTGCCTTTCTTGATCACTCGTACAGTTCTGTTGGAGCTGTACCGGTAGTAACTGCCCGGTAACTGACAGTGTTACACGTCGTTGGCAGCAAAAGTTCCTGTTGGAGTTGGAATCATCCTCCACATCAAAGGATGGGGATACTCTTCTCTTTTCTTGTGGTACACTGGTTCTCGTCACCGCTGCTTACCGCTGCCACCATGTTACGTTGTCCACCTCGGTGAACATCGATTATACTTAAAGTTCTCTACATCAGGAACTCACACTTGACAACTTCTTGCTATACTCTGGAGCTAATCTATTTATTGCTACATTCTCATATTCTGGAGCTATACAAAATGTTGTGCACTCTCTGGTGCCTCAATCAAGATTAATCATTTCAATTTCCTTCCTTACTTTTTATATGTCCCTAAACCATTGTTAGATGTCAGCCCCACCCTCAGTGGTGGTGTGACCACATCTTCTCCTTGAAGAAGTTTTCCAACTCTTCTTGAGGGTAAAACCACATCCTTAACTTGGATATTTATTGACCACAACATATGTCCTCTACCACCCACCTTATTCTTCCTAGAATCCCAACACTGGCCAAAGTGGCCTTGCTATGGGTTATCGACCTACAGGTTAATATGTACTTACATCACAGGCCTTGAGCCCAACACCTACTGTTATTCTACGAATTTACTATTTTTTTAATTATTCTTCAAGACATTTCTTCTACAGAACTGTGTGTCAACATGAAAACTGATATGAACTGCAATTGTCAATACATGAATGCACAATATGTGCTTTTTTGTTATTACGTCATTATGACATAATCATGGTAAACGTGACGTCACCTAAAAGTTTAAAATTTTAATCTTTAAAATTCAATATAAAATCAACCGTGGGAGACCGGAACTTGAATTTTGCGGGAATCGATATGATAGTAATATGATCTTCATTATTTTTATCTAGTGCGCGTCAAATCACGTGACCCCTCCTTCCTGGTTGAAACCGGAAGTGCCTAATAATTTGAAAGTGGAAAAAGATATGAACTTGCTTTCAACAATGTTTGCAGTAATCGCTTCAAAATTAATATATATGATGACCTTAATGCAGACAAGACCTGTGCGCGAAAAAAATTATTACGTCATCAGACCGGAAGTTACAATGAAAAGACCTTTAAACCTTCAAAAATTGCTAAAAAATCAACCGTGATAGATGTAATCAAGATTTGGCTAATATATCACAGTTAATATAGCTCTTGAGCTTTCTGGTAATGACGTCACAATGACGTCATCAAGTATCATATGACAAGCAAATAAAGATTTCCATATTCAATCTTTGAAAACCAATATAAAATCAACTGTTACAGATTTGGTTTTGTTTTTTTATGGCAATCAATACAATATTGCAGGGTCTCCATTTTTGGTATGAAGTGCAAAATCACGTGACCCTTCCGGTCGAAACCGGAAGTGCCTTAGAATTGGAAATTGGCAAAAGATGTGAACTTGCTTTCAACGATGTGAATTTCTGCCTAGGTTGTACTTTACAAAAATATTACAGGTGACGTCGTAAAATGTTAGAACGGCCCCCAGCGGCACGTTTTAAAAAGTGAAACATGCGTTTTGAGTTGGTGTGTGTGGCAAAGTTTGCGGTAATCAATGGCCCAACACCGTGTGGTTGTTCCTACAACCTCTAGTTTTTTATTTTTTTTTATTTTTTGTTTGTTTTGTACTTGGACTCGGTCTCTACTTGGACTCGGTCTCGGACTTAGGTACTCGGACTCGGCCCAGTACTTGGCCTTGAATGTACTCGTACTCTATGCTTTGGATTCGGACTCGTCACAGCGTACTTGGACTCGGCCCGGGACTCGGCCCCTTAAGTACTCGGATTACTCTGTACCCAGATTTGAGGACTCGACTCCAACACTAGCCCGCGCTGGACACTATCTTCCCATGGGGACGCTGTTCAAACCAACATCATTGTCAATGTTAGACAATAGGTGGCGCTTTTCGATTTCCACGGGACGTTAAAATTAAACAGCCAATGTTTAATATGTAAAAAATGCATAAAGATATAATACAGTTATTAAAAAAATAAATGTCCTCCTTGGATCACAGGTCCTTGAGGAGCTTGGGTACTGGGGAAACATGAAACGTTTCGCTGGGGCTAGTGCCGGTTCAATGGTTGCTGCACTGGTGGCTGTGGGATATAACTCGCATGAAATCGAGGCATTCCTGAGAGGCGATATTTCGAAAGTCTTCCTTGGTGAGTAGGTTAAACCGTTTTAGTTTTCGTTGGGGGAAGGGGAGGGTATATGGTGCGCCGGG
>CM057141.1:25752157-25927157 GCA_029964075.1 Patiria pectinifera | reverse complement strand
ATGCTACCAGAGGTAGAGCCTTGTAAACCAGCACCTTGGGGTGAATGGTCAGCAAGTGGTTTTCCCACACTCTCTTGCAAAGTATTGCCATGGGGTTTGTCTACCACACAGTGACCACGGGCCATGCTACCAGAGTTAGAGCCTTGTAAACCAGCATCTTGGGGTGAATGGTCAGCATGTGGTTTTCCCACACTCTCTTGCAAAGTCTTGCCATGGGTTTGTCTACCACACCATGACCACGGGCCATGCTACCAGAGGTAGCGTTTCTTGCCTTGTATTATTAATACAGAACGTTAATGAGTCATTTTTACTATGGCCAAGAAAAATATTGTGTTTGCCATTGCACTGAAAAAAAAGGATGGGTGGGTGAGTACTTTTAGTGGTAATCATGTAGCTTAGGACACCTCTTGTGTTTTACAATTTCCGTTCATTGAATCAAAACCGTCCCGGGACGCTTTCCGCAAAATTGTGCTATCTATTAATATTCAACATGGTGTTAGCGAACAATTTAAATGATTCCAAAAACTAAAAGTGATTTGTCCTGCTTGTTTCATAGCCCAATGACTAAGATTTGAGGCTTTGCATGGTGGAGATACTAATGAATGAAAGGTTAGCGGAAACACCATGTGCGAATAATTTCTCAACTAAGAGAATGGTTCTGAAAAGAACCAGAGGTATAAACTCGACGTTCCGGTCAGTGCGCTCTGACCGTCTTCAGGAGAGCCAAACCGAGCAAACGTGAGGCTGTATGTGGGAAAACGCTAGACCAGGATCCGCCGACTTGACTTCCTACCATATTTCAAGTCACTCACAGCATACCGACAGCAAATCTTCAAACATTCTGACGGGCAAGATAATGCACACAAACCACCACGCTAATAATAGCATCGGTGATATGAAACTCCAACATGTTATTGTACTGACATGTAATTAGCAAGATTGTCACATCATGAAGCATCAGTGCATATTTCCATGGCAATGCAATTGGAGTGGTGACTGTTTTTAATACCTTTGGTAAAATGCAGTGTAAGATGGAAGCAAACTGCATCATATGTGTTAAAGGGAAGATAGCATGGTCCGGGTTCAGTGCCCGCTTGAGTGTTCCCTAGAATATTCTTCTCCGGCTTTTATCCCATGTCTAAAACTGTAATTTTCGTCATTGTCTCCTCTCTACGAGTTTCTACAAAGGTTCATCGTATAGGCTGAATTCCTAAGCGTAGCCAGGAACTGCTACAGATTACATACCTATCAAACATTAGAAAGTTGAAATAAATGTGTGTTTATTCCTTCGGTCATTTTAACGAAAAAATGAAATTCTGATCGTAAAAACAAAGAAAAGGCAATTCATGTTGTCGCGTTGATTAAACTTGGAGGCCTATGGAAACAAAAAACAAAAAAACATAGCTAATAGACCAAACCGATAACCGTCAGTATAATTTTACGTAGTGTCTTTGTTGTTATTAACCTCACGTAAGAAAACGATTAAGGAGATTTCATATGTGGCATAACTCTTCACATTATTGGACCTTTGGCTCCAAGAGCCAGGGGCCATTTATTTTTTGGAAATGACCAAGTGTTTCGTGGGTAATTTTGGAAAGGGTACACTTTGGGGAATTCGAATTGGCTAGTCTTATGGTTACCTGGCGGTTGACCTGGATACCAGGAGCAGATAAGTGGCGTCACATTAGAAGTGTTTAGGACATGCAACAGCCGTCGGGTCAGTAATGGACTGCGTACGCAGAATGTACGTACAACTGACTCAGCGGCTGTTGGATGTCGATGCACAACCAACAGATTGTGCACAACCCAACGATACACAACATTGAAAAGAATACGTACGGGACATGTTTGCGTTCTATTTTCTTTTTAAATGAGTTCATATCAATAGACGAGCATTTAGTGGAGATGTCTGAGTACTATGACTAGCATATTCGAACATTTGATCACGCAGATGTAGGTGTTTGCAAAGCAACAGCATCCTCCTTAGCAACAAACCTTAATTAGAGCCTGAATAACTTGCTTAAATATACAATACGAATCTACAGTAGAAATAAACACGTGTTTGTGGTATTTTTGGAAGGTTTACATTCTAGTCTATTCAAATAAGGCTAGTCTGGCGGTGGGCCTTGATACCTGAAGCAAATACGTGACGCCACACAAGAAAATGAAAAATTTGGCTGACGTTCAGCACGGACAAAACTGCCAAGGTTTAGGCCTAAGGATTAGTTCCTTTTAAATGAGTGCACATAAATAAACGAACTTCAAGAAGAGATCTCCGAGTAATAATTGTAATATAAGATATCTCACCTCCAGGACCACATGATCATTATAATTAAGATGTTTGTTGCCTAACAACCGTATCATCCTTAGCAACAAACCTTCACAACCTGATAAACTTACTTGAAATGAATCTACAAAAGAAATGACTAAATGTTTAGTTGGTATTTTTTTGAAGGTTTACACCTTGGGGAATTCGAATTGGCGTATCTAATGGTTACCTGGCGGTGAACCTGGATACCAGGAGTAGATACGTAATGTCACATAAAGAGATAAAAATACGGCTGATGCGCAGCACTGCAAAGAATATGGGTTACGTTTAAGAATTAATTTCTTTCAAACTCAATAGATAAACAGAAGATATTGGAGTAATTATGAATAGGATATCTCACCTCCGGGATCATTATGATCAGGATAATTTCATTTTGTATGTTGTCTAGCAGCGGCTTCCGCATAATCCATAGCAAAACTCTTCAGAACCTGAACTTTAACACTAGACACGAATCCACACGGGCTAAGTCAAACAGAATTATTTCAATAATGGCACTAGGTTTGCTTTAATCCTAAACCTGCATAGTAATTTGTCAGGCAGGGAAAACAAAAAGTCCTTAGCAAAGGACCCATGACATATCAGTAAAAAACATTCTCCGAAGCTAAAAAGATGTTTCCTTAATCATCTGTTCTGTATGTTTTGGTTTCGATTTCAACTTATGGTACGCTTTGATACAAACAAGGGCGGATCCAGAACACATTTTTTTTGGGAGGGGACAAAATAATTTTGGTCATTAAAAAAGGGTCCAAAAATTACGGAATGGGGTTCAGGGCCGCCCCCCATTTTTTTTTGATTGTAGATGTTCTGTGGTGCGATCTGAGACAATACATTTGTGACCACATTAACCAAATTATTTTGGAACCCCGGATCTGCCCTTTGATACAAAATGAGGCCACCTTGACCTCAGTTGAACATTAATTCGATCCATTGAAGTGTGTAATATTTTAGGCATATATAGAATTAAGGGCAAAACAAAAAACACTCCATAATGTATAACCCACATGGGATGGATTTATTAGGATGTTCAACAAAACCCTATACAGCCACCATGATTGAACTTTAGCATCGACAGGATTTGGACTTTCGCACGTACAGTAACTTTCGCATCTTGCCCCAGACCTCCAGTGAGCCAGCAACTCTGAGTCAATGTCAAATGGGGGCCAAGGGCAGTAAAGGTGACCTCTCCTACCCCAGCGATTAAAGCGGGAGATTGAGAGCCACACAAATAACATAAAAGTAGGATATTCTCGGTGTACAATGTAGTGCCAGAATATCAACCATCTCTGTTACTAGATGAAGACATCTCTTCCGCGAGGGAGGTTTTTGTATATCATCTACATTCATGAGATGTTTCAGCATCCCATCCCTCCATCACCCCATCACCTTTGTTGAAGGCTCAGCAGGCACTAGTTTCTGTCATCAGCTGGTGAGGAGGGCTGTGCAGTGACTTACCAGGTCCTCTAAATTAGCATTGAAGACCGTCTTAGAGGTGAAAGAGACGACCAACAAGTTATAGAACTCGATCCCTTAAGCAAGTTCAATGAGTCCACGTGTACAAGATTCAAAAGTGAGAGCCAACCCAATTTGGTCACCAAATAAACTTTTGACATTTTGTGTCAATTGTTTGTAGGTTGAAAGTTGAATTACTAAGTCAAGTGTGTCTTAAAGTTGAGGAATTTTGGTGTCTTTAATGATTTATCCATGGTCCAGAAAAAGGGCGACCAACACCTACATTTGCGTAATCAAATGTTCGAATGTGCTGTTCATAGGACTCAGACATCTCCGCTATATGCCCGTCTATTGATATAAATCATTAAAAAAGGGTAATAAAACGTAAACATATGACCTGTATTCTTCTCAGTGCTGCGCATCGTTGAGTATGCCAGCCAATAGCCGCTGGGTCAGTAGTACGTACATTCTGCGTACACAGTCCATTACTGACCCGACGGCTGTTGCATGCCCTAATCACTGCTTATGTGACGTCACTTATCTGCTCCTGGTATCCAGGTCCACCGCCAGGGAACCATAAGACTATTCACTTCGAATTCCCCAAGGTGTAACCTATCCAAAAATACCCACTAAACACTTGGTCATTTCCAAAAAATAAATGACCCCTGGCTCTTGGACTGCCTATCCCTGCCATTCTTTGAAGTCAGTTGTACTTCCACATAAAGATCGTCATTCGGTGTAGATGTATTGTCATGACAACAATATCCGCAGACTAGATGAACCAACTTTGGTTTCATAATATATTGTTTTGCATTACAACAAAGGAATACATTTTATTTGAGCCAGGTAATTATCTTGTAACGGAAAGTGTAGTGACTTGTAGCCAGTCTAGTGCTAATACACCTTATTGTATTCTAATGTTATGAATGAAATGTAGTAGGCTACGCCATTGGTTCACAAAGGCGCAAAGGGTAGCACAGTGCTTGGTTTAGGTTTTGCCCTTCACCGACGTTTTTAAATACTGTATACTCAGTGTGTTGACGGAGTGGGAGTGCAGTGGAGCATGACGTGTGTAGGCTATAGTGCGTACATGTAGCGCTGAGAAGGTTTGTTGAGGGCAATCAACCGTGACTCCGTAGCCGGAGGTGCATAGATCGAGTGGCGGGGGTATTCTGCAATTGTGCCGTTGTTTTATTAACTGGGTCCTTTAATGATAACTGCATATGGGAGACAACCAACTGCTCCACAGCAGCAACACGCACAACATTAGCAATGCACAACAATGCAAGTTAACGATCAATAAATAAATATGAATTTTACAATCATGTTATGAGCTGAGATTGAATACATTTGAAAAAAAAAAGATTTTAAAGAAACCCCCCTCCCGAAAAAAATCTTCAAAACCCGCCTGAATCAATCCAATTAAAAACTATTTCTCCACTTTTCCTGGACAAATGAAAGACAATGCCATGTAGAAAAAGAGTAGGTTAAAATAATGACACCATTTCCGAGTTATTTTGAATGTAGCGCAGCGTGATGTTGCGCATGGCGCAAGCCGGACAAGTGCCTTCAATGGACGGCCCAACATTAGCCGTCCGCGCACGGTGAAATCGTTTTTGGCGGCGCGCGGTTCGTACATTGTATATGTAGGTCGGAAACTACAAAAATAAAACCCACCTACGGAACGCAAACGTATTCGCAATAAGGTCAGTGTACATACCGTCCAATCAGTTACCATTTGGAAATTGTCAAAAGAAAAATGAAAAACAAACCCTTTACCGTTTACCCTATTACCATCTTGGTAAAGAAACAGAAAAAGGAAATCGTTTACCAGTTTCCGTTTATGCGTCTAAAAAACGAAAACAGAAAAACAAAAGTGTTGTACCTTTCACCATTTTTGAAAAAGTAAACAAAAAAATGAAAAAGCAAACCTTTTTCTAAGTTTTGGTTTTGAAGATTTGAACAGAAAAATGAAAAAGCAAACCCTTTTCCAATTTTTGGTTTTGATTTTTGAACAGAAAAATGAAAAAGCAAACCCTTTTCCAATTTTTGGTTTTGGATTTTTGAACAGAAACAAGAAAAAGCAAACCCTTTATCAATTTTTGGTTTGGAATGTTTGAACGGAAAAATGAAAAAGCAAACCCTTTATCAATTTTGGTTTTGAATTTTTGGACAGAAAAATGAAAAAGCAAACCCTTTTCCAATTTTTGGTTTTGGATTTTTGAACTAAAAAGAGGAAAAGCAAACCCTTTACCCTTTTTTTGCTTTTGAATTCGTGGAAAGAAAAAAGAAAAAGCAAACCCTTTACCCGTATTTGTTTTGAAATTTGTGAACCAAAAAAGGAAAAGCAAACCCTTTGCCAGTTTTTGCTTTTGAATTTTTGAAAAGAAAAAAGAAAAAGGTACCCTTTACCAGTGACCGTTTTTGATTTTTTAAAAAGAAAAAAGGAAGAAGCAAACCCTGTACCAGTTACCGTTTTTTAATTTTAAAAAGGAAAAGCAAACCCTGTACTGTACACCGTTTTTGAGTCTGTGTTCAGAAAAAGAGACAACGCATCGAGTTACAGCATTCCGCTTTTGATGCGTATAAAACAAAATCATCAATTGTTTTCCTTTGTATACAGTTAACATGATGTAAATAAACGCAGCACACTCATATCTGTTTCATTTTGTTTCACTGAAACACAAACAACTAAAAACTAAGACAACTTTTTGTTTGCCAAAACAAAAACGAAAAAAGGGTAACCGAAAAGGAAAAACGAAACCTGTTACCAGTCTAAGCCCAACGAAACCTGAGGGTGGCCGAGTTCGTCAGAAAGTGTCTCGCGGCTGTTTCCTGTTAAAAAAAACCCTGCCCACGGGGCATGGTGGGAACTGATGCGCGACCAAGGGCGGATCCAGAACACAATTTTTTGGGGGGCCAAAAAAAATTTGATCCCCCCAAAAAAGTGGGTCAAAAAAATTACGGCGTGGGGAAATTTTTTTGGATTCTAGATGCTCGGTGGTGCGATCTGAGGCAATTTCTGACCACTTTAACCAATGTTTTTTTGAGGAAAAGATGGTGGTGTACTCATTGCCTGCCTTTATTGCGATGTCACATAAAAAAAAAAAATTGGTTTCGTTTTTTTTTGGGGGGGGGGGGCATGGCCCCCTTTGCCCTCCCCCCCTGGATCCGCCCTTGTTGTCTATGTGCCGTAGCAAGAAAACTACACAAAGCCATAGCGACTTTTAGTGAGCGTCAGGTGTCGTCAGCAATGCGTTTATTAAAAGTGTTTCTCCTAATGGTCTTCCTCAATGTTCCCTTTCGTACTGTTGAAGGGGTACATTTACTTGTGCACGGAGCCAATATATCAGAAATGAGAGGTACTGGCCGCCTTCCGTCCGCCAGGAATTCACTGCTTCGACTTTAATTATTTGATCCTTATTTGTTGTATGTACATGTATGTTGAGCATTACTGTCTGCCTTTTTGACAAATAAGCTTTTTGGCAGCCTTCCTGAAAGTTTCATTTCTCCAGGAAAAGATGACTGTGTTGAGCCAGGAATTGCTGTAGCGCAGACTTTCAACCAAAATCATAATAAGCGAATGTACTTCTCCGAATAATATGAGTGAGGGCAGCCAAGTGACACAGACAGTGCCTGTGATGATCAGAAATGTTTTGAGAGATTTGACATTTGAGCGATGCAGCTGAAACTGTGCATCTTCAGCATTGATCTCAGCTGCTGCTATACGCCGTGCCTGATGCCTTGCAAATAATAGCAATTTCACATACAGAACGATTACAATCAAAACGGTTGATACGAAAATGAAATAAATGAGTGCTGTTTGAAAAGCATCCAGCTGTTCAGAATGCTCAGCTAAGATTATGCAAGTGAGTGCAAAAAGACAGAGTAAAGTTGCACATGTCAAGGCAATATAAGCTCGTCTTTTGGTGACTAGAGTTTGCAGCTTGAGAGGTTGTGATACTGCAATGTAGCGGACCACAGTAATCATTGCCAGAATGCACAACCCCAGCAGCTGAAAAAATACAACTGCAGGTATTATGGCAAGGGATTGAATATGAAAATTCAGTTTGAGACTTGCGGAGAGAAGACCAAAGAAGCCCACTCCAACATCGGTAATTGTTAGGGCTACCACCAGCAGCTTAGTGACGTTATGCATGTCATGTATGCGATGTAACACCAGCAGAGAAAACAAGTTGCAGATGATGGAAAATAAGCAAATTGGACCTCGAACACACACGATAAGAATGCAAGTTGAATAACCCAATCTTTCTATGCATCCACCGTTCCCGTCAGTAGTGTTAGAATTGGAAACAAGAGGAGATAACTCGTATTCATAATATGATATGTTTGCCATTGTTTGTAGAGTGCTGAATTATAACATTTGTTATAGTTTTGTTTCATAACACAGAGGCCAGAGGGCAAACTTTTCATAATGCACTTGTTGCAGAATCCAATTCATTCCATCTGATTTCAAATCAGTTTCTGGTTTTTCTGTAGTCTATAGACCATACATTTGGAATCTCTGGAACATCATTCGGTCTCGTGTTAATCAAGAGGTGATGTTTAAGTTTGCATCTTTGCAGTCCTCGATCTTGTCAATGGTGTGTCTTTGTTCATTTGTCTACCACCATGATGGATATCCTGTTGTACGAAAGATGTGCAAACCTGTTTGGAAATTCCTCATGTCTAATGAAATGTTACAAGCATTTAAGAAGAAGCAACGTACGCCTACGTGAAGAACATACCTTGGTGAACGGTTGCTGTCAGATTCATTCAATGACAAATGGTATTCCTTCAGCGAATAGTCGTGATATTGTGGTGCAGCCACCAAAAACACAACCTGATCTGTGTCCTGTAATGTTTGAAATTTGGCTGAAAGTAACAGGTCCAAATGACTTCTGTAGAAGCAAGCGTCATTCATCAAATTATAATTCAAGGACTCTCTTTTTGGCATAGATCTGTTTCACATACAAGTGATCTGCGTCACTGCTGCAGACTCCCTCCAAAATGTGCCACAATGGCAAAGCGAAGAGAAGTTGACTTACAGCCGATAGGAACAGTGAGATTATAGCTTTTGATGGGGTTTCCAACTTCCTAACAGTGAGCGTGATTGCATCAGGCGCGGTTCTACGGGGGGGCTGGGGGGGGCTGTAGCCCCCCCCCAAATTTTGTCTAGCCCCCCCAAAATAAATTCCGTAAACAAATAATAGCATTAGCAAAAAGAAGGATTGTGATGTACATGCGAACAGTCTCCCCCTAAAGAAGAAATAGCCGTGACAAGGGTGCATTAGTTAATATGGTGTGAAAAATTTTAGGATTTTATTGGCGCTCCCCATTGAAAATATGGCATGAGCACCCCCCCCCCCCTATTGATTTCGGAGGCCTAAGTGTCAGGAAAAAAATAACCGGTCTACATTTCAGCACGCCTCCCTGAAAAAAATTCTGGATCCACCGTGCTAGCCCCCCCAAAATATTTGTTCTAGAACCGCGCCTGGATTGCATTGTTGGTTGTGGGTAGGCGCGACAAGTTGTGCTGTAAATGTTCGTTAACGCTGACAGCGTTATCGATATCTGCCCAGTATTGGCATGGAAGTGGATGCAGTCAGCTATTAATATACTCCATTGCTCACTCCAACGAGCCAGGTAAATCAATACTTTTTTTTATTAAAGCTCGCCGCCTTCGCGGGAAAATCACTGCTTTGACTTTGATTATTTGATGAACACAGATGAACGCACTCCGCTACACACACACACTAAAAGGCCTTGAAGCCAGATTTGCATGAGCAACTGGTGAGCAAAAAAGCACAGAGTAGCTGCTTTTAAAATAGTAAAGCATATAAGTAGCGATGATGTTGACAATAGCCATGCATTTTGTTAAAGTCTTAAATGCCCTTCACTTTGCTTAAAATCAACAGAAACTTTCCATTAGCTTTCTCTTTAATTGGATAATGGATTACCAGAAACTGTCTGCCTCATAAATGGCTGTTTCGGCAAATTGTTTTCGTTAATTTTTTTATGACTATGACTCCTGCTCATAGATTTTGTACACGTTTTCATCATATCCAGCACTCTGGGCACTAAAATCTATCCAATATACTCAACATACGATTAGACCAGCACCTGCAGATGTGTGCCGAACACTAACGTCATCATGACGTCATCACGTGTCACATGACGTCACAATATAGGTGCATATTTTGAAGGTCTATCACTCCAAACCTAAAGGTCCGATTGAGTTGAAAGTTGGTATGCACCTAGACCGGGATGTGTTATCCATGAAAATTAAAGTGACGTCACGATAACGTCATCGTGTGACATATGACGTTATATTAAATTTGCATATTTTGAAGGCCTGTATCTTCAGAACGACGGACCCGATTGGGTTGAAAGTTGGTACGTACCTAGACCGGGATGTGTTATAGATGAAAATGGAAATGACCTTACGATGACGTCATCACATGACATGTGACGTCATATTAACAGTGCATATTGTGAAGGCCTACATCTACAGAATGACAGGTCCGATTGGGTTGACATTTGGTATGCAATAGACTGTGATGTGTTACAGATGAAATGTGAGGTAATGTTACAATGACGTCATCACACATTATGTGACGTCACATTAAATGTACATTTTTATATGGCCTGCAGAACTATTGACCTTGTTCACTCTGCACCTTTCTACTGCACATCTATGTACTATCAATCTACAACATGACAGAAAAATAAAATAACAAAACTACCGAAACAGCCATGTGTTTGTCCACAAACATCTAGTAGTATTTGTGTCTCTAATTACTTTCCACGAAGATGTATGCAATATCATTGATGACAGTTGATTTATTACAATGGAATCTATAAGTTTGCATAATTTGTAATGAGATGTATAAGTTTGCAAATAATTTGTCTGCAACCTATCAGATTATTTTAAAGAGAATGACTCCTTAGAGAAAAGAGAAGCAAAAACATTGTGATGAATTTTTGACTATCTATACACAGACATTTACACCTTCACTTTGTAATTCCACGATAGGCATTCCATAAAGTTGTCACTTTAGTGACATTTTGAAACCTACAATGACTGGATCTAAATCATGTCAATTCTATCCCTCGTCTACTCTACAAAAAAAATGACTGGTGGCCCAGATAAATAACTGCTTACTGCAAACAACAAAGTAGTCCTTGGTTTTGGATTTTCAAAGAAGTGATTTTCCCGCGAAGGCAACGAGCTTTAAATTAATAAAAAAAAACTCTTGATTTTCACTCGGCTCGATGGAGTGAGCTACTGGTGTACATGTGTAGAACCTCAAAAAAAAATTGACATTAACTATGCTCATGTATGTCATACAGTCTCTAGGTATAGCTCGTTGTTATGAAACACACTACAACACCACTGCATCCTATTCCTGTGCTTCAGTGACGCCGTATATGACCTGTAACATGGAAGCATGTCGGGTAGATGATTTACTTTTGTGGTTGCGTTGCTAAATAAGTATGTTTAAAAATGAATACATTTGCGGTAGTTTACAAAAAGAAGGATTGCAGAAATGGAAAGGTTTTATAAAGTGTTATTGGTGACCAGAAATGGCGTGGTCGTTGTTATTGTGGGTTGGTGCCATTGGGTTGTTGATGAGTTTTGAACTTCATTCTGGCTGTCAGTGTGTCCGGAAAATGATCTTTTTAACGACTTTCCTGAAACTTAAGTTTCATTTCTCCAGCAATAGGTGACTGTGTTGAGCCAGGAATTGTTGTATCGCAAGCGCTCAACTGCAACAAAGAAATAGGACCCACATTACCCCGTAGTATAAGTGTGACACAGACAGTGACACAGACAGTGCCTGTCATGATCAGAAATGTTTGAGAGATTTGACATTTGAGCGATGCAGTCTTTTCTGTGCCGTAGCAAGAAACTGCATCATCAAATGCGTCGTCGCGTAATCACAGAAATTAGCTCACTGTTCACCTGTGGTTAGCTTTTTTTCGAACAACTAGCTCATTCCATCTCAAGGGAAAAATAGTCAGAAAAAAAATCTTTTTAGTCAGTGCTATGACACAAGGATGTATTGCATTGAAAACTTTGCATGGGCCCTATGACTATGGTAAGTGTTCGGTCAGACATACGCAAGAAAACATTTAAGATATAACGCAAGAGAAGTGTTCCCGACGGTACAACCATTTCCAAACATATTACGTGTTCCGATGTCTTGCACGTCAAGTAATCGTCAACGTAAAAAAAACCCTTGATCAAACGTTTCAACATGTAGAAAAGATCAACAGTGAAAAAGAAATTATCTTAGTCCCTTTCAATTCATTATTTCGGTGCATCTTGTTTCCCTCATATCAGTTGATTTGTAACATTGTAAATTTTACAGTCATCAAGATTGTTTTTTGGGGGGGAAATGAACCTCGGAAAAACATAGGAAAAAATATCGATTAAAAATTCTTATTAATTTAAATGACCAAACGATAAAAGCGATTGCCCATAAACGAATAAGAAACGAAAATCATGGTTATACGTTATAAGCGCACAGATGTTCGCTAATTTGAATGCGTCAACCGTCAAAAGGTTGCAAAGACTTAATTTCAGACTGCTACAAGTTAAGTCTTGAATGCACAAAAAGAAATAGGCTGCCCGAAAACGAAAACGAACATTCACAGCAAAATCTTGGCTGCCTAAAAATGAAATTGAATGAACCCCAAATGAAAAAGAAACCCCAATTTGACCACGTGTGCAAAACTCGCGTGAAATTTAATGGCCGATAATGAAACTGATTAGAAAAATTCGGAAATTCGCTGGGAAAACCTATAGTAAACTAAATCACAGCGCTTACTTACTTTTTATTACTTATGAAAAGCAAAATGCATTCATATTTTCACATCTTTCGAAACAGTCAATTCAATTCAGTTCTTCTTGTCCATTGGATTGGTTGTTAAACCTTCAATTTCTTGTCTTGCAATACACCGTGCCAAATTCGTCTGTGCACGGTATACCAGCGTGCGCATTTTGTCTGATGAATTTGATCGAAAATGTCTCGAAATCGATTGAACAAAGACGAATTAAATCCTTACATTATGTAGATGGTAATCAGGGGAGACGAATTCCATTGAAATTGGACGACATCGAATTGACAAATTCGATTAACCATTGATCAATTGGAATGACCAGCATCTAAATTAATTGTAGCATTTGCGCGTTCCAGTCGTCTTGAGACGAAATTGAAGTTAACCGTTTATGAAATTGAATGAAATTGTTTTTATAAATGTGCGGGAAAACCTATACAATATATTTTAAAGTATATGGTCTTACTGACTCAACTGACAGGTTACTTCCTTTCATTTAGTCTTATACTGTGTTTGGATAAAAAAAAAAACTTATTGGATATTTTTGTACAAATAAAAGACTCGTCTGCCCCTCCCACTTGCCCACCTCAGGAAGCGATAACGGTTACTAACGTTGTTAAAATTCTTTAAAAAGGAAGTTTTGTTCATCGTAATTCTATACCTCCCTAATTCACAAAATTCATCATTATGTGAAAGACCCTAAAACAATGTACGTACATATCAACTCAAACAACCAGGCGCGGTTCTAGAGCCAATATTTTTGGGGGGCTAGCAGGGTGGATCCAGAATTTTTTTCAGGGAGGCATGCTGAAATGTAGACCGGTTATTTTCTCCAGACACTTAGGTCTCCGAAAATCAATAGGGTAGGGGGGGGGTCATGCCATATTTTCAATGGGGAGCGCCAATAAAATCCTAAAATCATTCACACTATATTAACTACAAATGCACCCTTGTCACGACTATTTCTTTAGGGGGAGACCGTTCTCATGTACATCACAATCCTTCGTTTTGCTAAAGCAATTTCTTCTTATGGAATTTATTTTGGGGGGGCTAGACAACATTTTTTTGGGGGGCTAAAGCCCACCCCCACCCCCCTAGAACCGCGCCTGCAAACAACATTAACTGGCAGAACAGAACAAGGGAGCTTTGTTTTCCATAAATCCATGTTTCCCTAATTCACAGAATTCATCATCGTCTCCCACAGACTCACAAAACATGGGAGTTTTGTGCTTAGTGATTCTGTTCGCCTAATTACAATTACAATATTTTCAATGGGGAGCGCCAATAAAATCCTAAAATCATTCACACTATATTAACTACAAATGCAACCTTGTCACGACTATTTCTTTAGGGGGAGACCGTTCGCATGTACATCACAATCCTTCGTTTTGCTAATGCAATTTCTTTTTACGGAATTTATTGGGGGGGGGGCATACACAAAATTTGTAGGGGGGGGGGCTAAAGCCACCCCTCCCCCCCCCCCCCCCTAGAACCGCGCCTGCAAACAACATTAACTTGCAGAACAGAACAAAGGAGCTTTGTTTTCCATAAATCCATGTTTCCCTAATTCACAGAATTCATCATAATGCGTCTCCAAAAGACTCACAAAACATGGGAGTTTTGTGCTTTGTGATTCTGTTCCCCTAATTACAAATTTCATGATATAAATTATAATGCGTTTCCAAAAGATCCTTTTTAAATTGAACTCACATTTCAACTCGCATAACATGGGAGATTTGTGCTCCGTAATTCTGTCTGCATAATTCAATTCATCAAAAATTCAGTTCAATGCATGGGCGTTTTGTGCTTCCTGATTCTGTTCGCCTAATTGCAAATTGCATGATATATTATAATGCGTCTCCCAAGGACCCGTTTTGCATTGTACTCGCATATCAAATCACATAACATGGGAGTTTTGTGCTCTGCGCTTCTGTTCGCTTGATTACAAAATTCATAATGTGTATCCCAAGGACACAATGCCTACTCACATATCAACTCATGCACTACATTGGAGTTTTGTGTTCCACAATTCTGTCAGCCTAATTAAATTCAGCAAAAGCGTCTTCCAAAGACTCTTTCTATAGTCTCTGTTGTGATGCGGGTGGCAGTTTTGTTAGAGTATAAAATCCATTTCATCAAGATCTATATCAACTCACACAACATGAGAATTTTGTGCTCTGTAATTTCCGTCTAAATTTACTCTCATAATGTGAAAGATTGAAAAAAAACCCACACTTTTATATTTAAGAGCAATATGGCGGTACGCGGACAACTCTTTTCGAGTGTTTTTTTTCTTCACCACAACCCATAGTTAGAAAAAATTCTAAAAGAGTATATTGACTTCCACTCTTTTTAAAGAGCATCTGCGAGACAAGTTAGAGTGTTTTTTTACTCTTTGACATTTAGAGAGTAATAACAAAATTATTGATATTATTAATTATTTTGGTAATGAAACCAAGGAATCCTCAAAAGCATGAGGCAATGTAGCTAGCAAGCATGAGGAAAACTGCAGAGAGAAGACAATGAGAAAAATTAGATGGGGGGGGGGGGGGGAACCCAGAACAATATCCTAGGGAAAACCCACGGAATCAGGCAGGAACTGAAAACCGATATCCACAATTTAGTCCGGTAATTTTAAGTTAAGACCTAGAACAAATTGCAATAGAAACCATTCAAGCGTCAAACGACTTTACATAAATACACAAACAACATGTGGACAATCTAATTGTTTCTATGGAGTGAAGGATGTTTTTCAAGCATTTTTTTCAGATAAAAATTTGGGACATTTTATCCTCGAACAATTCGTCTGGTGACTTGATGCGATTTACATGTCTATATAAGGTAATGTTTAGGATTCATGACCACATGCGAGTGCAGCAGACGACTGTTTTAAACTGTAATTTTATACAGGGCACAACGGATGGAGTGGACGATTTTCCGCCGAAACTTTGCGCAATAAGTCCACAGACAAGATAACATTATTTGCAAAAAGGGCCGGGGATGTCTAAACATCATTTTGATCATACACAGATGGAAAACGGTTGGACAGTGCATGCATGGACCGTTTTAAACGTAAAGCGAAAATCTTTGATTAAATATTATTGATTAAGCGCCTGAAAATGATGCATTGGATTTTGTTAAGAAAATTCAGGAATTACTGGGCTCAGGTTGTGAAGCTTATATAGTGCATTTTGTTAGTACATGAAAATATAGAACAAAACCTCTCAAAACACTTGGATCACAAGGAAAAAAGGGTTAATGGGCGAGGTTGATGAGAAACAGATGTAGTTCTGTACATGAGCTTTCCATGTTTTTCATAAGTACGGTACAGTAACTTTAAACAGCTAAATTAAGAAGATCACGATTGAGTTCAGAAAATTGATTGAGACATCTGCTTGTACAGTCAAGAGTGAAAAGAACAACTCCAGAAAAGCATACTTGAGTCCCGACAAAAAGGATTCTTTGGATGGAACAGACCTCGCGTTGTTATTACTTTAAAAAAAAATGATCTCATTGGCACCCGCCCCCCCCCCCCCGCCAAAGGCTTTGATCTGGGGAACTTGTATTAGACGTAATACACTTGTCACACTATATTTCGTTTCCCTAAAGCACAGGATTCAGCTAAAAATTATGTCACTGCAAAATTGTAATCCCGTTAATTTGCCAGGCTTTTAGTAAGTTTTTTGAGTAAACGTTAATTTTTTTTGGGACAATTTATATCTTATTTATAAGTTATGCCAATGACCTAAATTCAACACAAAAGGAACACACGAATCTCGGATGTCGGATATTTTCCCTAATATTTAAAATTGGACTCTGGCCTATTGGCGTAAACACCTGAAATTTAAATGTAAATGGTCTCTTTGTGTATATCATTTTCCGCCCTTTATTCAAGTAGACCTGTTTATGCAAAGATTTTCTATGAAAAAATATTTTTGGGCACAAGGTGATTTATTTTAACCAATAAATATTTTGGGAAGCAAAACAATCTAAAAATTCTTGATTTTTTTCAAGAAATATCCCATAGTATTATGCGGCAGTGTAAATTACAATATATTTTAATAATTGGTGGACATAGAAAAGGTTTCTGCTGTGATCAGTCGTGTCTCGCGAAGTCTCATACGTGATGTGAACGGATTTTCTGACGAGTAACGGGCGCATGACGCTCTCCATACGGCTGTTTACGTATGATGAACAAATTGTAGCGAAAAAGTGAATAAAAACACTTTTCCACTCGTTTGATGAAAATAGATTTTCAGTATGCTAAATAGTGATATTTGCTTAGCGTGTTAGCATAAAAATCCATTATATTGCAATTGTTTTAGGTCAGGCCCTGTTTTTTTTTCTATATTGACCGGACTGACTTGGCGCAGACGGGAATTAACCTGGCTCAAACCTCCCCATTTATGCGTCTCTGATAGACCCCCCCCCCTTTTCTTTTTCTTCTTTACAATGAACTCACATAGCCTATCAACTCACATAGCATAGAAGTTTTGTGCTCCGTAATTCTATTTCGGTCCCTAATTTTAAAATTTATCATCATAATGCTTCTCCCAAAACCCTTTTTACAATGAACTCACATATCAACTGACATGGGAGTTTTGTGCTCCTTAATTCTATTTCTCCCAGCAAGCTTTGCAACATCTGAGGCTGCTCTCATTTGATTTTAAATACTTGACTCGAAAACAATGCTATAGATATAGCTTTTAATAAGCTATAGTGCATACTTGGCACTAACTGTTTGCCAATGGAATTAAACAAGAATTTCAGATCATGTAAACAAGGCATGACACATTTAAAGCTATAGTCCATCATTTGCAGCCATCCGAAAAAGTAACTGGCGTTTTATTATTGAAAAACATACTTGGTTGAAAGATAGTAAGGGGACTAAACTCCCTGTGAAATTAATCTTTCTGGCAAGCTATCATTTTCAAGTAATCAACGAAAGAAGGCCTTTCCAACGGTGCTTCTTAAGACGCACCGTAGGTAAATTTAAATTAGTAGTTCGTTTTGTTATTCGGCGCAGCGCGCAAGCATTGGCACGACGCACAGGCGCGCGCGGTTGCTATAATTCGTCGGATCAGTGCGCGACATCGCGTATAGCTGCAATTCAAACAATTCTTTTGATTTGAAATTGAGATCCTAGAATGCTATTTTTTTCGGAATATACAGCTGAAGCTGAGCTGAAACTTCATCAGGCTATTTGTTCAGAATCCTTCATTACATTTTGAACACTTTTGTTGAACGAACAAATGCACACATTACAAATGATGGACTATATCTTTAAGCAAGAGGGTGAGATTTAAACACCATAAGAAAAATCTATAAGCACTTTCAGAATGTCGGTACAGCGCTGGAGACGGTGGCGGAAAGCGTGTGCTGCAGCCGAAAGTTTCTGAAGGAATGCAGGATCACCCCTGATGCTACTGCACACCTCCCCGATCGTGTATTGCGCCGAAAGAAGCAGATTCTGAAAGTGAGAATTTGGCGTTTAAATCTCACCCTCTAGCACAAAGCTGATGAAACTCGCTCCATAAAATGTGTCATGCCTTGTTTACATGATCTGAATTTTTGGTTAACAACAGAGTTATTTAGGATCAACAGTAGGACACGTTGTTCACGTATAGTACGCACATTGTACTACTAGACTACGACGAGGACAAAATGTTGGCTGTTCCACGCACTGCATGGGTGCACTTGCTTTGCATCAGGCATGGCAGCGTGGCCCGATGGAAGCGAACGCTACGGTCGGTAACTTCTCATTGCTTGTAGGTCAACTCGCAGGGAGACTTTCAATGTAAATTAGCCCATACATTTACCAAACAGAAGCACACACGTTATTTCGTTTTCAAAGGAACATGTGCACCTATAGAATCACGACAAGTACGAAACAGCTCGATGTTGAGTCATAATGTTGACCCCCGAAATTCGTTCTCGAAGGATAACACAAAAACGGCTTAAAACTGTCTATTTAGAGCTGGTCATCTGATCGAAACAGGGAAACATTGTGTGAACTAGCTCATGTTTGATTTTTGTCAGTAGTCTGTAGTTTTTTTTGGGTTTTTTTTTATATTTTAGTGTTTATCAGTATCCCCCACTAGTTTGGAATGGTCCAAACACATACATCTAACAGCTGACTCAAAACACACGTATGTTATTCCAGTCCCAAAGGGTTCTTAAAAGTGTTCAGGTTCCGATGTCCACTTTTTATGCAGCTCGTACCGGAGTTTAGAGTTGATCACGACTACCCCTCGCCGATAGTGAAGTTGACAAGCCACATGTTGTTTTTCTTGAACTTGTCCACTTTTTCGTCGTGGCCACGTACCTTAAATCCCACGTTATGCATCATGATGGTATCGTTGTTTTCCTTCCTCCACTCTGGTTCCCAAAACATACTATTCGCATGCGGGAAACGATTGACGGGCAAAGGTCTGACGTCAATGCGTACCGGCTGGTCCGTGTGCAACAGGTCATTCATGACTCTCTGGTCGTGTTTCTTGTTTTTTGGATTCGCCAATATTTCCACCCACTTCTTGACGAACTTGATGGTCTTGTCTGTTGGCTTGAAGTAGGCCACGCCGGCGCAATAGTTGGACAGGGTTTGCAGTCTGGTCGGGTAAGGGGAGCGCTCATCCACAAGAGACATGTCAAAGTCCCCTTGGAAATACGAGAAAGGATCTTGAAACCAGAAGGTATCCACGTCCGTGAAGAAAATCTCGAATCCCTGTTGCAACAGGGACAGGATGTACTTCTGGCGTCTGTTCACGAGGCGGTTATATTCGGGGCTGAAGACCAAGAGCTTGTCCGATGAGGCTTCTCCCTCGGCCGATTTCAGCACGGTTATTGCTGGGTCGCCCTGGGTAGCACTGAGCAGAGCCCGGTAGGCGTTCTTTTCCTCTGCTATGATGGTGGTGTTCAGGCAGACCCCGGTCCTTTTGATACTCTCCAACAGATTCAGTGTCATGTCCATGAAGGCGGTGTTGGTGTTGAGCAACAGCACAACACCGGGCTTCTTCTCAGTATCGGCCAAGGTGCAGCCAGAAATCTTCCCCCGGATGTCCACAGTTCGATTTGGTGGCGGCGAAGTCGCGTGGTTGGAGAATTTCTGGACTCGCAGAGCGCTCACAGCGGCATGTGCCATTCTCGTATCCTTGCCTTTAGTCCTGTCATCGTGTAGCGTCGTGACATGGCCGGGAGAGTAATGATCTGCGAAAGAAACCAAAACAAGAACAAAGGCCAAAACTATTTATTCTCAGAAAGTGCATAGAAACAAAAAGAATTTAGAGAGTAGTCTGAAACACGCTTGTCTTTTCATTTTATCTTGTCAAATGGGACGAGAGTTGAACATATTTCGGAAAACTCGGTCTGTATTCTTGTTTGATGAATCTCGCAAGCACACAAGTTAGCTTTCCACACTGCTGTAACGGACCCAGCTGTAGCTGAAGGGGGGGGGGAAGCCGGTATTTACTATTTTTTCCTGCATATTTGTGTATTTTGGGGGCCGTCCAAGGGGGAGGGGGGTAGACCACCTAACACCCCCCGTATCCGCCACTGCCTTAGTTGATTTACGCGCCAACTTTACGTATACACAGAAATATTGCCTTAGGTTGGTTTATCGACCAAATTTCGATCTATTGGGAAAGGGGGAAGGAGGGATCACAGTAACTAAACACGATGTTCCATGAGCGATTGACTTACATATCAACACGAAGACGCTAGACATTTGCAGAATGACCATAAACGCCAGTGTCAAACGTTTGCACTCCATCTTTCCTCTCCGAAAACTTTCTGCAAAACAAAACTTTTTTTAAACTTAATTTTCCGTATATTCCTCATTAAGAACAACATTCATGCATTAAAGAGAAACTGACATGAGGCTGTGAAAAAAATTACATTCCTTTCCCCTAATATTCAGGTCTTTAATTGGTATTATTCTTATTAGTTCTTCAAAAGTTGGGATCCCCCCCAAAAAAAAGGCCTTCGGGCACTTTAGGTTAGACGCTTTGACCAACCCCCCCCCCCCCCCCCCCAAAAACAAAAAATTAATAAAAATAATATATTTTTATATATTCACAAAAAATAATGACTACACAACGGTCGTGTTCAAAGAAGCAAACAAAAACCGAAAAATGATTCCAGGGGAAATTTGTAAACATTTGTTTGAATGTGTTGTTTGCTGCCGTTCTCCCATAGGGCCTACATTGAACAATGGGTGTCGATTTCCCATGGAACGCGTGTGTGCATTACTCACACAAATTATACTGACAAAACACAAGGTCAATCCTATTGCGCATACGTTTGCAAGCTACTAGGTATAAGGTACTCAACAACTTTGCAGGTCAGAATTTATGCTTTCGAGCGTAGCTTCTTTTGAAAAACCCAGACAATTACAAACATAACAGGAAGAAATAAACCGCTGTATGCGTATATCACTATGAATGGGGTTGAAATATTGGCAAGGCCGTAGCCAGTACCGGTTCAGTTGAACCCTTACGGATATTATTTCATACGATTTTTTTAAATGCAAAAAGACACACCAGTATATATGTATTAAAGTGTATCGCATCAACCGTCTGTCACATTCACGTCGTATGGGTGCTACAATGGCCTATATCAAAATGATAGCATTTATAAGTTTTGTAATTGTAGTACTTTTTGTGTTCCGAGATGGAAAGGGAATGATTCCTTCTGTAGGTTTTTCAAAAATGTACCTCCGACGTCCACTATTTCGTTACAAAATCCATGTTCTTCCAGTTAAGGCGTTGGGATGTATACTATCTGTTTTCCTTGCCAACTTCGCAAAAAAACCCAATCAATTCGTCTTGATAGTGGCCGATTTGAAGCGAATTAGCTCCCTGCTGTCGTTCCCGTGGTTCGTATTAGTTGTCAGACGTTCAATTCGTTGTCAGACCTGACATTTTCATGTTTAACACATCCTAAGTTGAAGTTGTGTCATTCGGTTTAACTGATCATTCTATTTAGCAGTCTATTTGGTTTAGGGTTATTTGCATAATTATTTTTTTCGTTTTCATCTCCACGCATTCTACTTGGTACTTTCTGCATTCAAAATAATGGGAAACGAAGGCAAGATGCTAGTTCTTTTGTGTGTGTACTTTTCGACTGTTCTTTATTATTGGTTTCATTCAGGTTTGTTAATTTTCAAAGTAGGCCTATGTGCTATCTGTCTTTAATCTAGAGAAGAAACAAAATGCAAATTAGTGATACGAGAAAATTAAACATGATATATGAAAGTCGACGTATAAACAATAAACATGGGCAACATTAAACCAAGGGTGATCCTTTCCCCTCTTTTTCTCGTGTTCACGTATACATGTAGGTTTTGTTATAATTATGTTCGTATTTCTTACCTTTTGCCCTTTTATCTTCTGTTTTAAATTGCGAACCTTGTTTTGTTATTTGTCTAAACGTTATTTTGTTTTTATTTAATTCAAGTTGCTTCATCTTAAACATGCTTCATTTCACTAATAACTGATGTTTCTTTTTGATGTGCAAACAAAAGGGGGGAAGTGATTTGGTTATTTTGTGGCTGCAGCTTTGTGGCAGAATCTTGTGAGAAAAGTTCTCATGTACTTTCCAATTGGAACAAAGACACTCTATTGAATTCTAAAGAACAAATTAATGATATGAACCGGTTTCGAATTCCTTTGCTCACATTTCACAAATGTTTGCTTAATGGTGAATTTGAATGACCATCTGACGTAACTGGAAGCTCGAGCGAATTTGAATGACCCAGTGTGAAGTTTTAATTTGAATGCATACATTTTGAAATTGAATCATTCAAAAGTGCAACCGCAATTTAAATTGAACGATTTATTTATTTAATTGAATGTTGATCTAAACGTGCATCGAAACTCGTGCGGAAATGAGTGATTCGTTATCAAATTGACTGCCAAATCTATTAAACTGACCGGGAAAACCTATACTAATGCACGTACTCAGAAGACGAGGTTCAATCAAGTCTAATTCTTGCACTGTACCCTGTGGTTTCTTGCTTTTTTTGCAATCATCACACTCGTGGGGGTTTCCTAAATAATCACTGAAAGTTCGTTAAGTAATTGTAAAAAAAAATGCGAGTTTACAATAAGCTCTGGCCGTGTTGCAAGAAGTCTAGAATGAAAGTCTTGCATGAAATCGATCAAAATGATTGCCAGAGCTAAAAAACGCGACGCCGAAAAAAATGCGACGCAGATAGCACAATGAAACATCACACTTTTGGTTGATTTTCGAGACAGACAGACCGACAGACCGACAGACCGAGTGACATGTAGAGGCTCCTGCCAGAGCTTAAAAAGGACTCTGCTCAGAGGACTCCCATAAGGCCAAAAAAAGTCTCCGGTTTCTGGTATGCGCGCGCGTCGCCGTAGCCATGCGGTCGATAAAATGAAAAAGTTTTTTTTTTAATGAAAGATGATGTGTGTCAAAACCGCCAAACTCACTGGTTTGACTGGAATCCTGCTGCTGCACAATTTTAACGTGTTTTTGGATGGGGTTATGATCGAGAATAAGCTTTATGTGGCCTCTCTGGACTCCCATATATTTGCACTAATTTTATTCGGGCACCATTTGCAGTCATCAGCCGACATTTGAGGCCAAAAAAATCAGGTAAAAAAAAAAAAAGCCGCGTCGCCGCACCACTTTTTGGGCAAGCTCCATACCAGAAACCGGAGACTTTTTTTTTTGGCCTAATGCGCATAATGCCGAATACATGACCGTGTCCCTTACCGACAAGGAGCGGGTGCGGTGTCGATTGTATGTGATAAAAGACAAATTACTGGACTAGACATCAGAAAACCGGATGAAGAAAGCCAAATGAAGATAATGAACAGTGTGGGCCGTTTTGCTGGTACCTTATTTGAGGATGTTCTATAATTTGTTAATTTAATGTAGTAACAGTGCACCAAAATGCTACCGCATGCCTATACCCAAAATGAGACATCATGATTATTGACTTTCAACTCCCAGTGACGTAAAGTTAGGGAGAATGGTGGGCACCTTTCGCTCAAGCCCTGTTTCTCCCCCCCCCCCCCCGTCTTAAAGTTTATGTGAAGCCTACAAACATGAGTTTTTCATTCTTAAGACGTTCAATCAATGTTAATAAGCCTCTGTACTGACGATGTCACACTTTGGTGACAAGTGCGCTTCTCTATGGGAGCCTAGTAGGGAAGACGCTTCGTAGCTCCATAGAAAAGAGCACAAGTTTATGTGAAGGCTAGTATTAGACATGAGTTTTTCATTCTTAGAACTCTACCGAGTTCCCCTTCCAGAATTTAGTTTCCGCATAATTGTAACTCCGCATTTACTCACGAAGTCTGTGGTGGTCAACCAATAAAAATTCCTTTGTATTTAATTCTTAAGGACAGACAATTTATGTCCATGCATTTGCTGCCGCTAGAATTAAATCCACTTACATTACTGAACGCTGTTGTTGTCATAGGATAATGACAGTAAGGGTTATTTTTCATACACTGTGTTTTTGGGTCAGTTGTTTCCCCTTTCCCTTTTCACAAAGCCAAACAAGGGTTATTTTTCATACACTGTTTTTTTTTTGGTCAGTTGCTTCCCCTTTCCCTTTTCACAAAGCCAAACAACACCAGATTTCTGCCTGATGACTGCGAAGTTTTGATGTGTTCATCACATTACACCCAGCCAAATATGAGTGATGTCTGATTAAGAATAAACCAATGAAAGGCTAGTGTATTTTGTAGGCTGATCCAAAATTGTCGATGAGACTTCCCTACTAGCGTGCGTTTAATTGAGGCAATAGTCGAACTTGTCTACCATGGTTTTTGATCGAATTTTGTTTGTAGATTGCCCTGCTATTTTATACCACATCAACCTAAAAAGATGTAACACGGTACCTTGTGGAATATACCTCCAAAAAGTAGTACATGTATAGCTAAGGAGTATGACTGGAGGCTTGATGAGGGTGGTGCGCTTCCGAGTAGGACTTGTTTACTCTGCTGATTAATGATTGGAAATTTGATGTAGACGTTGCACAAACAGTTGAATGGGGCAAATGTGTTTCACGTGTGAACTGACTCAGAAAAGAAGGACTGTTGCATGATTCTTGTATTAACTGGGTTATGTATATGTCGAATATGAGAAAGGGATATGTCGAACATGAGACGCAATAAAATGCTGCTGTAAGTACGGTTCATATGAACCAGTAGCGATATGGACATCGAGCCAGTCATTACAATGTATTAGTATTCCCCATGCAGGAAATGGTCAACAAAATGGAAAGTTCCTACGACAATGGTTGTACAGTCGACCCTCGTTAGTACAAACTCTGTTAATTCAAAATTCTGGTTATAACAAACATAAAACCTTGGTCCCGAATGTGCATATATGTGCACAATGAATGGGACTGATGTTCCTCTTAATACAAAATTCTGATATAACAAACAATTTGGCTAGGTCCGAACGAGTTTGATTTAACGAGACTCGACTGTACTTGAAAAGCGCACTGTCCTGTTGGGTATATGTGGATGACACGGCTGGCAAGGAGAAGGAATCCGACGAATACGTAGGATTTGGTTTGAGAAACAAACATGGCGCCCAGTGAATTTCTATGACGACATACGGCGAACACAAAATGACGAAACTCAAAGATATTCAAAGTCCAAAATCACGGTTAAAAAAACCGCTCAGACTCGCAAATAAAATGACGACTTAACAGGGAAAACCATAACAAACTTCCAAAAAGTTCCTTAAAAACGTAGATGTGCGACTAAAAACGAAGATAAAAACAAAATATAAATCACGAAGTGCAGAGTAAAACGAAAAAGCGTCCCCCTCACCAAGCGCGCCCTCGGTAAACACACGAACGAGGTCGAAAGACGGCTTTCTGTACATCAGGCACAAAATAGACATTCAGTTAGAAGGCAAATCTATATGCATGATGTTTGAAAAGATTTCTTTCTGTGAAGGAGTTTCAATGTAAGACACTAGTGTGTACAAACTAGACACTTAAACGCTGTTTTTATTATGACCTGCACACAGGGTTGATATTCTCTCGGAATTAGGAACAAAACATTTTAATCGTTTATACTTTGAAACTAAACTGTTAGTTTAATTGTCTGAGGTTGAAGTTTAACCGCTTTCTAATCACCGAAAGGCTCGGCTATAATGCTAGCTGATCATTGCAATGTTGAAATTTGTTCTTCGGGACGCCACACTCCAAAATCAAGGGTGGTATCGCGGTAAATCACCTTCAAAAATAACAAAATCTCCCTTACCTTGTACAAGTAGAGCCGTCGGACCAGGAGACAGTGGTAAAGTTCCAACGTCAGTCACGGCAAATCTGTTGTATCAAGCTGTTTGCTGTCACTCACCTGTCTGCATCATAGCCTGGACCAAGTGCAGACCAAGCACAAGCAAGGGCCGTTGAGGATAACGGTAGCGCAACTGGTACACTGTAGTGTGCGCGGCGGTACGGTGTGCGGTAGCGGGAACAAGCTCGTTTGTGAAGTTTGACAGTCTTGGTCAAGGCTATCATCGTCAAAATGGCGTATCACGCAATGCGCTTATCCTTAATTCGCGTTCAGCACACACAATAAACACCCCAATACCAAAGCAGTGCAAGCCCAACAGGTTGGGGTATAGACCGACGTGTCCTTTCTAGGTGAGCGAGCTCGTTAAAAGCCTATAACCAAGGGCAATGAAACTATTGTTGTTTAATCATTTACATAATAACGTGAACTTAGGTGCTCCATGTACAGAATCTCGGCACTTCTATGGATACAATTTCTGACAATATTTCGCAAAAACGGACAGTATTTTGCAGTAAGTGACAATATTTTTAGCAGGAACATGCAGCGGACAGTTGCATGAGTATCATCCGTTGCTCAACAGAGCCTGCACGCTCCGCAACAAGGTCTGATATGTACATGCACATTTTATGCGACCCTATAGCGCCAGGCAAACAAATTACTTTCGGAAATTGTGATGTCATGTCGAGCAGATATTCGACCTGAGCTGTGGGCATGTTCGAGCAAGGACCAGTGGTTAACTAGCTTCTGGTTCGTGACGTCCGTATAAGCTGTTATGTTGATTATTGCATTTTTGCCATGTTTTTTTGTGATATAGGTTTTCCCGGCCAATTTTATGAAATGTTCATTCACTTCTGAAAATCGGTCAATCATTTTCGTCTGCATTTGAATGCATGTCTTTAATCCAATTTCAATTCAACGGATGTTCCATCGTTTTCACTGTCCGTGCATTCGGTTTTGAGAAACAGACAGCTAATTACATTACCTGTGCATTAATTTACGCAAGCATACCATTTCTAAGTTGATTTCAGGTACTGCTAATTTGATTGACGGTTGATGAAAAAGAAAACCCTCCTTTTATCTGGTGCCGATGGCATTAAACTAAAGTGAAATAGAATGGTGAATGTTTGAAATCGCCCCCTAAAGGCGAAAAAGAATTCTTGTAAACGAATCTGAATGGACATAAACGAAAGGTGAACTGAAATGGAATTGAATGCTCTGGTTGCGAAAATGAAACGTGTGTTCAGAGCGATACTCAAATTCAGGCGAAAATGAATGACCGATTTTTAGAAGTGAATGAACATTTTAAGAAATTGGCCGGGAAAACCTATACTTACAATGGGTTACCAAAGACCCGATAGAAGGTGCCCAATAGATAGTGTTGTTTGAATAATCCGTAATAATGTTGTTTTGAATAATTGTGTTTAACAAATTTGCTGAGGTACACAGATCTTCCAATAAAATGCAGCAAGAGCTACTCTTCACCCTAAGCTTGATCGCAGAACGTTTGCTTTCGTTAAAAAAAACCCAATGTGTTATGCCATACTATCTTCACGTTTTTTTTATTCAAACTTGGTTCAAAATAACATCACTTTTTCAAACTGTTGAGAATGTGTACATGAGAATGGATACCGTTTACATGTACTACGAATTGAAATCTTTAGTTCTATCAAATAAACACGTTTTTGTGTTTATTTTCCTTAGTTTATTTTATGGAAAATGGTAAAGAGGAACGTCCCTCAGACTGTTTTTAGTTCAGCTTCGCAGCGTAAAACAAGTACTCCGAGGAATTCCTAAAGTAGAGCCTCAACAGTTGAGAAAGTCTTTTAGCAGAATGAATTATGAACTCCATGAATTATTTCCCTTAAGAGTACAGCAAGACAAAACTCAGTGTTTTACGGCTTCCTTGGTTGGAGAATATCTGGTGATGTGGATGCATACAGAGAAAAAAATGGTCCAGGGCCCATTGTTAGTGAAGACGAGCTTGTTCTTTTCAGATGGCTCTCAGAAATGGCCAAGAGGGGCACCGGACTTTTCCCAGGAGAGTTCTTAGATTTTGTTGATGGAACCGCAAGCTAGGAAGGAGAAACGGAAGTTTAAGAGCAGCAGGCCCAGTTACACTTGGAACTATACTCCTTAATTCGTGTCCCAGAAGTCTGATGTGGTTCAATGGTGAAAAGAACGAATCTGGAATCGTCCAGAATCAAAGTAACACCCTCCAAGCTCATAAACTGTTTGAGGGTTAATATGTTACAATTAATTTTGTGTCCAATATTCAGCTGTTGGACAAACCATTATGATCTGGAATACAGACGAAACAGGATTTGAGATGGGGAGCAAGTCAGGGCATGTGATTGGACCCACCACATCAGAATATTCAGGTTCACTGCCACATTTAGCTGACAGTGCAGGGATCCACAAAGCATAGGCTGACTGTGAGATGCATTGTGGTAATGCAGAAGGGGAACTTATGCCACCATTCTTTGTTTTCCCCAAACCACGCCCCACAGCATATGATCCGTTGGTTGGATTAACTAGAGGAGTTGTGCACTATACAAAAAAGTTGGATGTATGGGGATATTTTCTCGAAATTCATGGATCATTTTTACCGCAGTACAGGTCCACTGGCAGAGCGCCCAGTTATTCTGCTCATTGCTAGTCCTGCCACATTGATATGAACATGTGTGATTATGCTGTTGCTCATGACGTTGAAGTCTACCGTATTGTCCCGAATGCAACTCAACTGATGCAACCAATGAATGTGGGTGTCTTTGGGCTCTTGAAGAGGCAGTGGAAGAAACACACGAGGGAGCAACCAGGGAAACTAATCGACATGGCCACATTTCCAGCGAAGTTGCATGAAGCTGCTTGCTTTCTACAAGCCGCGTATACTGTAATGAACAGCTTCAAGTCTGCATGGATTTTCCCATCAACAGGCAAGCCATCTTAAATCATGAGCTCAAGCCCTCTTTGACATTTTTTAATCAAAAGCACCCCAAGTTGAGCCCTCCACAGGGGCCCCCTCACAAGGAGCTGATGATGCTTTCCAGAATTTCAGATCAGTTTTTGATGAAGCTGCAGTAACAAAATACGAAAAACTGATGCTAAGAAACACCTACAGCCCCAAGACATTGTCGAGTTGCCAAGACGAGGGCATGCACCAATGTGACTTGGTGCTGCATTTAAAATACATTTTATAAAATGCTTAATCCATAGCGCAGTAGTTTAATTGCATGGCCGTTGTCATCCTTTTGCTGCATGAGTATAATAACTACCTTGCATTTTGTCTTTCTATACGAGGCTTGTTAAACTCCAAGAACCACACCGCTGTGGCGAACAAGACGTGAAGCCATTACACTAATTACTTACAATTTATGCAACAGATCGGTTTGATTGAACAGTTGGTAAAAAGGGTTGTGCCGAGTATACACTATAATTTATAGTGTATACTCGGCAGAACCCTTTTTACTGTTTACTGATCAAACTGATCTGTTGCATTAAATGTACATGTATCATGAACCGAGAATCCTTAGCATGACGAAAAACTAGGGAGAAATATGGTTAAGGAGCACGAAACTCCCATGTGATTTGATATGTGACTTCATTGTAAAAAGGTTCTTTGGGAGACGCATTATGGGGAGTCAGGTTTGCGTAGCGGTTCTTTCCTCGCCTTCTACCGGTACATACAGCCATGTGGTTACGAAGGCCTTAGCGTTGCTGTTGTTAGACAAAGTTAATCCGATTATGTACTTGGACGCCACAGACACAGCAGCGAAATTCATGCACCCCAAAAAACATGGCTTTTTGAACGTTGTTTTCTCAGAAAATATGCTCAGTATGATTGAAATGTTAAATTATAACGGAAGAAGAAATTCTAAGCTTTATGTCAGTGGAAAAATCGCCGTCATTGATGCCGAAACGTCAATACTGGTTACTGGTAAAGCTGACCTTAAAGTCGTAAAGAAATCGTTCAAAAACGTCCCTAAATGTATGTATTTATCTCATTTTCTAGGAATCCCCACAAGTTGTTAGTTGAACACTTATATCATCTAAGTATATTCTGAATTTCAGCTTAATCTGTTGTTACAAACGCTTGTGTTATGCCTTGAACTATCTCCAAGGAAAATTTCGACGAGTATTTTTTTGCCGACCAACTCACGTGCATGGTTTGCAGGTTGGCCGATTTGGGGGCAACAATGACGAAGCGCATATTAGCATATTCATTAGCGTCACTCGGCTTGACCTCGCGTGGGTCTCGGTATCGACCAATGGAAGTTAGCAAAAAGGGTGAAATTTATTAATCAATAACTGGTGAAGGAGGCGATGCTGAAATTTTTTACTTCACTCCACAATAGATAGGAACCTTATTAATACTCGTGAGGTATGAAAAGATTGACAAATATTGGAAACACCAGTGTTACAACTTTTAACAATGCACGGTAGCCAGGCCTAATTTTTCAATTCAACGAAAAGTACTGAACATATCAAAACGATTTTTAGCACATAGTTGGATCATTATAATGGAAACCAACCCTAAACGTTGCATGAAGTTACGGTCTTCCAAACGGGAGAAATTGATTTTCAAACATTTCGCTCGTGAACATCAACATTTCTGTGTGCATGTTGTTTCATTCCAAATAAAGTATCAGGTAGCCTTTTGAAATCGACCTTTGCAACCACATGACTGCGTACATACTATTATACTGAACATTTATTTCAACTTTGTTATGACATCACAAACATTTAATCGTTATGTTAACATTTAAGCATACAAAATATAATACGAAGTAATTTTACATAACACCATTATTAACGATGAAAATATATACATAATCCACATAACAACACGGGGACATATAGGGTGAAGCGATCGCTTTTGTTCCCTGACCCGTTGGACACTTACAGACTGACGGACAAATTAAGAACGAACTAAGGACAATGACAAACAAACAAACAAACAAACAAACAAACAAACAAACAGGAGTATCATTACGCTATTGTTGCATGTTTACAAAGTATCAACAGACTACAAATAAAATGTAAGAAGTTGTGTTTTTAATTTTTTGATAAATGTAGACAGATTTAAAGACATTTTAAGAGGGATACTTAGACTTTTCCAGATACTCGTGCCACGTTGAACTATTCCATTTTTGAACAGCTGTCGTTCTATTGAAGCCAACATGAAGATTTTTCTGCGCGATACTCCTGGTTTTATAACAATGAACATTTGAAGCCAAAGTAAAACATGAGCTGAAACACAAAGGGAACAAATTATTCATATATTTGTACATGAATTTACCGAGATTGAGACAATAAAGATCATTGAATTGCAATAATTTAAGATTGGCATATAATGGTGTGGTATGATCTTGATAACCAGCATTGGAAATTATTCGAACAGCTCGTTTTTGTAAGATAAGAAGTTTATCACACGATGACGACCCACCCAGATGATATTGGAATAGTTCGAGTATGGCAGAACAAGTGAATTATACAGAGTTTTTAAGATATTTTGGGGTAAGAAAAATCTCAGACGATTCATTATGCCAATAGTTTTAGATTTTTTGCTGACCACGTCATCAACGTGATTATTCCATGTTAGATTTTCATCAATAATAACACCTAGGAATTTAGTCTTGTTTACTTTTTCAAGGCTAATGCCATTTATGACTAAAGGAATCGTTTGAGTGTATTTCTTCTGTCTCGGGCAAAATACAATATAATGTGATTTAAGAACATTTACACACAGTTTGTTTGCAAGCAGCAAAGTGCCTATCTTTACAAGTTCACAATTAAGAATATTAACAGCTGTATCCACACCATTATGACTGTACATTAGACTTGTGTCGTCTGCAAATAAAGAAAATAACATAATGTCAGATGTGTTACATATCGTCGATCGTACCACGATCTGACCTATCTCAGTTTTTGCCATTTCGAGAAAAACGCGTTTGAAGTTGGGCCTATTTCGCATCCACTCTTTCACCCAGAACACTGATTTTTATTGACTCAGTTTTTATATATAATAAAGTTGGATAGTTGAATTATGATTTTTAATTGTTTTCTAAGGCAAAAACTCATCATTACCAGGTGAAAAATAGGCGTCAAATCCATAAGTCACTTCGTGAAAATTTCATTTTCATATTTCATGCTCGCGAACGGCGACCTATCTAGATAGGTCCCTTCGTGAAAATTTAATTTTCATTTTTCATGCGCGCGAATGGCGACCTATCAAGATAGGTCACTTCGTGAAACGAACAATTTCGATTTCTCTGTGGCTGATAGTGACTTATGTCATATGCGCATGCGCGCGTGCGGACCTCTTCACGTTAAGACATTTGGAGGTTCGCTGCAATCTGTTGTTTTTATATTAATATTATTGTTATTAGAGATTATTAGCTCTTACAAATTAAAACGCTACAGTGTTATAGTGAAGGAAATTAGAAAATGAATTCCAACATATACATGTACGGGGTGCATAGAAACTTGTTGAATACATTGTGTATACCTCCTAGTAATAATTCTTGAACGAATTCATTGTAAAGGTGTACTTTTATTCCATTTTTTTTTCTATTCTTATCTGTAAAACAATCGAGAAATAAAATCCGTGGACAAAACAGGTATTTTGTTCAAAAACGACTTACAAGTTCAAGTTACACCGAAACAGAACGATAAGCGTACATGTACACTCTCATCATCTTCAAATCTTTGTTTTCTATTTGTTATTTTTCAAAGTGTACTTTCTCATTATTTAAACCTATTATTCCCTAAAAACAGCAATTTTCTGCAGATACTTTGTTAGCCTCCCCCTTAAAAAAAAAAAATCGGCTGCATTTTAATTAACAATGCTCAAAACGTCAAAACTTAATATAAATAGGATGTTTAGTCACGTTAATACAATAAAGATTTTGTTTTTTGAGAGTCGATTATCATAACAGGCCATATTTAAGGGCCACTCAAGGGATAGAAAAGTAAATCTAAGAAACAAATTAATTATGTAGAAAGACAAGTACTGCCTTGCTGTTTGAACTGGGACTGACCATAATCAAAAGGAAAACATGATGCAGGTCTGATGTAAAGAGTTCAACAGAGTGGCAGTGCAAAGAGTTGTTCTCAGCAATCTTTCAAATTTAAAAATAAGGGCTTTACTTGAAACGTTCTTAGCAATGAATTTCCTTTATTTGTTCTTAATTATTGTTTTTAGTTTTTAGCTTTACTTCAAACTATAGGTGCATAAATGAAACAGTGCGAGAACTGACAGTAAAAGAGGTATCTCTTAATATTTCAAGATAAGTCTGGCATTAGTGAAGGATGTAGATCAAAGGCGATAACAGTGACGGCTAAGGAACAGCTCCTGGTTCAAAGATTGTGGAGTTACAAGCACAACACATCGAAAATCTTGAGAAATGCACACACAAAAGAATAGAAATACATTCACTCAACATTTTATCGGCAATCAGAAGTCGCCACTTGTTTTAAGGCTGACCATTTTCCCGTTACATTCCGAGGCATACTGTGGCAGGTGGTTCATACATTCAGTAATCAATACTTTTTAATTCAATTTAAATTTTGAATCTACATGAACATTTATTTGGATTTTTTTCTTTTAATATAGTCGACATGGAAAATCAATATAAAACATTTACAGTTTGTTATTAACAAGGAAATCATTGATAAATCATTTAGAATGTGTTTCATGTCTGGTGTCACTATCCTTGTAGTCTGTGTCTTTTTTGGATGTTCACATGTTTTGCAATATTAACTAAAACAAATCATAGCAACTGAATTTAACTTTTTTGCAGTTCACCCCATTTATATTCTTTTTGTTATCTGCACTGACTTTAGAATTGTAGCAAGACTGGAGTACTAAATCAACATTTAAAAAGAGAGAAACGAAGCACAAAACGTAAAAACGAGGAACAGACGCAATGCTCTTTTTGATCTGAGCCGGGCAGTATAAAACCAAAATATTAAGCAGCAAAAGTATGAAAGGTTAAATAATAATCTTTATGTTCAAAAAATTGCTTACATTCATGCTCCAGGAATCGATCACTTTCCTTTTAACGAAGCGTTTTCAAAACTTCATGCAATTATACAGACGAATGGTGCTCTGTATAAACTTTTGGCTGCAATTAACCACTGAGACATCCACATTCTGTAACACAAACAAACCAAACCAATCACGAATCATAATATTAAAAAAGCAACCCTAGTTTGGCCCTTTTATTTAATAAATATTTTCCCGAAAGGACAGTCAGTGAATCAGCGTAAATATCAACCGAGATGTCATTAAAAAGCATTAGTTCGGAATCGAACCCCACTCAAGTGTTATTCTGACTGATTATGACTACCCACTACCATCTACACTATACAGTACGCCAATAGGCTAATTAGCGCTGTGCTATCATACAAACGAGTCTCTGCAAAACATGTATTCAGACAAAACCCAACACGAACATATTGCAAAACCCGGAGGAATATACTTACAGACGTTTACGGAATCAGAAACTCGGTTGAAACTTGCTAGTTTCGTTCAGCCATCAAACGATTATGTACGCCGCCATTGTTTCTGATAACGCTAAAGACTGGCCCCTACATGTATATAGTAACTCATTTTCATAAGAAAGTGATAGGGACCACATTAAGTTCAGGTATCAGACTCTATAAGTCACTTCGTGGAAAACTGACAGCGTTGTTTACGCGTTTCACGAAGTGACCTATCTCGATGCGTCAGTTTGTGAAATGATAATTTTGCATTTTGTAGCGATAGGTCAACATTTTTAATTAGCTGAATCAGCTTAATTAGCTAATTAGGCCACATATGAATTTGAAATTTTCAGAAAATAAAGATTTCATAATGCATAACCAGAATACGCTAAAAACCAAAATTCGTCAACAATTCAGATAGGTCAGATCGTGGTACGATCGACGATATGTCGTTTATATAAATAAGAAATAAAAGAGGACCTAAGACAGAACCTTGTGGTACTCCGCAAGAAACTGATTGCTCTTTAGACATTATTGAATTAAATGATACAAATTATTTTCTGTTAGACAGATAACTTTTAAACCAGTCTAAGGCTATTCCTCGTACACCGTAATGATCCAGCTTAGAAAGTAAAATATCATGGTTAACAGTATCACACGCCTTTGAAAGGTCCAAGAATATTCCAATAGAAAAAAAATGATTTATCGTCTATGGCCTTTTGCAATTTATTCACAACATATGAGATTGCTAACTCAGTAGATCGGTTTTCTCTAAAGCCAAACTGTGACTCAGACAGAATGTTATATTTATTGATAAATGTAATTAATCTAGCATATACTATCTTCTCAAAACCTTTGAGAACATAGGCAATACCGCGATAGGTCTAAAATTGCCAATATCATGTTTATTACCCCCTTTGTTAATCGGTATAACCTTTCCTACTTTTAACGCATCAGGGAAAATACCAGATGATAAGGACTTTATTGAAGATGTCAGCTAATGGTTTAGCAAGGGTGTACCGTGCCTGGTTAATAACAAACGGGCTTAACCCATCAAATCCAAATTTTGTTTTGGGAATTAGGATGTCTGAGATATTTTTTATATCGATAGTTTTTCCTCCTTATCGATTTATAAATACCATCAGTTAGCCATGGAGACTTACAAGTATCATCGCTTCACCTCATGCAAGGGAAAACGTTTATCATAATGTTTGTGAACAAGTTCAAGGAAGATATCATATATATTATGCATATTATTCTGTAATGTTATAAAGCTCCAGGCAATTTGATCAAGATCGAAAATTTTGAATATTATTTCTACTAAAATCACGCCTACTATATTGTCGTTCATTCTGTTGGTTCTCTCTTAAATTATCAATAACTAAAAATACTGGCAAATGATCGCTTATGTCTGTAACTAAAATACCAGACTGATGATTAAGAAAACCATTCGTTAAGATATTGTCAATGACAGTCGAAGTTTTAGCAGTTATCTTTGTGGGTTTATTGATAGTACAATAAAACGATTGGGAATGTATATTATCCATAAAATCACGTAAAAGTCCATTCTGTCAACATTTGACAGAATGGACTTTTTTTGGCAGATTTCTGGCAGAATTTTGCAAAATTTGACAGAAAAACATAGCAAATTTAAAAAAAAAATTGTACATTATTTTGTTTAAAAAAGCTTCAATCTTTTCAAACAAACCATTGCACAATGGGACAGGTTGCCTGGTCTAGTCACTGAGGTTCACTGGGACCAGACCTCGTCGTGACCAACCGCAATTTGCCTGAAATTTACGCAATGTCATAACATCTTTATGTGACTATAGATTGTTTATAATGTAATTTGAACCTTAATGAAGGGAATACTACAACATCTGCATGTAATTTTAAGTGTTTATAGTGTATTTCGAGTAATTCTGGGGAATTTGGCAGATTTTTGATAAATCTGACAGATTTTTGAAGTGCATTTAGCAGAATTTGGTCATGACCTTACGGTCACCCTGGTCTCTGCCTCGTTTTCCTTTGCACTTTTTCGGTACGGCGAAAATCAGGACTTTTTTTGCGTTGCAGAGTTAAGCATTCGACAGACATGGGCAAAGAATTTCAATTGTTGCCATTAAACAAGCGCTTGATAATCAGTTGCCTGGGTGATTTCGATGATCCGCTTGTTCGAGTAGGCAAATCCCCAGTTGATGTCCTCCTCAACTACTTCCTCTTCTTCGACCTCCACCACGGGGTCGGATTTTTGACCTTTTTCTTCTTTTTGTTCCTTTTGGGCAAATTTTGCGTATCCAGCCTGGGCTAATTAGTAAATAGCAATTTCAGTTCCTGCCTGATTCCGTTGGTTTTCCCTAGGAAATTGTTCTGGGGTTTCCTTCCCAGCTAATTTTTCTCATTGTCTTCTCTCTGCAGGTTTCCTCAGGCTTGCGAGCTACATTGCTTCATGCTTTTGCGGAATCCTTCGTGTCATTACCAGAAATTATTAAAGAATAGCAATAATATTGTTATTACTCTCTAAATGTAAAAGTGCGAAAAAACCACTCTAACGTGTCCCCCATATGGCTCTTTAAAAAGAGTGGAAGTTAATTCACTCTTTTAGGTTAAAAAAAATCACTATGGGCCATAGTGAAAAACCACTGAAAGAGAGTTGTCCGCCATATTGCTCTTAAATAGAGTGGTTTTTCACTCTTTCACATTTAGAGAGTATATATGGAGACAGAAGAACGGAGCACAAAACTCTCATGCTGTGAGTTGATCTGGATCTGGATCGTTATTCATACAACATAGCTACCCGCATCACATCAGAATTTATAATGCGTCTATAATGAGTTTATTATATGAGTAGGCCCTAAATTGTAAACAGGTTCTTAAGGAGACACATTATGAGGAATTTATAATTAGGCAGACGGAATTACGGAGCACAAAACGTCCATGTTGTGTGAGTTGATATTTGAGTACAGTTCGTTTATAGTGTCTTTCGTTTTAGTGAGAGTGCATTTTAAATTGCACTTATTATTTCGGGGGCCAAGGGTTCGTTATAACCTTGCATGCATTGTTATATATGGTCTTTGGGAGACGCACTATGATCAATTTGTAATTATTAGGAAACAGACTTGCAATTAGGCACACAGAAGTACGGAGCACCAAACTGCCGTGTTGTGTTAGTTGATATATGAGTTCATTGTGTTAGTTGATATATGACTTCATTGTAAAAAGGGTATTGGGAGACGGCAATATGATGAATTTTGTAATTATAGCACACATAATTAAGTACGGAGCACAAAACTGCCGTGTGTAAGTTGACATACGAGTTCCGAAAAGGGTCTTTTGGGAGGCGGCTTAATGATGAATTTTGTAATTAAGTAGACAAAACAAAACTCCCGTGTTTTGGAGTTGATAAGTGTGTATATAGGCATTTCCTAGTGGGTCTTTGGGAGATGATTTCTGCAATTACGCAAACAGAATTATGAAAACGCCTAAACAAATTCGCGCAATGCCAGCACTGCATGGCCTAAACGGATTTTTCACTGATTACTTATAGTTTTATTGGGAAAATATACTATTTAGACATCTTCACCAGTCATATATCCAGTGTCTGAAATGACCTCTGCAGAGCTCTGGTCTATTCCCGCGGTATTCAACTTCCGTTGTGCACTGCTGGCTTTTAGCATCTTTATGAAGACACCCCTTCTGAATATAGGCCTTTATAGTTTCCTAGACAATTGGTGGTTAACCCATGCAACTAGTTCAGCAAGATAAATAAGCTAAATAGACCTAAGCCAAGGGGAAAACACACACAGGTGTTTCTTACTGCCCCAACCGACCAAGAAAATCATTCAGAACTAAACCAAAAAAAAAAAAAATACACCATAAAGTCACGTTGCCACTCACTTTATTTTTTGGCGAAATTGTCCAGCATTTTTAAAACCTTTCTTCAGTAGTGCATGACCAGATAATTCTGCCCATTTTCGATGGGCTCTCGACCAACCAGAAGGAAGGCGGAACTTCAATGGCAAGCCGAAGACTCTGTGGAATCGTCTGGCCGGACTAACGCCATCATCGCAGCCTACACTACAGCACAGTCACGGCTGAAACTGTACGACCTTTTGGAGAAACTCGATCATCGTGTATTGTACTACATCATCATCATCATCATCATCATCAGACGCCGTAGGCTGCTGCCCGTTGACCCAAGAACCGTCCACTTCTTACAATACAATACAATACAATACAATATAGTCATTTATATAGCGCTCTTACCCATAGGCCTAGATGGTTCACAGCGCTGAACAATAAATTAATCACAGAAAAAAATATGCTGAACATTAACAAGAAAATTATGAAAACATGAATCTCAATCAAATAAATATGTTTTGAGGGTCTTTCTAAAGACATCCAAGGAAGGACACAGTCGGATGTGCTGCGGGAGATCATTCCAGAGCCGAGGTGCATGTGCCTGGAATGCATTGTTCTGGGCACATGGAGCAGGGTCGTGTCCAGACTGGAGCGGAGGCCAGGTCTTGCAGAGTGATGCGGCATGATGAGAGAGTCAAGATAGGTCGGAGCTTTGTTGTGAAGACACTTGTAAACAAGAGTCGGGATTTTGAATACAATACGTTGCTTGATGGGTAGCCAATGTAGGTGTTTCAACAAGGGAGTGACGGGATCGCGTTTTTTTGGCCTTGAAGATTAGTCGTTGAATTTGGGATGAGTTTACTCCATATAGCAGAGAGTTACCGTAGTCGAGTCTCGTTGCTACTAATGCACGGGTGGCGTGCTCACAAGCTTTATCGTTATGTATGGTCTAATGCGAGCAATATTGGACATGTGGTAGTGTAATCCGCGACATAGTTTGGACACATGGCGATCCATTTTCAATGCCGAGTCAAATTCGACACCAAGACGTTTTGCAGATGAAGCAGGAGGAATTGAAAGGTCTGAAATGGTGAGTGTGATATCAGATAAATACCTCCGGGACTGTGGACTAGTCACGACAAGTAATTCAGTTTTATCACAATTCAGCTTTAACATGTTAGATGTCATCCATTTCTGTAGGTGTAGAATGCAGACAGAGACTGGAGAGCAATGTTCACCGAGACGGGAGTTTTGGGATCAGTGAAGGTGTACAGTACAACGTCATCAGTATATGAGTGATAGTGCATACCTTCATATTGTCTGATGTCTGACACCTGAGGAACGCCGCAGCCAGGGACTCAGGTTCGGACAACTCACAGGCAACTTTGCATCTACATTTGCGATCTGAGAGGTAAGATGCAAACCACGCCCTAGCAGTGCATGACTTGTTATAGAAAACACTTCAGACAGTCTGTCGAGCAGGATATTGTGGTCAACTAAGTCAAAGGCAGCCGAGAGGTCCAGTAAAACAATAATTGAAGCAAGCTTCCTATCCATGGCGTACATTATGTCATTCTTGACCTTCAAGAGTGCAGTCTCTGTACTGTGATGACGTCTATAGGATAACTGAAGGTCATCATTGAGCTTATTCAGGGTCAGGTGCTGCGGAACTTGACCAAGAGCCACTCTCTCAATGACTTTGGACAAAAATGGGTCCTCAATTTTCAACCATGTCTCGGTGAGAAACATGATGTCTACACTGTTTTTCATGATGTGGTCAAATAAGAGGATAGTTTTGTTCCTCAATGAGTTGCAGTTCCATAGATGGACGATAAGTTTATTATTCATTTCTCTCTGAATAGGCATCAGGTTATTTAGGTGACGCACCGCCTCTTTGCAAGGAAGTGGTTGTGTGCGACAACCTGTGACTACTAGACCGTGGGCCAGAAATCCTTTCTTGCCTAGAAAATGAAGTCCGTTCAAAATTTTTGGTGGCAACAAAAAAATGCTTGTTCTTTGTCAATTCGAGGGTGCTGAATTCAATTCTTTCTGTTGCCAAGCTATCAGGTGGCAGGTTTAAGCACAATCTTCGTTCGAAGTGTTATACCAAAAACATCCTCTTTTGGGGCCTCTGACAATACATTCCCTTAAGGATCTCGGCAATGGCCCCTCCGATTTCAATGCAGATTGTCACCAACTTGGAATACTTTATGATAAATAACTGTCAAAGATTGTACGGTCATAGCCAAAGGGATTTCATCATAACGATAATAATGCAAAAACAATGCTTTGACATACTGTGTATCTGTGTGCAATGTTTTATTACATATACATGTACCACCTGGTTGTTTAGGCATTACTGATTTTATATCCATAAGGCAGAACACGCTGTTTCCATAAATGTAAATGACTGAATAACATGTCACTAAATAGTCTTTGATGCAAAACAAAATCATAATTAAAGTTTATTGTTGTTTTGTTATTAAGTAGGAAATTATTCAGCAAATACATGTAACGCTTTGGCAATATTCAGTGTTATATGCTTACTCAGTATTTTTTCCAAAGTATCACTGAAATGTTCCATGTGATGCTGAAAGATTATTCAATTATGTCGATTATCCAAATTAAACAAACTGTGTAAAATTTGAATTCCAAAGATTGTAAATTGATGGGAAATAATTACAAATGTATGTAATAATACATTTTTTTCTATGAATTATTATTCTCAAATGCAGAGCTGAAAATGCTCCTTGTAGATGACCGAATTACATCATTAACCCAACATGAAGTATTTTGAAGCCAAGAGTTTCATAATTGTAAGGGTTTCACTGTATACAAAGCATCAAATTATGCAAAACTTAACGCTTTGGCTGTATTATGCCCTGTTTTTATGTGGACAAATTGGTTTTGGAAGTCATCACTGAACTTCCTATTATTTCCACAAATGTGAATCTGAACTTAAAACTATTGCTGATTACTAAATTATGTCATTAACCTACAATGAACAGAAAGATTTCATGGTAATTAATTAAGCAGGTATGCAATGCTTTTTCAAGACATTAGTTAGTTTTCTCCTCTTACATAAAAAAAATGAGCTAGACAAACTACATGTAGTTGTAGATGATTGGATTGCCATTAGCCTAAAATAAACTCTTTAAAACTGGAACTTGGGTGACCTATACAAATCGACAGAAGAAATAGCCTTCATGAAAGTCATGATTACAGTTCACATTTCTACCATCTTGACCAAGCTGATAAAATACTCATACATGTTGCTGTACATGTAGTTACAGGTGGTGTTAGCCAACTAATAGAAAAATATGGCTGATCATTGATGGCAAATACATGTCTATGTATATATTTGATACATGCTTATAGACAGGGGCATGAGACAGTGTCTTTAAAGATCAATGTCACTTTCATCACCATCACTGGGCAGGCATCCAAAGTCTGAGAAGTGTTGTTCCCGCAACAGTTCAAGGCAAGGCAATTCCCTAGCCAGACAGGAGCAATTGCGTGAGGTGCAGTTCATTTTTATACTTGCAGCAAATATTCTGGAGAACACTAGGAGGAGCCACACGCAATGATCATCCACTGGAATATGGTTTCTCCTCCCATCTGCCAACCATGGGCAACGGAACCTGCTGGGATGAGAAAGAGAAAGTTGAAATATTCTGTAATTCGTCGATCGTACCACGATCTGACCTATCTGAATTGTTGACGAATTTTGGTTTTTAGCATATTCTGGTTATGCATGATGAAATCTTTATTTTCTGAAAATTTCAAATTCATATGTGGCCTAATTAGCTAATTAAGCTGATTCAGCTATTAAAAATGTTGACCTATCGCTACAAAATGCAAAATTATCATTTCACAAATTGACGCATCGAGATAGGTCACTTCGTGAAACGCGTAAACAACGCTGTCAGTTTTCCACGAAGTGACTTATAGAGTCTGATACCTGGACTTAATGTGGTCCCTATCACTTTCTTATGAAAATGAGTTACTATATAGGGGCCAGTCTTTAGCGTTATCAGAAACAATGGCGGCGTACATATGTCGTTTGATGGCTGAACGAAACTAGCAAGTTTCAACCGAGTTTCTGATTCCGTAAACGTCTGTAAGTATATTCCTCCGGGTTTTGCAATATGTTCGTGTTGGGTTTTGTCTGAATACATGTTTTGCAGAGACTCGTTTGTATGATAGCACAGCGCTAATTAGCCTATTGGCGTACTGTATAGTGTAGATGGTAGTGGGTAGTCATAATCAGTCAGAATAACACTTGAGTGGGGTTCGATTCCGAACTAATGCTTTTTAATGACATCTCGGTTGATATTTACGCTGATTCACTGACTGTCCTTTCGGGAAAATATTTATTAAATAAAAGGGCCAAACTAGGGTTGCTTTTTTAATGTTATGATTCGTGATTGGTTTGGTTTGTTTGTGTTACAGAATGTTGATGTCTCAGTGGTTAATTGCAGCCAAAAGTTTTTACAGAGCACCATTCGTCTGTATAATTGCATGACGTTTTGAAAACGCTTCGTTAAAAGGAAAGTGATCGATTCCTGGAGCATGAATGTAAGCAATTTTTTGAATATAAAGATTATTATTTAACCTTTCATACTTTTGCTGCTTAATATTTTGGTTTTGTACTGCCCGGCTCAGATCAAAAAGAGCATTGCGTCTGTTCCTCGTTTTTACGTTTTGTGCTTCGTTAATTCTCTCTTTTTAGCTGTTTCGGTAACACACCGAAACAGCTCTTGTTTTCGTTAAGATTTTTTTTTTAGCTGTTTCGGTGTACACACCGAAACAGCTCTTGTTTTCGTTAAGATTTTTTTTTTCTGATCGACTTTAAACTTAATTCATACTTAGACCACCACCCACAGATGGTCCTAGACGAAATTCGTGATCGTGACGTCATCAGGTGTCAGGTTACGTCACATTAAAGATGTATTTTTGCCCATATGTTTTGTACACGTTTTAAAACACTCCAGTTTGGCATCTTCGTAAATCCGATCAACTTTAAACTTAATTCATACTAAGACCACCACCCACAGATGGTCCTAGACGAAATTCGTGATCGTAACGTCATCAAGAGTCAGGTTACGTTACATTAAAGATGCATTTTGCCCCATAGGGTTTGTACACGTTTTAAAACGCTCCATTTCGGCACTTTCGTAAATCCGATCGACGTTACACTTGGTACACACTTAGACCACCACCCACAGATGGTCCTTGAAGAAATTCGTGGTCGTTACGTCATCAGGTGTTACGTTACTTCACATTAAAGATGCACATTTTTCTCATAGGTTTTGTACACGTTTTAAAACGCTCCACTTTGGCACTTTCATGAATTTGATCGACTTAATACTTGGTACACACTTAGAGCACTACCCATAGATGGACCTAGAAGAAATTCGTCATCGTGGAGTCATGAGGTGTCAGGTTACATCACATTAAAGATGCATTGTTTCCCTATTGGTTTTGTACACGTTTTTCTTCAAACTGAACTTCGGAAGCACAAGTCTGATGGGGTTAAAACTTGGTATGCAAATTCACATGGGTGTGTTATAGATGGAAATTGAAGTGACATCATCATCAAATGTCATGTGAAGTCCCTTAAAGGGGCATTTTATTCTTTTATAGGTCTATATCTACAGAACTAAAATGTTCGATTTGGTTGTAACTTGACATGTACATATTATAATGTGCTGTTTATGTAGATGACATTTATAGTGACGTCACTGATTGTTCATCCCGTGCTCAGAGTATTTCAAATATCCGAAACAGCTTGTGTTTGTCCACAAACACATTTCTAGTTCTTTTTCTTTTTAGCTGTTTCGGTGTACACACCGAAACAGCTCTTGTTTTCGTTAAGATTTTTTTTTTTTTCCCTCCTTTTTCAGACTTTTTCTCCATAGGTTTAACACACGTTTCTTCTACCAATCCACTTTGCCACTTTTTAAAATCCGATTGATTTCAGACTTGGTACATACTTAGACCACCATCCATAGATGGTCCTAGAAGAAATTTGTGATCGTGACGTCATCAGGTGTCGGGTTACGTCACATTAAAGATGCATTTTTCCCCATATGTTTTGTACACGTTTTAAAACACTCCAGTTTGGCATCTTCGTAAATCTGATCGACTTTAAACTTAATTCATACTTAGACCACCACCCACAGATGGTTCTAGACGAAATTCGTGATCCTGACGTCATCAAGTGTCAGGTTACGTCACATTAAAGATGCATTTTTCCCCATAGGGTTTGTACATGTATGAAAACGCTCCATTTTGGCACTTTCGTAAATCCGATCGACGTTACACTTGGTACACACTTAGACCATCACCCACAGATGGTTCTTGAAGAAATTCGTGATCGTGACGTCATCAGGTGTCACGTTACTTCACATTAAAGATGCACATTTTCCCTATATGTGTTGTACACGTTTTAAAACACTCCACCTTGGCACCTTCATAAATGCGATCGACCTCAGACTTAATACATACTTAGACCACCACCCACAGATGGTCCAAGAAGAAATTAGTAATCGTGGCGTCATCAGGTGTTGGGTTAAGTCACATTAAAGATGCGTTTTTCCCCATATGTTTTGTACACGTTTTAAAACACTCCACTTTGGCACCTTCGTAAATCCGATCGATCTCAGTCTTGATACATACTTAGACCACCACCCACAGATGGTCCTAGAAGAAATGCGCGATCGTGACGTCATCAGGTGTTGGGTTACATCACATTAAAGATGCATTTTTCCCCATAGGGTTTGTACACGTTTTAAAACACTCTACTTTGGCACATTTGTAAATTATGCGATCGACGTTAGACCTGGTACACACTTAGACTACCACCCACAGATGGTCCTAGAAGAAATTCGTGATCGTACCAATGCCGAGATCGGTTATAGATGAAATATCATGTGATGTCATCATCAAATGTCATGTGACGTCCCTTAAAGGGGCATTTTGTTCTTTATAGGCCTATATTTACAGACCTATATGTTCGATTTGGATATAACTTGACATGTTTGTATAATGTGCTGTTATAGATGACATTTTTAGTGACGTCACTGATTGTTCACCACGTGCACAGAGTATTTCGAATATCCGAAACAGCTTGTGTTTGTCCACAAACACATCTCTAGTTTTCTTTTTTTCTCCTTTTTCAGACTTTTTCTCCATAGGTTTAACACACGTTTCTTCTACCAGTCCACTTTGCCACTTTTTAAAATCCGATTGATTTCAGACTTGGTACATACTTAGACCACCACCCACAGATGGTCCTAGAAGAAATTTGTGATCATGACGTCATCAGGTGTCAGGTTACATTACATTAAAGATGCATTTTTCCCCATATGTTTTGTACACGTTTTAAAACACTCCAGTTTGGCTTCTTCGTAAATCCGATCGACTTTAAACTTAATTCATACTTAGACCACCACCCACAGATGGTTCTAGACGAAATTCGTGATCGTGACGTCATCAGGTGTCACGTTACTTCACATTAAAGATTCACATTTTCCCTATATGTTTTGTACACGTTTTAAAACACTCCACCTTGGCACCTTCATAAATGCGATCGATCTCAGACTTAATACATACTTAGACCACCACCCACAGATGGTTCAAGAAGAAATTTGGGATCGTGACGTTATCAGGTGTTGGGTTACATCACATTAAAGATGTATTTTTCCCCATAGGGTTTGTACACGTTTTAAAACACTCTACTTTGGCACTTTTGTAAATTATGCGATCGACGTTAGACCTTGTACACACTTAGACTACCACTCACAGATGGTCCTAGAAGAAATTCGTGATCGTACCAATGCCGAGATGGATTATAGATGAAAATTCATGTGATGTCATCATCAAATGTCATGTGACGTCCCTTAAAGGGGCATTTTGTTCTTCATAGGCCTATATTTACAGACCTATGTGTTCGATTTGGTTATAACTTGACATGTACGTATAATGTGCTGTTATAGATGACATTTTTAGTGACGTCACTGATTTTTCATCACGTGCACAGAGTATTTGGAATATCCGAAACAGCTTGTGTTTGTCCACAAACACATCTCTAGTTAAATATTGATTTAGTACTCCAGTCTTGCTACAATTCTAAAGTCAGTGCAGATAACAAAAAGAATATAAATGGGGTGAACTGCAAAAAAATTAAATTCAGTTGCTATGATTTGTTTTAGTTAATATTGCAAAACATGTGAACATCCAAAAAAGACACAGACTACAAGGATAGTGACACCAGACATGAAACACATTCTAAATGATTTATCAATGATTTCCTTGTTAATAACAAACTGTAAATGTTTTATATTGATTTTCCATGTCGACTATATTAAAAGAAAAAAATCCAAATAAATGTTCATGTAGATTCAAAATTTAAATTTAATTAAAAAGTATTGATTACTGAATGTATGAACCACCTGCCACAGTATGCCTCGGAATGTAACGGGAAAATGGTCAGCCTTAAAACAAATGGCGACTTCTGATTGCCGATAAAATGTTGAGTGAATGTATTTCTATTCTTTTGTGTGTGCATTTCTCAAGATTTTCGATGTGTTGTGCTTGTAACTCCACAATCTTTGAACCAGGAGCTGTTCCTTAGCCGTCACTGTTATCACCTTTGATCTACATCCTTCACTAATGCCAGACTTATCTTGAAATATTAAGAGATACCTCTTTTACTGTCAGTTCTCGCACTGTTTCATTTATGCACCTATAGTTTGAAGTAAAACTAAAAACTAAAAACAATAATTAAGAACAAATAAAGGAAATTCATTGCTAAGAACGTTTCAAGTAAAGCCCTTATTTTTAAATTTGAAAGATTGCTGAGAACAACTCTTTGCACTGCCTCTCTGTTGAACTCTTTACATCAGACCTGCATCATGTTTTCCTTTTGATTATGGTCAGTCCCAGTTCAAACATCAAGGCAGTACTTGTCTTTCTACATAATTAATTTGTTTCTTAGATTTACTTTTCTATCCCTTGAGTGGCCCTTAAATATGGCCTGTTATGATAGTCGACTCTCAAAAAACAAAATCTTTATTGTATTAACGTGACTAAACATCCTATTTATATTAAGTTTTGACGTTTTGAGCATTGTTAATTAAAATGCAGCCGATTTTTTTTTTTAAGGGGGAGGCTAACAAAGTATCTGCAGAAAATTGCTGTTTTTAGGGAATAATAGGTTTAAATAATGAGAAAGTACACTTTGAAAAATAACAAATAGAAAACAAAGATTTGAAGATTATGAGAGTGTACATGTACGCTTATCGTTCTGTTTCAGTGTAACTTGAACTTGTAAGTCGTTTTTGAACAAAATACCTGTTTTGTCCACGGATTTTATTTCTCGATTGTTTTACAGATAAGAATAGAAAAAAATGGAATAAAAGTACACCTTTACAATGAATTCGTTCAAGAATTATTACTAGGAGGTATACACAATGTATTCAACAAGTTTCTATGCACCCCGTACATGTATATGTTGGAATTCATTTTCTAATTTCCTTCACTATAACACTGTAGCGTTTTAATTTGTAAGAGCTAATTATCTCTAATAACAATAATATTAATATAAAAACAACAGATTGCAGCGAACCTCCAAATGTCTTAACGTGAAGAGGTCCGCACGCGCGCATGCGCATATGACATAAGTCACTATCAGCCACAGAGAAATCGAAATTGTTCGTTTCACGAAGTGACCTATCTGGATAGGTCGCCGTTCGCGCGCATGAAAAATGAAAATTAAATTTTCACGAAGTGACCTATCTAGATAGGTCGCCGTTCGCGAGCATGAAATATGAAAATGAAATTTTCACGAAGTGACTTATGGATTTGACGCCTATTTTTCACCTGGTAATAATGAGTTTTTGCCTTAGAAAACAATTAAAAATCATAATTCAACTATCCAACTTTATTATATATAAAAACTGAGTCAATAAAAATCAGTGTTCTGGGTGAAAGAGTGGATGCAAAATAGGCCTAACTTCAAACGCGTTTTTCTCGAAATGGCAAAAACTGAGATAGGTCAGATCGTGGAACGATCGACGAATTAATTGGAGGACTGGATTTAGGACAAACATTTTACTTTTTGGAAAATGAAACAAATTTAATGTTGAGTGTGGGACTTGTACTCCGGTCAGTGGAAATGGAGGCCAGCGTTTTCCCTTGGAGCTACTCGTTTGCTCGGTTGAAAACATAAATTGATAATCTCGAGTGACAAAGACACACATGCGTATACATTTGCGTGTTAAGAGAGATTACCAGCACAACAACGGAAACTTTGAGGGACCGTAAGATTCCCAACCAGCCAAACTCCAATGCCAGGGTTTGTTGGAATCTGTTAGGATGAGTACTGCACTAGTAAACTGATTGTGCTTTGCTTTAAATATGGTGTATCTCAAATACCAACTGTCTATCTGCACAGATTGCCATATGGTGATGAGGAAATCAGCCATCATTCTGACCTTTTAATGTCTTTAGCTATCAAAATTTTGAGTAAGAGATATAAAAAAAAATAGTATTCATTCAGTTTTTGACCCAGTTTTCATATAAAAGAACAGTCATGTTTAGAGACTTTGTTATGCCTATGCAGGATCAATCTAGCTGGAGTTACCTCAGCCCTATATATTTTATCATTGAAATGCAGCCCTGTATATTTTATCATTGGGTTGTCATCACCCAATGATAAAAAATTAATATAGGGCTGACGTAACTCCAGCTAGGATCAATCACCTTTTTGGATTGGAATCATACAGACATGACAGATAGCTCCCTAATTATAAGATGCCAATTTGCTTAATTTTGTGGAAAGGGAGCATGGTTTTGAATTAGCTTGAGTAACTCCAGCTGACATGCTGATGATCGATGAGCATGTAAGCAGGAGTTACTCAAGCTATAGTTTTGAATTATGAATGACATTGTACGGACTTGTATTTGTAAAACAAAACTATGATATAATTGATATTTATTAGAGGTGTCTTAAATTTAACTACACAATGCCAAAAGTACTCGCCTACCCATCCTGCTAATAGCGAAAACAATATTTTCCTTAGCCAAAGTCATAAAGCCTTTACGATCTCTATTTTACGACATGAAAACCTACCTGGCCTGTGTCCGGTCCGGTACTGGCACGACTGGTACTAGACGTTACATGGTGGTTTTTAACCGCCCGTATTTACGGGCATGATGGGCCTAGGCCTGGGCATACTCGGCCTTGTTTTCTTAGACAATCTCTATCTCCTTTCGGACCAACTCTTTAAAAGGTTCGTCTCTGTAAACGGTTAAGTTACACTGGTTTCTTCACAAACTCGGCTAACGCACGTCCCGTTCACGGGCGCCGCCATGTTCCGTCCTTGCCCTTCTCGTACCCAGTGTAAAAACACTATTTCCTTTTAGGAGAAATTTCCATCCGAAGATGATCCCCCCTTCAAATAGTCCTAAAGCCCATCGCCATTTTGAAAAACGATGCCTACACTCCCTTGCAAAATAGAGCGCTTTTAGGGTCCAAATTACATCCAAATTACACAGAACTGCAAGCTCCGAATCCTGTGCACGGCTTCCACCCATATTTTTTTTACAAACCCTCAAGCTCATGGCCCAAAATACTCTCAAATACTGAAGATTTTGAGGGCATGCAAATCGTGATTTGGACGGCGTAGGCAATTTGGGGCCTATTTACTGGTCCGCAACCTTTAAAGAAGCAACAATTTACATTCTACCCCCTGATCGCATTTAAGGCAAGAAGAAGTATACATAAATCATATGTCTTTGAAGAATTGAATGATTTTTTTTTGAATCCCATCCATATACTTCTGGTGTAATAACATGGGGCGTTTTGGGCGTGGTGTGTACAAGAGGAAGAAGGCTGGATTTCAGAAAGGCAACACTTGGTCACCTCAAAAACTAAATCCACAAAAACGTCAATTGCACACAGGCTCACCTACAGTCTATAAAACACCAACGCATGAGCAACTGGAGTAGACGGTCACCAAAGATGCGGAGGGATTCCACTGTCAAACTCCCGTGAATTATTATTATTATTATTTATTCGGCCAACAAATGAACAAAAGTACAATGACAAAGCAAAGATATATCAAAAAGTAAACAAAATTGGAAATTGAAAAAGTATGACCAGACAAGACTGAAGGATGCGAGAAGGAATGGGTCGAGGGGGGAGGGAAGGGAGAGTGGACAGTTTGACAGGGGAGAGGAGATAGAGGGACAGAAAACAAGGACAATATAATATTCCAAACCGGCCAGGGTAAACAAAAGTGTACTTAAACACTGTAGCCCTAAGGCCTGCCTACCCATGCTCGAAATGCCTACACAAAAATTAAATAGATCTTAAACAAAATGTATACAATATAAATAAAAAATTATAAATGAAAAGAAAATGAACAAAAATAAAAACAAAACAAAAATTTAGTAAGAACAAAATGGCAAGCAACTCAACAACACCGACCAAAATATCAAGGTGCAACGAAATTGAAATACACTCAATGAAAGAAAGACATCACACGAGTAACTGAGCATGTCAACAAACAAAGAAACGAAAAACTAACAAAGACAACTATAAATGAAAACAAAACAAGTACCCCATCAGACAGACACCCCAATAACCCCACAAATACCCCCCCCAAAAAACCCCCAAAAAACCCCGCAAGCAAACACCCCAACAAACACAACAAACACCCCAACAACCCCGACAGCCCAACAAAACAAAACAAACAAACAAACTATAATAGAACCAAAAACAACCCAACAAACAAACACCCCCAAAAACATACAAATGAAATGCTGCTGAAGAACACACACACACAAGTGGAACTAAACAAATTCACATAAAAATACATATCAGGTGGGCACTATAGAAAAGTTATCCAAGATCTTGGAAGTGATCAGACAGACTTCTGGTGAATGAACTGAAAGAGTCAAGTATAACCGAGTCTTTAATATGAGATGGAAGGTTGCTCCAGATGCGTGGAAACGAATGCGTGATGGAGTTCTTGAGGGCAAGAGTTCTGGCATACTGGGGGCTGAATATCACATGATCTAGGTGGCGAGTGTTTACTGTTACATTACTGCAAACAGAATGGCAGTCAATAAGTCAATACAGATACTTCACTACATATGTGATGGACTGCTTTGCTCGTCTGTTTTCCAAAGACGTCCAGTTCAGGGCTTGAAGTCTGTCCTCGTACGTTACGGTTCCCCTGGCAACCTTCAGACACATCCTGCTGGCCCGCCTCTGGACTCGTTCCAATTTACAGATGTCAGCGGCAGTGTAAGGGGACCAGGCAGGCACTCCGTATTCAAGAACTGGTAGTACCAGTGATTTATAAAGAGATGAAAGGGCCTGCGTTGAAGTTCCTCCTGCTACTTGCCAGATGAATCCTAGTGTCCTATTGGCTTTGGAAACGACTGCAATGATGTGATTAGACCAGGTCAGAATGTTCTTGAGGGTGAGTCAAAGGTATTTGTAGGTTGAAGTGATGCTTACAGGAGTGTCGTTGAGGATATAAGTGGGAGGATCAATTTGTTTCTTTGCTCGCGTCATGTGGAGGACTTTAGTTTTCTTTAGGTTTAGCCGCATGCCGTTCATTTTACTCCATCGGCCAAGTTCAGTGAGGTCTGTTTGAAGGGCATGCTCGTCATCTGGTGACTGGATGGGTTGGAAAATGAGTGTGTCGTCGGCAAACAGCAGGAATTTTGTTGACAGGTTGTGGGAAATGTCAGTGATGAACAGGTTAAAAAGCAAAGGGCCAAGGACGCTTCCTTGTGGGACTCCAGATGTGACAGGTGCCCAATCTGAAAAGCAACCACGATACATGACACGTTGCTTTCGGCCAATCAAAAAGGATTTGATCCATGCCCAGGTTTGTCCACTGATGTTGTAATTGCTTGCCATTTTTTTTTAGCAGGATGTCGTGCGGCATGACATCAAAGGCCTTGCTGAAGTCAAGAAAAAATGATGTCAATGCGAGGAGGTTGTGGTCTATCGAGTATGGTCGCCCGGTCATGAATTGCATTGGTAAGTTGAGTGACACAGGATCGTTGTGCAGAAATGTAATCTTCCCGACTACTAGGATTCGATCCTTGGTCGCCGGATTGGGAGTCCTTCGCATTACCACAAAACTAGGCAATTTACACAATGAGCCAACCAGGTCCGTCATGCTGCTCCGACCCAATGTCCAGGAAACTACCCCAGAAGGAGAGCTGCAGCATCGGGAGGTTCTGCAAGGACAGAGAGAAACATACCGATTCGTTAGCATTGATGCAACCGTCAAGTTAGGCATGCAGGCTGCACTTAGTCATGAGCAAGCAAATCCTGGGTGTGAAAGTCAACCCAAACTTGTGCATGATGCCGAGGTGCGCAGAGGTGTGGGTGTGTCTTAGATGTTGGCCTGCCAGTAGTGCGGATTTCACACCGACCACACAAAACCGTACAGTAAAATACAACACACTGGAAAGGGGAGAAAGACTGCCACTCCCAATATGGCATTGCAAGTTGGCCTTTACAGCACCAGCATTGCAACCGCAGGTGCTCGGCGGCTCCTGTCAGCGATGGACACAACCGTTCCTGCAAAACCTGGTCTGCAATACCTCGCAGACAAATGCGGAAAAATCATCACTGCTGAAAATAAAAGGGACATGAGTGATAAAAGAAGAATTGTGAAAGACATTCACAAACTACAGGGTCACGACAGGGAAAGCCCTGTGGCAGTTGAGATGGACAGACAGTACAACAACCCCCTCAGAAATGCTCGAAAAAAAAACACTGTTTGTGCCAGCAACACAAACGAGAAGCGTCGTTTGTGAAAACGTGACAAGTAAGAAATACAGCGTGATGTTCCACCATGAAAACAAACTTTGCAAGAAATGTGACAATGCCAACTGCAAGCAGGAGGAGACATGCACAGCTACTCGTCCAGCTACGTTCAATATGGGTGATGAACATGAAGGTGGCCGTCAATGTGCACAAAAACTGATAAACTGTAATGAGCCTCTTGTAGTAAATAGGGTTACAACAGAACTGATGCTGATGGGTGTTTGGCAAAAGGAATGAAATCATGTATGCAAAGCCAGGCAGGTATGGAAACTGAGCATTCACTAGACCCTCCTCATTTAAATCGGTCAGTTTGTGCAGCCATAGGTCGGGCAAAATTTTGTGCAGGCATGTTTCCAGGAAAAACGAAAAGGGAAAAGAGAAAATTGCAAAATCGTTTTGCTGACGATATCAGCCACAGAGCACAAGCCGAGGCTGCTGCACTTGTAAACAAGTTCAGAAGAGACTCCTGCAAGATGGCTGACATGGCTGAAAAAGCAGCACAAGCCATCATTCAGTGCTACATGGGGAAACATACACTTTGTAGAAAGTGGTCAATAGTTTATGGAGGTGGTAGATATAAGTTTCCATACCTGCCAGCTCTTGCTCGGGGTAAATTAAACATTTTAGCAACTGATGAAGATACTGTTCTTAGACTACTCAGCAAAAGAATTGGCAAAAACAAATATGGAACAAGTACCCAAAAATCTGAATCGATGAACCATGCATTTGCGGTTACAAACCTTCGCTCGTACCCCCCGCCCTGCAAACAGGACGCTGGGATACTCTGATGAATTCACGCTCTGATTGGTTGGATTTTGCGTGACCAGTGACCTGCGCGTCATCAAGGTCATGACTCTGCAAGGTTTGAAACGGCCGTTAAGACTGATTCATTACTCTTTTATCCCAGTTTAGAGGTGTTTTTTTCTCGTTGAAAAGCGTAATAATGTAGGAAATTATGTAAAACTTATCTGTGTTGTAAATTTACTATTCCCGTCACTCGCTCAGGCTCCGTTTCGAATCACGAACGGTCGGATTGCATTATATGACGCTTAAAATTTCGTCCACATGGTCTGCAATGAAACAGAAATCACATCCGGTATGGAATGTGCGCAATTCTATAGGAAGTTTTCGGAAAGCATTTGCGCACATTGTCTAGCTGCGGTCTTGAACAGCTGCAGCCAGATGCTTTATACATAGGTCATAGGCCACTTCCTTCACAAGATTCTGTGAAGCTCATCAGAGTATCCCAGCGTCCTGTTTGCAGGGCGGGGGTTACAAGCGAATAACAAACCCAAAAGGAACACAAACCTTCTTTAGAAATGGTTCTAGTCGGGACCACAGTGCCATCCATAATGGGCATGCCAATTCAATCGTAAAAAAGTGCAAAGCTGCTAGTTGCTCAGTTACTCCAGGCTCTCCAGCTGCAAAAGCCCTCGCTGAAATAGAAAAGGCACAGAAATATCATGCCGACAGAGCAAAGGGGGTAGCCTACAGAAAAAAGACAAGCACAGTGTAGATCTAAGAAGTTTTATTCCTATTATTCTACCCAAATATGTATAAGAATGGCCAACTGAATCCGAAGCATGGCTTCAAATTCCAAGGAGTGAATGGAAGTCACAATGTTAGACTCGACCATCATTATTGCAAGCAGTTTCCTAGCAAGTAATTTAACTTTGTGGAAGGCTAGTAATATAATTTAGTGCCATACTTACATTAGTTTTTCATAGGACACAACTTTTGTATGTGCCATGGCCTTGGCATTTCTTTTGCCTTCGACAAGTTTTTCGCTGGTTATTGACCAGCCTTGGCTCCAAGGAAAGGTGCTCGAAGAGGACACACAATGAATTGTGGCACAAGTGACTTACATCGTACTCCCGGGGCAAATTGAAATTCTCGGTATGTGCGATGTAAGCCACTCGATGCACACTTTTCATTGTGCGTTTCTTCGAGCCAGGCATTCGGCATGAGATTTGGACATATTTTGTTTTTCTGGAACCAGTATTCTTGGACCCCGCCCACACCAAACATCCACTTCTGTTTGTTTTGGCTCTTCTTAAAATTGCAAATTTTATTCTTCCACACCATAGTTTCGTATCACTGGCCTCCATTTTGACATTAAGACGTGCTTACCGGCACATTCATTCATGCCATTGGCTGTAAGTTTCCATACGTACCCTAGTACTGCAATGGCTCTCCCTGCCTCGTATTTACTTTGAACATGACAGTACTGCCAAGTCGGGTTATCTGCAAAGAGTGAAAATACTTTATTTAATTAATATTAATGAAATTACATAGACCTGTTTTAGCCAGTAAAGGCAAATGTAACAAACGAAAAGAAACTATTCGAAGCACCTTAAGTCTATGGTGAATGGAGCAGTGTGTACTCTTTGTGTTTACATAACAATCCACACGAATGATGGTGCATGAATTGTTTTTCAATAAAAACACAGCCAAAAATTAGAACTTCAGAAAAATTTGTCAAGAAATTGTCTCTGAAAGTTGTTTGTGTTTATTTCATTTTGTAATCAACAATTTTAGACAGCAATTGCCCCTTTTCAATCCCACTTTCATAACAACACGGACGCCGCCATTTTGAAATTTTAGATTCCAGACCAGTAAATAAACTTCCATAGACCCCAATGGTAAATGATCCCACTTCAGAAATTCGGGAAAATACTCACAACTCTCCAAGGTGTTCGAGACACACGTCAAATTAAAGCTTATTTCATAATCTTTCATTTTCTTTTCAATTTTTGGAGGGTCAACTCATGACTTTTAGGAGAAATTTCCATCCGAAGATGATCACCCCTTCAAATAGTCCTGAAGCCCATCGCCGTTTTGAAAAAAGATGCCTACACTGCATTGCAAAATAGAGCGCTTTTACGGTCCAAATTACATCCAAATTACACAGAACTGCAAGCTCCCAGTCCTGTGCACGGCTTCCACCCATATTTTTTACAAACCCTCAAGTTCATGGCCCAAAATACTCTCAAATACTGAAGAATTTGAGGGCATGCAAATCGTGATTTGGCCGGCGTAGGCAATTTTGGACCGATTTACTGGCCTGCAACCATACGTCGAGTGGTTGATCGCATAATTAATCCGTTTGCCTGGCGCCTAGGGTAGCAGACCAGTAAATAAACTTCCATAGACCCCAATGGTAAATGCTCCCACTTCAAAAATTCGGGAAAAATACTCACAACTCTCCAAGGTTTTCGGGACACACATCAAATTAAAGCTTATTTCATCATCTTTCAATTTCTGTTCAATTTACGGGGGGTCAACTGATGACTTTTAGGAGAAATTTCCATCTGAAGACGATCACCCCTGAAAATAGTCCTGAAGCCCATCGCCATTTTGAAAAACGAAACGATTTGGACCCTTTTAATTACATCAAAATTACACAGAACTGCAAGCTCCAAGTCCTGTGCACGGTTTCCATCCATATTTTTAACAAACCCTCAAGTTCATGGCCCACAGCATGCTCAAATACCGAAGATTTTGAGGGCATGCAAATCGTGATTTGGCCGGCGCAGGCAATTTCGGACCGATTTACTGGTCTGCACCCCTAGGGTCGCATAAAATGTGCATGTACATATCAGCCGTTGTTGCGGAGCGTGCAGGCTCTGTTGAGTATGATACTCAGACTAACTGCTGTCCGCTGCTTGTTCCTGCCAAAAATAGTGTACAGAGATTCTGTACAGGGAGCATCCAAGTTCACGTTATTAAGCAAATTATTGAACGACAATAGCTTTATCAGTGTTTATTGCCCTTAGTACTAAGGCTTTCAACGAGCTCACTCGCCCAGAAAGGACTACAGACACAGTATTTCCCAATCAGTTGGCCTGCAATGCTTTGGTATTGGTGTTCATTGTGGGCTGACCTCGAATAAAGGATTTACGCATCGTGCGACACGCCATTTTGACAACAAACAACTTGATATAACAGATTTGCCGTGACTTCAAACTTTCTGCAAGTCCAGCGGCTCTACTTGTACAAGGTAAGGGAGATTTTGTTATTTTTGAAGGCGATTTACCGCGATACCACTCGTGATGTTCGGGTATGACGTCCCAAAGAGCAAATTTCAACACTGCAATGATATATTTAACTACAGGGTGAGTAAAAAAAAGCGGAACCCAAACCCCCAAAATTATATTTCATATTTAAAAAAATATGTAGCACAAAAAATAATAATGACTGGAAAGGCAATTTTATAAGCTACTTTTGGATAAAAAAAATACTGAAATTGGTCAATCAGTTAAAAAATATCGCCATTTAAACACAATAACCCTAAAACCTGTCTCGTCCAAAAAATGCGATTTCAACAATCGTCGTCACAATTGTCTTCAAACGTCACCAGCGATGACATCTTAGTTTAAACATTAACAATATGCAATGAAGTCCTGTTGAAGGCCCGTCTTTTAAAAAAAGTAGATTTTATAAATTATATTGTTTGCCTAACCAGGGTTGTTAATCAAAATATTGTGTGCTACAGTTGGTGACCGTTGTTGAAACAAGTTTTCTATGTCATTTTTTGTGTTAATCCAAACAGTCAAAACACACAATAAATTGCTTTTTTGGACGAAACAGGTTTTAGGGTCATTGCATATAAATGGTAATATTCTTTGAACGGATTGAGCGATTTCAGTATTTTTTTTTCATATAAAAGTAGTTTTTGAAATTGGCTTCCCATTCCTTATTATTTTTGGTGCTACATATTTTTTTAAATATAAAATACATTTTTGGGGGTTTGGGTTCCGCTTTTTTTGACTCACCCTGTATGATATTCAACTAGCATTACTCAAGCCTTTCAATGATTTGAAAACGGTTTGAAAAAATCAACTTCGCACAAGTAACCCTAACATTTAGTTTCAAATTACAAATTATTCTATAAATTTGTTCCTAATTTCGGGAGAATATCAACCTGTGCGCAGGCCATAAAAAAAACCGTTTTAAGCTGGTCTTTAGTACAAAATAGTGTCCTATATTGTTAGTCTTTCGCAGAAAGTTTTTTTTCTGGCCATCATGCATATGGATTGCCTTTTAACTGAAATTCTGTTTTGTGCCTGATGTACAGAAAGCCGTCTTCATCCAGCGTGTTTGTGTGTACCGTGTTACAGCTTTGTTATGTTGATGTGGTAAAAAAGTTGGGCCAACTATAAACACAATTTCGACTATAGCCTCAATCAAACGCACGCTAGTAGGAAGGTCTCATCTTCAATTTTGGATCAGCCTACATACTACACTATAGCCTTTCACTGGTTTATTTTTTAATCATAAATATTATTTTGGCTGATTGTAATGTGATGAATGATCTCAGAACTTGAAGTAAGGAACGTAAGAATAGGACAATTATTCGCAAGTAAGTTTTTTTTAACGAGGCCTACAACATGGGAATAACAAAGCAAATTATAATATCGTTAATTTTGTCGTTCTGAGGGGATGGAGGCCTACTGTGTGGTAGCAAGATACTCCTTTCAAGTTCCATGTGATCTAGGCATGTCATGCTGGTCGGCAATATTTGTTTAAAGACATACAAACATGACTTACCCGGCAATGGCAATGAACAAAAGTTGACTTTAAAAAATAGTTTATTCGAATAACTTTTAAATGCAAAATCTGATTGAATTATGTCTGCCTTGGCTTAACGCCTACCGAAATGTCAAAGGTGAACGATGTCATTCCTAGTAGAGTATTTTCCTGGAATCCGTGACCATGTTGCGGATACCTTTTTTTCTTGATGGATTTGACAAATTGGACCAATTTTAAGAAAAAATTGCTCCTATACACCTCCCAAAAGTGACGGCCAACTTTTTATAGCACTTTTTTTTCAAAATGGGCGCCGACGCCATATTGAAATACATAACAAGTGATATCTCGGGAACCAGATGAGCCATAACGATAAATGAGGCATCGATTCCCACTATTTCTGGCATGACAAATCTGATAAAATGATATTCATTACGTTTCGGACCATCGTGACCTCAAAATTCAAAATGGCGGCTGGTAGCCATCTTGAAAAACGGCATCTATCATATCTCTGGAACCAGAGGTGCAAAATAGACATATAAGATGTTATTTTCAATTAATTCTGGCATTACAACCCATTGGAATGGTTCTTTTGACGTTCAGGGACTACCATGACCTGCTATTTGAAGATGACTGCTGTCCGCCATCTGTCAAAACGTCAATCTGCAATATTATCTCTTGCGCCAGAGGCTCTTGGTATGAGGAGCCATCCCCTTTAAATCCACCACTACCTCACTTATTTAAGTTGTTATTTTGAGTTTTATCTTGATACCTATTTCTCTCTGTTATAACTTCTAATAATTTGCTTTAAATGAATTTGTTTTACTGGCTTAAGTAAAAGTGTTCTCCATTGCATGGTTTATCATTTACACATGTTTTGCCTTACATATACAATCAACCAAAAAAGAAAGTCCCCCCCCCTTCCAATACTTTTTGTCTAACTCAAAAACTACTGAGCACCTCTCGCTCAATTAACAACTAATCAGTACAGAAATTCCTTAGCAATCCAGCCATACTCTTTATTTGGCCAAAAACAGTGATAATGTGTACGAATTAAGGCAGTTTATGACGAATGATACCAAAAAAAGTTGCACTTTTGTATACGTGCAAGTTGTGGTTCACCCTCGCCTTGCACGCATGTGCAACTTTTTTTCAGTACCATTTGTCATAAATTGCATAATTTTGTACACATTATCACTGTTTTGGGCCAAACAAAGAGTGTGGCTGGATTGCTAAGGAATTTCTGTACTGATCAGTCGCAATTTTTAGCAAGACGTGCCCAGTAGATTTTGAGTTATACAAAAATGTATTAAGGGGGACTTTCTTTTTTGGTTGAGTGTAGTTGCCATTTGATTATTTTGATTGTTTATTTCGCGTGCGATTGTAATGAATCTGTTGCTTATCATTCATCTGGTTACAAATTCGTTAATGTTCACTTCCTTGTGTTTGATTTTTTTTTGTTGAATCGGCTTATTCATCTGTTTATATATATTTTTGTTTCGATATCGTTTTTAATTCAATATTGATGCTTAGCTCTGATTGATGACTAGTTACATGATTATTCATTTATGGCATTTTCTATTTTCTCTAACCCTCACATTTTATCCCATGTTCTGTATTTGTGTTTGTCCGATTGTTAGTCTGTTTCTGTAATTGTTGAGTTGACATTTCGGTTTTGTTTTGTCAAGGCTTCTTCATATAAGCCCCCGGCTTCGAAAGATGCCTGTATAATTGCCTACATAGCTGTATACATGTTTGATCTTGTTGAGTGGTCGGGCACAACCCGACCACTTTCTGTTTATATTGTTCTGGTAAATCTCTTTTGTTTCCGGACAATAATTCTCCGCGGGTTTTCTCCTAAACCGTTCGTGATATTGAAGTTAAAACGATATCGAAACAAAAATATATATAAACAGATGAATCAGCTGATTAAATAAAAAAATTCCAACACAAGGAAGTGAACATTTAGGAATTGTTAACCAGATGAATGATAAGCAACAGATTCATTGCAATAGCACGCGAAATATATAATCAAAATAATCAAATAGCAACTATCATGGGCGTCGCGGGGGGGGGGGGGGGGGAAGTCAAAAAAAGGAGAAAAAAGGGGGGGGGAAGAGGGGCGAAATCATTATGTTGTTTATTTAAAGGGTTGGGGGCGCGCCGGGGGAAAATAACCCTGCCCACCCTCGAAAAAAAATGATCAATCGGGAAAATGCAGGAAAACACAGGGATTTGGGGGGAAATGTGCTTTGCCACCCTCTAGAAAAATCCTGGCGACGCCCATGGCAACTATATGTAAGGCAAAACATGTGTAAATAATAAACCATGCAATGGAGAACAAATTTACTTAAGCCAGTAAAACAAATTAAAGGGAATATACATCATTTGCTTTTGCAGTAATTTTCAGAAATGGATGGATTTGGGGGGTTAGTAAATATATAGCAAATATTGTTACATTGACTTTTTTGATATTTGGGTTTGTAGATGCTATAAAAACTAAGAAAAACAATCATTTTTCTGTAGTCTGGTCCCCTGACTCCATTTAAGATGAAACAGAGCAATGTATAGACATTTGGAATTGTAAGGTCAGGGAACCAGTCTAACTGGCTTGTACCCGTTCATAGGTGTGTAATCGATTGCAGACAAATGCGGATTAACTAAATATGTCAATTGGGGCCGCAATTTGAGAAAAAAAAGCCAGTTTTGTCCAACGCTGGTTGGCCGACCAGCGTTGGAAATTGATACAAAAATACCACTTTTCTTGAAAATGACAGTATACCAGGTGTCATGATTTTACAGGATGCTTTAGACTGTCATTCACTAACAGTCCAGCAAGGTATTTGTTAGAAGTTATAACAAAAAGAAATAGGTATCAAGATAAAACTCAAAATAACCACTCAAATAAGTTAGGTAGAGGTGGATTTGAATGGGATGGCTCCTCATACCAAGAGCCTCTGGCGCAAGAGATAAAATTGCAGATTGACTTTTGAAAGATGGCGGACAGCAGTCATCTTCAAATAGCAGGTCATGGTAGTCCCTGAACGTCAAAAGAACCATTCCAATGGGTTGTAATGCCAGAATTAATTGAAAATAACATCTTATATGTCTATTTTGCTCCTCTGGTTCCAGAGATATAATAGATGCCGTTTTTCAAGATGGCTACCAGCCACCATTTTGAATTTTGAGGTCACGATGGTTCGAAACGTAATGAATACCATTTTATCAGATTTGTCATGCCAGAAATAGTGAGAATCGACACCTCATTTATCATTACGTTATGGCTCATCTGGTTCCCGAGATATCACTTGTTATTTATTTCAATATGGCGTCGGCAGCTATTTTGAAAAAAAGTGCTATAAAAAGTTGGCCGTCACTTTTGGGAGGTGTATAGGAGCAATTGTTTCTTGAAATTGGTCCTATTTGTCAAATACATCAAGAAAAAAAAAGGTATCCGCAACATGGTCACGGAATCCAGGAAAATGACTCTACTATCCCTGCTCAATCTGTAATATTGGACCTAGGGACGGAAAGATGTTCTTCCTGATTAATTTGTAAAGTTATTTTTTTCCATTTACCTTTTATATAATTGTTTCAATCATTTGAATGAATCTCCATACAATTCATCGTGTGAGTGTTGAGTTAAAAAATGTGACCTCATTTCAGTATATTATTAATGCAATTATTCATTTCATTATTGGAGTAAATCAATGTTCTCTGATGACCAATGTGGCAAAACTGAAATGGCAATTTACTTACAATCAATCTTGGGAGGAAAGATTTTAAAAAAAAAAAGGAAAAGGAGATATTCGAAAATGTAATATAAGAAAGTGTAATCAAGAAAGTGTGGAAAAGCTGTTTTAGGTGATTAAGGTAACTCGTCATCGTTCATTAAATGTATTTTTTAAAATTATTTGTTTTGGAAGAGCGCGTAAAAAAAAATCTTACTCAATAATCCAGTTTCCAAGGTAAACAAAATGAATGCACAATGCACGTTTACCCGTCTGACAGTAAACGCGCCGACATTGTTGGGCCGCGCATTCGTGCACAAACACTGCGGGATGTCCTATCCAGTCTGTGTACGTGTATATGGAGATCAATGCCACAGCCTGTGATGTGATGTCTGCCCAAACCTGATGCTTTTCTTTCGCTCGTACCCCCCCCCCCCCGCCCTGCAAACAGGGCGGGGGTACGAGCGAATGTTTTTCTCAGCTACCTCACGTGACAGGCACAACCTCGTATGTCACATGTCATCCACCTCATCCAGAAAACGACAAAACCACGGCCATGTTTGTGGCTTCCAAGACTGCAACCTGTCTTTCCCAATAGCATATCAGCTGGCAAAACACAAGAAAACTGAAGGTCACAACTTCACGCCGTCACTGAACTACATGTAGAAACAAATGTACATGGGTATATCTGTACATGTTCAAGTATATGTACATGCAAGTGCATGTACATATACATGTTCAGTTTTTTATTAATCGAAATTAGGGGTGGGTGGGTGGGTCAAAATATTTTGGAAAAAAAGTCGAAATTTTAAAACATTGAAAATTCTGAATGGCCCCTAAAACTATATATCGTAATACAGGAGTTCTCTCTAAACTCCGTGCTTTTGTTTCCCAGTCCAGTTTATGCATACTCTAATACATAGTCTGGGCTCGGTGTAGCAGCAAAGTTCTCTTACGGTCAAAGGTGTTTTTATTTGTTGACCACCGAAGGCGGAGTTACAATTATGCAGGGGGGGACTAAATTCTGGAGGGGGAACTCGGTAGAGTTTTAAGAATGAAAAACTTGTTTTAGCCTTCACATAAACTTGTGCGCTTTTATCTAGCTATACGAACTGCCGTCCCCACCAGGCTCCCATAGAAAAGTGCACATGTAAACAGTGTGACGTCATCAGTACATATGTTTATTAAAATTGATTTAACGTTTTCTTCTGAGTACATGCATTAGTATACATTCCAAAGCCGTAAGTGGAAGAAAATGGATTTGGTAATGAAATGGTGGAATAGTGGACGTCGGAGGTACATTTTTGAAAAACCTACAGAAGGAATCATTCCCTTTCCCATCTCGGAACACACAAAGTACTACAACTAGAGATCTATGTCTGTTTGCAACAGAACATAGGGCTTTTCCGCGTTATTTTTTTTTTGTAATCAATAACACGTCACCACGTCACCATGTCTGTTTGCAAACAGAACACAGGGCTTTTCGCATTTTACAAAAGTTAATGTTTCGTTGGTCCATTTGCAGTCACTTGTCAGAGTGCTTCATGCAGTTAAAGGTTGTTCAAATGCTTAGAATAATTCCTAAAATATAATTTTATCACATGACGTCACATGCCCTGCAATGACGTCATCTTTAAAACCCTTCTCAATACACATTTTGCCATTGTGGTCTTGGTTTGAACCAAGTTTAATGTCAATCCGATGAAAGAAAGTGTGCAATTTTGGAAGCAGAATAAAATTATAAATATTTAAAAATCATAAAAAAAATCAAACGATGACGTCATCGTGACGTCACTTCGGACTTTGCATACTAGTACCATTATCTACCTACCCAAATTTTTCAAAAATGTAATGCAAATATCTATTACCTAACAAACCAAATACAAAAAGAATTTTTAATTTTGCATTTTGCGTTCGTGAGATATGGCGAAACGGTCCAAAAATTCAAATATTCATATAAAATCTCAGGATGACGTCATCTTGACGTCACCTCATTTTTTACCTATAATACATCCCGGTCTAGTCACATACCAAGTTTCAACCCAATTGGACCCAGTTCTCTAGATAAAGGACTTCAGAAATATGACAAGTAAATATTTGAAATCTGAAGCATTTACTCCTTTTATATTCATATGAAACGAAGTAAACGCTTATAGTGTAGCAAAAGCTAAAAGGTAAAAAACTAATTATTTTCAGATTTTAGCAAATGGTTTTTAGTAAAAGTGTTTGCTTAATTTTCATTCATACAGATGCGAATAAATGCTTCAACATTGGAAGTAAAACAAATGCCATGTTTTATTCATACGAACATGGTATCATTTGTACTTTATGAACTTTGTTAATATAAATTTTTCGCGATTAACATATAATAAATGCTGTAGTTTTTGCGCAGAATTAATTTGCTTTATAATTTCAAGGTTGCCCCAACCCAGCCTTGTAAATGACAAGTGCATATTTGAAATCTGAAGCATTTACTGCTTTTTATTCATACGAAACGAAGTAAATGATTTTTAGGCCAACAAAGGCTCTGGTTTCTGGTATGCGCGCGCGTCGCCTTAGCCAGGCGCGTCGGCAAATTAAAAAGTTTTTTTTTATCAAAACCACCAAACTCACTGGTTCGACTGGAATCCTCTGCTGCACAATTTTAAGTTAATTTAGTTATCTTACCTGTAATTATTCTTTGTCCATTTTTCTCTGCAATATATGGAAATAAAATTAATGTCTGTTGAAATTGAAATTGAAATTGAAATGATCACATCAAACCCTCGCAGCTATTAGGCAGAAATCAGGTGTTTTTTTGGGGTTTGTTTTGTGAGAAAAGGAAGCGGGAAACAACTGACCAAAATACACAGTGTGTAAAGATGCAAGAATTAAAAAGAAAAAGAAAAAAAAGAAATAATATCCATAAGAGTTCAATGAACCAGTACTGGCTACGGCCTTGCCGATAGTTCAACCCCCTTCATAGTGATACGTACGCATACAGCGGTTTATTTGTTCCTGTTTCTTTCGTTTGCAATTGTCTGGGTTTTCAATTGTAAAGAAGCTACGCTCCAAAGCATACAATCTGACCTGCAAAGTTGTCACCACTTGATGCCTAGTAGCTTGCAAACGTATGCGCAATGGGGTTGATACTGTTTGGGTTTTATGAGTAATGTGCACATGCATTCCATGGGAAATCGACACTCATTTTTCAATATATGGGAGAACGTCAGCAAACAGCACTTTCCAGTAAAGCTGAACAACTGTACAAACATGAACTATCCGCCACAATGAGCAACGTCCACAAAATGTAACAACCGTAACATGTACATATAAGGCCTAGAAGAATCGCCATATCAGGGAATATGTAAATCGTTTTCTATCGCCTTTTTAAATTTTTAAAAACTTGTTGACTCCATTTTTATCGGGTTTTTTTTATGAATCATTAAACGTAGTCAATTAACTTCAAAGACTTTGAAGGCTTCTACATCGCAAAGCGTCTCTTGTTGTTGTTTTGTTTTGCATGGGGGGGGGGAATCCCAACTATGACAATAATATTAGGGGAAAGAAATGTAATGTTTTTCACAGCCTCAGGTCAGTTTCTCTTTTATCGATGAATGTTGTTCTTAATGAAGAAAATACGTTTAAAGTATTTAAGAAAGACAACTTTTTTTCTTTTTCGTTTTTCAGAAAGTTTTCGGAGAGGAAAGATGGAGTGCAAACGTTCTACACTGGCGTTTATGGTCATTCTGCAAATTTCTATCGTCTTCGTGTTGATATGTAAGTCAATCGCTAATGGAACATCGTGTTTAGTTACTGTGATCCCTCCTTCCCCCTTTCCCAATAGATCGAAATTTGGTAACCAACGTGAAACAACAGTTTTGTGTATACGTGAAGTTGGCGTGAAAATCAACGTAGGCAGTGGCGGATCTACGGAAGGGTATATAGGTGGTCTACCCCCTCCCCCTTGGGTGGCCAAAAAAACCAAATCATGCAGAAAATAGGCAAATGCCTGCCCCCCCCCCCCGCGACAGCTACCCCCTTCAGCTAAAGCTGGGTCCTCCACAGCAGTGTGGAAAGCTAACTTTTTTGCTTGTGCAGATTCATCAAACAAGAATATTCCCAAATATGTTCAACTCTCGTCCCATTTGACAAGATAAAATGAAACGAAAATTGTGTTTCAGAGTTACTCTCTAAATTCTTTTTGTTTCTATGCTCTTTCTGAGAATAAATAGTTTTGGCCTTTGTTCTTGTTTTGGTTTCTTTTGCAGATCATTACTCTTCAGGTCATTTCACGACGCTACATGATGACAGGACTAAAGGCAAGGATACGAGAATGGCACATGCCGCTGTGAGCGCTCTGCGAGTCCAGACATTCTCCAACCACGCGACTTCGCCGCCACCAAATCGAACTGTGGACATCCGGGGGAAGATTTCTGGTTGCACTTTGGCCGATACTGAGAAGAAGCCCGGTGTTGTGCTGCTGCTTCACACCAACACCGCCTTCATGGACATGGCACTAAACCTGTTGGAGAGTATCAAAAGGACCGGGGTCTGCCTGAACACCACCATCTTAGCAGCGGAGAAGAACGCCTACCGGGCTCTGCTCAGTGCTACCCAGGGCGACCCAGCGATAACCGTGCTGAAAATGGTCGAGGGAGACGCCTCATCGGACAAGCTCTTGGTCTTCAGCCCCGAATATAACCGCCTCGTGAACAGACGCCACAAGTACATCCTATCCCTATTGCAACAGGGATTCGAGGTTTTCTTCACGGACGTGGATACCTTCTGGTTCCAAGATCCTTTCTCGTATTTCCAAGGGGACTTTGACATGTCCTTTGTGGATGAGCGCTCCCCTTACCCGACCAGACTGCAAACTGGGTCCGGCCACTGCGCCGGCCTGGGCTACTTCAAGCCAACAGAAAAGACCATCATGTTCGTCAAGAAGTGGGTGGAAATATTGGCGAATCCGAAGCACAGGGGATCCGACCAGGCCATCCTGAATAACCTGTTGCACAAGGACCAGCCGGTACGCGTTGACGTCAGACCCTTGCCCGTCAAGCATTTCCCGCACGCTAATGTGTTTTGGCTACCGGAATGGAGGAGGGAAAACAACGATACCATCATAATGCATAACGTGGGATTTAAGGTACGTGGCCACGACGCCAAAGTGGACAAGTTCAAGGAAAACAACATGTGGCTTGTCAACGTCACTATCGGCGACTCCGGTATACGAGCTGCATAAAAACTTGAAATCGGAACCTGAAAAGTTTTAAGAATGCTTTGGAAATGCCCAGGGCATAACATCTGTGTGTTTTTAAGTAATTCCACCGTAGTTCACAAGTCTGATGGCATCAAATCATTTTTTGTCTAGTTATTGAACACAGCTATTGTGAACATCGAATCTCAAAACTAGTGCTGGAAACTATTATACACTGAAAAAAAATCTGAGAAAAATCATCATTCTGGAGGTGTCAACATGAGCTATAATTCATACAATGTTTCCCTGTTGGATCAGATGACGATCTGAATAGAAAGTTTAGCTCTTGACAGAGGGATCGTAATTAGGATCTTATTAATGGATGTATGTAAATCGCGTGAGGTTGAAGATGACATCATACCAGTTGGAATTGTTTTGTTCCCTTCTTATCTTTACTTGAGGTAAGCTTTATCTTCATTGTTTGGGTATAGGTGTTGTATTTATCGCTACAAGAACTGTAAGCACTAGGCAGATTTTGCTGTTATAGTACTAGCCCCATAAATGTGGCCAATTTACTGGACTACCTCCGTAAACATAGTACAAAAACGTGTCGAACTTTGTCAAATTTTGATTTTCAAATTTAGTCTTAGTTTGTAGGGTTTGTTTGCTTTAGAAGCATACTCACCCTCTTAATAGGCTAATCAGAAAGTGCTGCCTTTTTCAGATGTCTAATTTTTGTGAAATTTCATGTTGAAATTTTGATACGCAAACGTGTGCAAATGAATCTGGAAATTTCACGAAAAATAGACATCTGAAAAAGGCAGCACTTTCTGATTAGCCTATAAAGAGGGTGAGTATGCTTCTAAAGCAAAAAAACAACCCTACAAACTAAGCCTAAATGTGAAAATCAAAATTTGACAAAGTTCGACTCGTTTTTGTACATGGTGGAAGTGTGGCCTATGTTTACGGAGGTAGTCCAGTAAATTGGCCACATTTATGGGGCTGTTATAGTACTAACTTAATAGGAACCTTTGCTAGAACTTTTGCTCAATTCAAAAATGTGCCGATGATGCCTACTTTATTGCCTGAACATGCGGGTTCGTTTTTGCATTCAATAGGGGACTTTGAACAATAGAGGACAATTGGGTCCACAATTCCCGAAGGTCCCCAATTGACGATCGTGGAAAATTATTGGAGGTCTTCCTATAAAGTTAGGGTACAAACAAAGAGGGACAATAGGGGTCCACGATTGCAGGTGTTTACAGGCCATCCAGCCAAAATGCAAAATATTTTCACTTACACTTATATCAGTGCAAAGCACTGTTCTTACCCTTCCTGGACAAAATGCAAAACACATTTTGAAACACCTCATTATAGGCCTATTGATTTTAGACGCTTCAAAACAGCTGCTAAAATTGATTTGGGTGTTTTTTTAAAGGCCATCCAGCCAAAATGCAAAATATTTTCACTTACACTTATATCAGTGCAAAGCACTGTCCTTACCCTTCCTGGACAAAATGTAACACATTTTGAAACACCTCCTTATAGGCCTATTGATTTTAGACGCTTCAAAACAGCTGGAATTTTAAACTTTCAATATTGACTTTTGTTTATTTTTATTTTTTACCCCATTTTTACCCCTGAAAAAAATTCAACTTGCCAGGGCACTCAGTAGGACCAACATTGGTATTTTCATATCTGGTGAGAAAACTTTGGGGTATATTTTTGGTGCAGTAGTGTTCCAAAAATAATAATTTCTTCTAAAAAGGCAAAAAATATGCATTTTTGTCCCCCATTTTTTATTAAGTGTTTACAATGCCCAAAAATGAAGCCCTCCTTATTCTACCACATTATTTATAAATAAAAGTCTCAGTTGTAAACCGGTTGATGAATAAGCAGGCAATAGAGTGCCCCTGCCCCCCCCCCCCCCACTAAGCACCCACTCTTCCCCTCTATGCCCCGCCCCATTCCACTGAGTTTATATTTTGTTTGCTGTTACATGGCATTTCGTTTTTAATTCTTGTGTTATATCTGCAAACAGAGCTAGGCGAAATAAAAACATGTTTAGCGTCCCCACCCGCTTCCTCTCTGGAGGCCGCCTCCCTTTTTTTATTAAACGAACAAATTATACATTTTAAACAGTGAAATCATTTTGGCCTCTTTGTCTGTTGAATCTAGCCCATATCAAACTGGTATGTCAGTCCTCCGTCCAAGTGGCGGTCATTTAAAAAAAAAGCTGGCGCCAGTCTTGAAAACTAGCCCGGTCGGGCGGCCATTTTGGAAAAAAGGGGGGTCTCCTCAAAAAGGCAGGACGCTAAACACGTGTTTTTTTTAAGGATTACACACACTGGTACCGTTCCACAGGCCAAATTTAGTTTACTTTTCATTTCCATTAAGATGACGTGACGTTTTGATTACTTTTCATTTGTTTTCCACTAAAAGATATGATGCTAATCTTGTTCGACTATTTGTTTAGACATTTAGTTTCGCAAAATATTTTAAGCTTTTGCCTTTTCATAGTTGCTGATTATCTTTTACCGTTTGTTTTTTCATATGTCCGAGATATTTGCTCAATTTGCTTTATCTTAAACATGCTTATTTGTTTTGTTTGCTTCAGTGCATTGACTGATTTTTCCTTTGATAGGCAAAACAAATAGCGGGGAATAAGTGATCAATTTGGCTATTATGCGGCTGCTGCTTTGTGGCAGAATCTTGTGAGACAAGTTCTCGTGTACTTCCAATTGGAACAAAAACACTCTGTTGAATTCTAACAAAAATATGAATAACATGAACCGTTTTCAAATGCCTTTGCTTATACACTTAATGCTTGCTTAATGGTGAATTCGAATGACCAAACTGACGCAACTGAAAGCGAATTCGAATGACCCAATGTGAAATTTTAATTTGGATGCATTATTTTTTAAAGTGCAATCGCATGTTTTTAAATTTAAATTGAACCATTTATTTAGTTAATTGAATGTTGATCCAAACGTGCATCAAAATTTGTGCGAAAATGAGTGAATCGTCGTCAAATTGGCTGCCAAATGTATTAAACTTAGGGGCCATTCAGAATTTTCAATGTTTTAAAATTTCGATCTTTTTTCCAAATTGTGGGTGGGTGGGTCAAGCTAAATAATTGAAAATCGAAATTCACTTTCCATGAAAAAAAGATAAAAAACAAAGCCTTTAAAGATAGATCTTTTGACTTGCCTGAACTACGCGCAAGCGTTCCGATATCGCGATGCGTGTTTCTTTTCCAACTTCGTCCCCTGTATGTACTGTCAGTGGCGTAGCCAGGAATTTTTTCAGTTGGGGGCGCTGGGGGGCTGGAACACTTCATGGGGAGGCGTCATGTAGATCAATGATAATTTTTTAGAAACTCAAAATCTCAGTGGGGGAGGCGACGGGGGGGGGCGCGACAAGGTTTCATGGGGGGGCTGTCCCCCCCCCCCCCGTGGCTACGCCACTGCAGGTCATACAGTTTAAGTTTATGTAAACTTGTATGAAAAGTCAAAGAAAAGTAACTCCCATGATCTATTTGACACCAAGTTTGTGTTAACTTGCCGGCAACGCCTTAAACAAATATCCAGACAAATATGTTTATTTTGTAACATTTTATGTTCCTCTGTCGGTCTTCTATGCTGTTATGTTTACTTTTAGGTACCTTCAATGGTACTATGCTTAATTAACCTGTTCATTTGTTTAATTAAACTAATAACGCACATATAGTTGCCAAATATGGCACTAACAAGTTTGAGGTCGGCAATTTCGTCTTTAAAAATCTGGGTACGTCGGGTTACCGTACACACAATTGTCCTGGAAACAACAGTACGAAAGTACAGAAAGTCGTACGCAAGAGCTCCCCAGCATGTATCGCTGACGCCATTATGATTCCAAAATTTCTCACTGTGTCACACAGTGAAATAACTAAACAGCGTCGTTGTATCGTGAACACATAAAAGCATTCAAGTCGCGTTCTTGCACACTTTCTGCAAGTCGACATAGATATCCTTGAACCACTGCCCCTGCTTTGCATAACAAGTGCACATGAATGAATGATTCGACTTTTATTCAAAGAAATTTCTATGTACAGTCACCAGACTCTATTCAGTAAAGTCCCCGTCAAAACGAAAGTAAACAATCCACGTGCATAACGCACGGCTACACCATCGTACAGTGTGGCAGGAACACCAACAAGTAACACAACAACTAATTTTTTTTTTTTAAATTGATAAATATTCTGATTGAATTTCGTTAAAAGATACTTGTTGGTGAGGTATCACATATTTTAGCAAATTGATAAAAATGTACAATATTACAATATGCAATTTTGAGGGAAATGGGCAAAATACTGCATAAATAATTTCGGGAAAATACCGGGAAAACCTATATCAATGTTGTTCGTCTGTTTCGCCAATGCACGTTTTCCTTATGAGTTTTACTTTGTTAAACATTCTTTAATAACTTGTGATGTATGCAGGGCCCCATTGGAAAACAGTTTAGACTGTTTTGGCATAAAACATATTATAAATGCATAAACAATTCAAAATCAAGTTTTCGTGGCGATCGAAACTCGCAATTTTGCACGGCGATAGTAAATCTGCCTGAGCCTGGCTTCATGTCCACCTTGACGAGCAAGCCTTCTCATGTTTTACCATTTCTAAACCCAAGCCTTTATGACCATCTGCATGTCAGAATAGAGTGAGATTTTTTGGAGAGCTGGCCAGCTGGCCTAGTACGCGATCTAGGTCCAGTGACTTTCTGTTTCTGACTGCATTTTATTGGACATGTTTAATAGTCACGGCAGCAGAGTGAATTAATTTCCATGAATGAGAAATATTTTGTTCCTGCTGTATTGATCAAATATGCATATTTATATATATATATATATATACCTCACAGTCAACAATGGCTCACTAGCCAGAAGGCACACCCGCCTCTGCACCTGCTGCAACAGTCAATTCAATTCGACTCTACTATTAATCACACATTGCAAATTCAATATCTGGCACATCATATGTACTAATAAACATAGAAGCGGATCTAGAGGGGTGTTGCAGTTTGGAAAAAGGCTTTAGGTCGGTGAATGTTTTGCAGAAAACTTGTTTTTCCCTGCCATCGGTAATTTTTTCTCTCCAACCAAGTAGGCCTATAGTCAATTAACATAATGCGCATGCGTAGCATTCGTTGGTTATGAAAAGGCATTTGATTCTGTTAAAATCTGGGCAGTGTTGAAAGAACGTGAAGACAAGGGAATCAACAACGCATACATCAAGATCTACAGAGACATATATTCCGGCTGCTACAACATTGTCAAAATGCACATGGACAGTGAGAAAATATGATAAAGAAGGGAGTAAGACAGGGAGACACAGGATCACAAACCAAAGCTATGATTTACAGCTTGCCTAGAGGGAATTTTTAAAACACTAAATTGGTCAACTAAAAGAGTCAGCATAAATGGGGAAAATTTGAGCCATCTCAGATTTGCAGACAATGTTGCAAGAATTAACCGGACGCAGCACTTATTGGACTGAAAATGAATATGAAAAAGTCAAAGGTCGAGGCAGGACATACAGCAACTCCAAAGGAAGTACTAATAAATGGCATAGAAATAGAACAGGTTAACGAATACAATAAATACAATAGCCAACGGTTCTCCCTTCAAGACAAAAACCAAGACGAAGAAGAATCAAAGCTAGATGGCAAGCCTATGGAAGATACAGCACCATCATGAAAGGTAACCTCCCAATGTGCCTACACAAAAGGTGTGTAACCAGTGCATCCTCCCTGCTATCTCATACGGAGTTGAAACCTGGACCCTATCCCCAAAAAAATGGAAAGGAAACTACTAGAGATCACGCACGAGGACAGAAAAACAAACAAAGGGATAAGGGAACAGACCAAGTTCAGGACATCTTATATCAACAGTAAAGTGCAGGAAATTGAACTGGGCGGGACACATTAACCGCAGAACAGGAGTTTAGCAATCATTCACTGGACAACATATGAGAACAAACGAAATAATATAGAGGGCGCCAGAGAAAAAGATGGAGAGACAAGCTGCAACAATACTGGGGAAAGTCAAGTAGTACCATCAAGCACAAAATAGATGCATTTGTAGACATCATGCTGAGGCTGGATCGACAATGGCTGAAAAAGTAAAGTAAGCATGAGTCAGTTGATTTACGAAATGATTCTAAAACTTAATGTCCCTTAAAAAAATCTCCTCAGCCACGAATCGGGAGCACATCACACAAACGGATTTTTTTTGTTTATCAGTATAGGACTTGATTAACAAGTTAAGAAAGAAACCCCACTTACGTGATATGTTTCACGCATGCGCATAAAGGTAAATGACCTAACTAGCCTGCAGAAGAAAACCTATTGCTGCATGCTGGAGTGTGATCAATCAGAGGTTGATAACCAATAAATAAATTCCACATTGCAAAGGCTACAATGTCAAAATATAAACTAGAGATGTATAGCAATTAAACAATACCGACCAGAATTTGCCACATCGGATGGTACGGTAGGTCAATGTTGAGGTCCAGGGGCCATTTTCATGAAACCTTACTAACTTAGCAGCCAACTAGGCCTTAGCAGGATACTAAAATGCCTAGTAGTCTACTATAGTCTCGGTTCTCGACGCTCCTTGTGTTTTTATTCGACGAGCGCACAATCAACCCACCGAAAACCATTATCACGAACCATCGCTGATAGAGGGCGCTATCACACACAGACTGCTATCAGCCACGAACCGCTATCGCACACGAACCGCTGTGATAGCGGTTCGTGTGAACCGCTGTGATAGCGGTTCGTGTGTGATGGCGGTTCGTGACTGATGGTAGCAGACCAGTAAATAAACCTCCATAGACCCCAATGGTAAATGCTCTCACTTCAAAAATTCGGAAAAAATACTCACAACTCTCCAAGGTGTTCGAGACACACATCAAATTAAAGCTTATTTCATCATCTTTTATTTTCTTTTCAATTTTCGGGGGGTCAACTGATGACTTTTAGGAGAAATTTCCATCTGAAGATGATCACCCCTGAAAATAGTCCTGAAGCCCATCGCCATTTTGAAAAACGATGCCTACACTCCATTGCAAAGTAGAGCGCTTTTAGGGTCCAAATTACATCAAAATTACACAGAACTGCAAGCTCCCAGTCCTGTGCACGGTTTCCACCCATATTTTTTACAAACCCTCAAGTTCATGGCCCACAGCATGCTCAAATACCGAAGATTTTGAGGGCATGCAAATCGTGATTTGGCCGGCGCAGGCAATTTCGGACCGATTTACTGGTCTGCACCCTGATAGCGGTTCGTGACTGATAGCGGTCTGTGTGATAGCGCCCTCTATCAGCGATGGTTCGTGATAATGGTTTTGGGTAGCATGGGTTCGCTCGTACCCCCCGCCCTGCAAACAGGGCGCTGGTAAGGCAAATCTATCCAATGAGAGCTCAAATGAAGTCAGCCCTGACCAGCGTCCTGTTTGCTGGGCGGGGGTTACGAGCGAATGGCATGGGTTGATTGTGCGCTTGTTGAAAAAAAAAAGGAGCGTCGAGAACTGAGACTTAGTCTACTATGAAGTTGACAACTAAATTGTAATTCATGAAGCCTTACTAACAACCTTGCTAACTAGTTACATACAAGGAGAATTCAGTTGTATACGTCAGTGATTGAAATTGGGTGTTTTGGGTGGAGTGGGCATGTATGGAATGTGATGACAACAGATACAATAGTGTGACAGGTGTATTAGGCTAATCCATGTCCAGAACTTGCGTGGATTAGCAAAACAAAATGACCAAGGCCCATATTGTGGTACATTGTACTGCATGTAAGTGAATCAACATCAAATCCTCTAGCAATTGCATATATGGATAGTATATCAGACATGGCTATAACAAGGGCAAGGAAGGCAAATTATTCTCAAGAAGACAACTATTTTATGGCAGACAAATTATGGATGACAAAGGTGGCGGTCGCGGGAACACCTATTTTCAAAATTCTCCTCACTGAGCTCGTGTTTTTTCACCATTTTTGGTCCTGGATGCTGTTTTCGTTTGTTACATTATACTCCCTCCTACTCCCCTGGATCGTCATTGTACCTGCTTTTTGCCTCGTTGGATCCCCATACTCCAGCGATTTTTGAGTTCTTCTGTAACGATGACTAAACATTCGCGGGGTCACACACCAGTGCAGCCATCTTGGATCGCATTGTACATGCTGTACAGTGTATGGTGATCGTGACAGGTTTGATGCCTCATATTACCCCCTGCTATCGGAACTAAGGTCAGTTATCAGTCATTTTTGACCCACGTATCTTTGCAGCGCTACTTTTTATGCCAATATTGGCTACCAACTTTGTATTGAATGAACAGCATGTCTCACCTTTTGTTGTGTCTCACCCACCATCAATGAACCTGAACTCTTTCATGTGGTATCCTGCAGCTAGCCTTACCAAGATGAACCACTACACCAGCCAAAGGCTTTGGCAATCCTCCTGGTTATCTTCATGCTCAGTTATAGAAAATAACTTGTCTAAAGTTAAACCAAGCAAGAACTCGGTGTTGATGTACCATCCTTCTGATTACTCAAGCCCATGACACAGAATTAAATTCAGGTCCTTACTCTCCAAAGTATCCATGTGGGGTCTGTAAGAAAGCCGTCCGCTGGTCGAAAACGAGAACAGCTGTAGCTTGTGATACGTGTGATACCTGGTATCATACAGACTGCATGGGAATGACACAGGAAGTATATGAAAGTATCAACAGATCAGATGTCAGCTGGATTTGCATGATTTGTGATACCCCAAACCATTCTTCGTCCATTCTCGATTCTTACTTGAGCGAGTCTGAGAATAAATTCCAAATTAAGTCCAAGAAGATAACCGGAGGGGGAAAGCCACCTAAAGAGCCAAGTCTGACACAACAAATAATGATATAGGCTAGTTGCTAACTAGTGACTTAGAGTTGCACTGAATCAAAACTAACTTCAGTAAGAAACTTAGAATTTAACTAACCCTAGTAATGTTTCAAGAACACCAATTAGTTACCAACTAGGCCTAGTAAGCAACTACATGCCTTTATAGTAACCAAGTAGGCTTAGTAAGGTTTAATGAATATAGCTCCTGGCCAATGGACTATAACTTAGAAGGCAGTCTTAGGCCAAATTTGTCTAATCTTGGCCTTATATTACCCAATATTTGCCCATCATTACCCAATATTGGTCCACGTAAATTTTGCTAATTGGGACAAATTTGGTCATAATACTGCCCCAAATGGCAATATAATATCGGCCCTTGCCAATGTGCAGCCAATGTTACGGCATATTGGCTAATGTATGGCTAATGTTAGCCAAACAAGATTGGCCCAATGTTTTTGCAAAGGTTATATTGACCCTGCGTCTGAGGCTGGCTTGCTTGGTTGATTCTATTTGGCCTGGAACTTCAGAACCACATAGACAGAGGAACCCTCGCTGGGAGTTATCTCAATGTCGGTCGCGTTCAGATTGTGGAGGTGGCACTGCTTGCCGGAGCCGTAATCAAAGGAGAAACACTGGCCATGTTCCATACAGTAACCGGCGCATAGTGCCAGAGATCGCGCCACTTCAGTGGCCAGTGGGCTCGCGTTGGCGACTAAGCTGTTTTTGTGGAGTACTTCGAAAGTTGCCGATTCGAATTTGGGAGCCAGATCTGCGGGGAAAGGAGTGAGTGGCTGATTTATGAGATCATACCTACGGAAGCGTAATGCTGCCCCCCCCCCCTCACAAAAAGAAAAATTTCCCCGAAATTTTGGTTATAGCCAAAAAGGAAACCAAACATTTCTGGTTGAACCTAAATGTTTTTGGTTATCATCAAAAGATTTTTGGTTGTAACCAAATCTTTTTTTTTCTTCGCTTTTTGACCAGTTTGCCCCAGTCTTCCGAAAATGGCCGCCCATAATTATTATACGAACGTTCTACGCGTACATACAACGAGCGCTGTATCATGATTTGACGCGTATTTTTTATTCATGTAGGCCCTACATGTTTTATTATGTTCTAAAAAGGACAATTTACGGCGAAACGATATTTTCAAACCTCGCAAAAATTGAACTGCGGCATTCAAAAAGTGAACAACGACGTTGGAACACTTGTGGTAGTGGTGGACAAAAGGTAGACCAGGTGAACCATGATGTTACAAAAGTGAATCACAACTGCTTTTAAGCCGTCTTAAAAGACGACAAATTGTCCTTTATAGAACACCAACTGGTCTCCCCAATATGGCTTCAAAAGGTTTTCTTATGCGGTTCTGTGTACGCTATCCATGTCTTTATGAAGAGATCAGTGAGCAGCACGCTTCCGAACGTACCAGACTATTTCGTACCTATCACAAGGTTTTTGAACATGGAAAGTAAGTGTCCAGTAAGGGTAAAAGAGTTGCTAGTGGGAGAGTAGTGCTCAAAGCTATGGGGACGAGGTTGGGTAACTACGCCCGCGTGCATGTTGCACGCGTTCATAAGCTAGAGTCTTGCATGCAATTTGGTAATTGTATTGGTCAAAAGAGTATCGAGTGCGCGCGTACCACATGCGCGTGAGCGTGGCTGCACCTCAGTGAATGACGTCTATTACTGAGGTCACTGTTGGGTAATGACAACATGCAAGTGAATGTAAGAGGGGGAGATAGGCGCAAAATCGTTGTTTAGATCCATACTTACTGCTATTTTTGGTACATTCTCCCGATGTGTACTCGTCCACCATCACCTCAGCAAGCTGCAGTACTGGATGGGTGACGTCAGGATTGGCTAGGTCTATGTCCAGGGTGACATACCTGGCCATACGTGGGGTGTCACACGGGAAATCCACCGTTGCACCAGTGGTAGATTCTGCTCTTGTGGCCGGCGAGCCGCACGGTCGGTTCTCGGCGTAGTTTGGGCTCAGACCTGCTCGGGCTAGTGCTGCAGTAAATCTGTACTGGTCTTTTTGGCGGGAAAAGGGGGTATAAACAGATTTGTACACGTCCTCCGTCTTTCTTGACGGAGTCCTTATCCGAAACCGAACCCCAACAGAAATCCATACCCTAACCCAAATTTCTGACCCAAACCAAAACCAAAATTGGAACTTAACCCCGATCGCAAAACCGAACCTAAACCTGCATCTTAACCCACAAAAATCGAAACCCTATATTCAACCCCAACTGTAAACCAAGATAAAGCTATTTGAGTCATGTACGATGGTTTGTGGGGTTGAACCCTGCCAGGAACATGGTGCTTGAGTCCTTGGGCAAGACACTTTGGGCCTGTTTGTTTCGCGCAGATCCGGATCGCGATCAGTGATCCGATACGTCGATAATTGCTCTGGATAAGGTTTTAACCACTGATCTCTATATAAAGACTTTATATAGAGATCAGTGGTTTTAACGGAGGTAGGTTCGCAAGAGCAAAGATGGCGACGTGCGCGACGGACGGGAGAAAAGGTGAGTAGATTTGATGCATCAAATGAACTTTTGTGACAACATTTCTTCGTAATTCTTTTAGAGTGTATTTTCGTGATTTAAAAAATAGAAGGATTGATTTACTTTTTTCTGGAAATTAAAGATACATTATCCTATAAAATAGCCCTTCTGCCTACAGAATCTAAAGGAGACAACAATCGTGTGCGCCCTAAAGGATTCACATGGCGCTTGATCACATGACCTCGATCAGGATCTGCAATGAAACAAGCGGCCCCAAAACAATTGCCTCTCTCCACCCAGGAGTATGAATGTGAGGGTAGAGGAACGGATGTGCGCTGACATCGGCTGCCGCGTGGCGCCGTGGCCTGATGAATATTATTTTGAAGCGCTTTGAGATAATGCAATGATGGAAAGCGTTATAAGCATAAAACTTATACATTTAACCCCATGCCTCAAACCTCAACTTCACAGCCAAAACCAAACCTAAAGAAAAATTCCGAACCGAACCCCAAATCAAAAATCCCCAATTCAATACTAAAATTTAAACCAATACCCTAACCCAGACCCCCAAAACCAATACTAAAACCAATACACAAACCCTAACCCAAAACCGAAACCTAAATATTAACTTAAACTAAACCTCGAACTCCAACCTTAAAGTCAAATCAAAACTAAAACTAAAACCCAAACCTAAATCAAAAATCCAAAACCAAATATCCAACACCAACAACGACACCAAAAACAAAATCTCAACCAAACACAAAAAAATTAACAAACCACCGAAAAAAACCGCTTGGAAATCATGGACAATGATATAGCTAATGAAAAAATGGGACTTACCACAGCACTCTTGTCGAGTAATGACAGTGATTCTACCCAAGCAATGCGGGGTACCGAGGTCCAATCGCCACCAAGGATGCGGATCGGCTAATACAAGGCGGGGTAAGGGGGGGGGGAGATAGTATTAAGCTATAGCTATCATTATACTGGAACTGTTAGTGTGTCTATCATTATACTCTTAAACTGTCACAAGGCTATGTCCGTGTGCTGCCGAACATATCATTCGCCGATAGCGATTTCAGGAAGAACTGTGTACTGTATATCGTGTGTTTGGTATTGATGAGAAAATATACGCAAAGTTATGCAAATGATGTCTTACTATTTGCATAAATGAATGTTTGTTTCATTATAAAGGCAAAATAACTAGAGTTTTCTTTTAAACATTTATTACATATAATACATATAGGCCTATTATTGGAATAAGAAAATTATTCAATAATTGGTAACTTATTGTTGGCCAATTTCTGTGTGCGATGTCTTCTGGAATGACGTATGCCTAAATGAGCAATTCAATTTCAAGCTTAATTTTGCAGGACATTTACCTAAAAAGCAAAAACTTGAAACACTTTATAGTAGATTTCAGACTTTTCTTGGCCATGTGAACATTCTCAAATAATTGTCCTTTTGGTTTTGGAAGATTGAGGGTATTGAAATGAAATGTGTTTAAAACATGTACTTGAACAACACATTTCAAATGGCCGTATAAAGGAGCAAGGGACGGGCATGTCCCTTCGGGTGAAAGGTATAATGTGTGCCAACAGGGTAAATTGACGAGAACAAAATCTATATGCCATTATACGGCTGGCAGTTTGCGATGGGAAAAATGCTGACAAATGTTATAATCTTTTTGTACTTACAGAAATCTGTGTGCGACGATAAATGGAGGTTCCCATCAACAGCATAGTCTGCCCTGTAGTGCACATTATCGGTGAAATTGGTGCTTTGTATGGCAGTCTTTCCAGTTACATACACGGCTTAAACATTAAAGTATTAAAAATAAACATGTAAGTTGCGGGAATGTAGAGCTCAAACAACGTGACCGTCCTTTACACAAACCTGGTATCGAACTTAAATTTCACGATGCTGTCAAATAGAGAAGTGTTTTTTTTGATTAACTGTTTTGCTAAGCAAATATTCCCTATGCTCAGGAAAAATATGTGCTCAAAGGTAGAGTAGATCATTTGCAGCTATCCAAAAACTAACTGACGAAATTATTGCTAAAAAGCTTAATTTGGTTTAAGGTGGTATTCAACTTAACTCCCTGTGAAATTATTCTTTCTGGCATGCTGTCATTTAAAGAAAACAATAAAAGAAGGTCATTTCCATGTTTGGAAATATCTGTTGGTAGCTGATTTGTTATTTGGTGAATCCGTAGATGGGTGCAAGTGTTGACACGCGGTTGTTATTATTCGTCAGTTCAGTGCGTGACATCGCGTAGCTGCAATCGGCCGAATGAGGCGCAGTTCAAAACATGACTCGGCAACTTTTGAGCTGAAACCGATATCCTGGAATTTGTTTTCTCGGAATATACAGCATTCAGAGAGCTCAAACTTCATCAGGTTAGTTGTTAAGCACCCGTCTTTAGATTTTGAGCACTTTTGTTGCTTCATACAAACAAAATGTACATGTGATATTTGATCTACCCACCTTTTTCGCAGAGCTGACATACCGACAAATAAGCGAAAACCTTGTTTCGGGTAATTCGCGTTTGAAGTTGGACATTTTTCTGGGTGTCGTTTTTCACCCTAAATGTTTCGATAATAACCCTTTTGGTGTATTCGACAAACCGACGAATAGCATACAAACAGTGTGAAGAACAACCGGCTATTAGAGATTTTGTAATCTGACAAACTGAGGAATACATTTACGATCAAATAAAAACATATCGCACAACTCCATGTAGTTCGTTTAACTTTTAGGGAAAATATTAGGCATTCTACATGTAGCGTGCAATATTATTTTGATCATAATAATAATAATAATTTTAACTGTTTTTGCTGCAATAGGGCGACTTTCCCATAGACTTGTGCACAAACCTAAACTGTCACCTAACCCAAGTTTACCTTATCTTTTTTCCACGAAATTTAGTATTTTTACTAATTGGACCATGAGGAACCGATCTAGATGGTTTGCGACAGCAAAATTCCTTGTCCTAAGGGTCGTTTTCACAAAAGGGCGACAGTTATGTGTCGCCTTAATAAGGTGTGTCGCCCTATTGTGGACGGAGTTAGCAAAATCTGTCGCCCTATTATAGCTGTTAGTAATATAATAATAATGAACAGTTTTTATATAGCGCAAAATTACAATGAAGTCTCAAAGCGCTTGTGGAAAGTTAAATAGTGAAACCAGGACTATTAAATACCCAAATTACAGAAAATACAGAAAGAACTACAAAATGCATACAATGAAAAGAACAAGTTATTTAACAAAAAGATGTGTCTTCAAATTAGACTTAAACTGTTCTAGAGAGGAGCTTTCTTTTACACTATTAGGGAGTGAATTCCAGAGTTCAGGAGATGCAACCTGAAAAGCCCTTTGCCCGTAAGCTTTGGTGGTGGCTGGAAAAGGAGTGAGAAGATTTTGTGAGCCTGAACGAAGATTTCTAGTAGGGCAATAGTCGTGGATTAATTCTATGAGATATTGAGGAGCTATACCATGTTTACATATGTATGTCGTAACTAAGAGTTTGAAAATTATTCTCTGTTTAACTGGTAACCAATGTAAATTATGCAAAATTGGGGAAATGGATTCATGTGAACGAGTATATGTAACAAGTCTTGCAGCCGAGTTTTGAATTCGTTGAAGCTTAACAAGAAGAGAGTCGGGTAACCCAAACAACAGACCATTACAATTATCAATCCGACTCATTACAAAGGCGTGTATTAATTTTTCCGTTATGTTCTGATTCAAGAATTGTCTGATCTTTCCTATCTTGTACAAGCCATAAGAAGAAGCCCGACAAATATTATTGATATGTTGTGTCATTGTTAAATTGTCATCCAATACAACACCAAGATTTCTAGCACACTGAGATGGTTTGAGATTAATATCATTGAACATAATCGGAGGTAATACAGTTTTATTTCTGAACCGTGATGACAGATGAAGTAGCTCTGTCTTCCCTTCATTAATCTTGAGAGCATTTATTGATGACCACAACTGAATTTCATGTAAACAAGATTCTAATCTAGGAATGACAGATAAATAATTGTTCTTGTGCACAGTAGTGTAGACTTGAGTGTCGTCTGCATAGATGGCATGACCAAAACCATGGGACTTTATGATGTCATCTAACGGCGAGGAGTACATTGTGAAGATAATAGGGCCCATGACCGACCCCTGAGGTACTCCTTGTTTCAATGGGGCACTGGAAGATACATCATCTCCTATGACAACAGACTGAGAGCGATTGGTTAGGTATGAACGAAGCCAGTTCAATGCCGTTTTTCGAAATCGGAATCTGTGCTGCAGCCGCTGGAAAAGAATGTCATGGCTGATTGTATCGAATGCAGCGGAGTAATCGAGTAACAGTAAAACCGCTTCTTGTCCTTTGTCTAGTGATAGAAGCAGATCATTACACACACGGAGTAGGGCTGTCTCACAACTATGGTTTTGTCGATATGCAGACTGCATGGTGGCATTTAGATTGTTTGTAGATAAGTAGCTCTGCATCTGAAGTACAGCAGCACGTTCAATTGTTTTGGAAAGGAACTTTAAATTAGCCACAGGTCTGTAGTTTTTAAGGTTTTCAGGGTCCAGATTTGAATTTTTCAGAAGTGGAGTGATGTTGGCGTGCTTCAGCAAGTCAGGGAAACAACCATTAGTAAATGAGGTATTGATGATACGAGTAATGATGGGAGCAAGTTCAATGGCACATTTCTTGACGACTTGCGTGGGGGCAGGATCAAGTGCACAAGTAGAAGAAGGGGATTTGGCCAAGAGAATGATGACTTGGTGCTCTGAGACCGGTGTAAACTTCTCGAAGATGGATTCACAGATTGTGTCGCTGTAAGATGAAGTGGCCTGTGAAGAAGATTTCAGGAGATCCTGAACTATGTTGCCCGCTTTCTCAGCAAAGAAAGTGGAGAAACGTTCCGCCAATGGTTTATCTGAAGTCTTTGCAGATAAGTGCAATATGAATTAAGTCTTAAAAAGTCACCGTTTACGTGACATTTTTGACAACCACAGTACTTTGAACGCACACCTTACATTAGCTGGTTACCAACAAAATTCCGTATTCCTCACTATGTCAAATTATGGATCTGTTATTATGACTGATTCGCCACAGGCGAGTTTCCGAATCTCAGAATCCAGACAAGAATTAAGAATTTTGGCATAAATACTTGAAAGAGCAACCTTTAAAAACCTCAAAAATGAGAAAATCTCAAAATTGCCAAAATGGTCGGTTCGCCGGTTTGTCAGCTCTGCGACGCTTTAACAACACTATTCAATTGGCCTATCTATCAACGATTCGCCTAAGCTGATTCGAGTAGCTTTGTGAAATTGTACTATGAGAAGCTGTTACGCCCCAACTATAGCACTATCTCAACTTTACAAGGGATCGTCCCAACTATATTTGGGATATCCCCCTATTTGGGACTGTCTCAACCAGGCTATTAGTTTGGGCTATTGGGTTAAACTGTTACCTCTAATCATGTGGTACTTTTTTGTGCGTGCATTATTTTTACGGTTTGTGTTCGAGTTACAATTCTGCGTCCAGACTCAATTTTACTGCGGACTATTTTTGTATCCATTGTGCTGTAGAATTTATATCGATGTTGTTTCTAGGTTTCAAATAAGAGTCGACATGCAAATGTTGTCGCCATCAAAGTACAGGCAAATCCAGAGAAAGCATTGGTGTAAACAGGGTCGCTTTAAGTCTGTCTTATTATAAACCTCAAGTACATGTACAAGTAGTGGAATAAAGAAATGAATTCTACCAACCTGCTAATTCACAATGAGCGGAATGAAGGATGATGGATATCAATATGAACATCTTCCACCGAAGATTGCTCACGAAGCTGCACCTAACCGTCGACATTCTTGAAGGAGCTTTAGCTGTACATGTACCGTCCAGTGTGGGCTCAAAAGCTAGAATGTTCCAATTATAGGGCACCGCACAGAACGAACAGCTTCGTCAATCATTCATCATTAATTAATTTGACGAAACGAGTACCCAAACCAAACAGGAGAGAGCTCTGTCCATCAATACTGTCATTAAAAATTGAAGGAATGATTGACTTTGGTATTCGCTCGTACCCCAGCACCTCATTTCGCGCACAATGCGATTATTATTAAGAGATGATGTTGACATTCTTCTCGCGCATGGGTGACAGTTGAGCACGTGGCTATCAGATAACTGGCTCTCAATAACCAGCAGGAAAAATCGCCATTATGTCTTCACGAAAATAACTTGTCAAGTATTTCAACTGCATAGGTTTGAAATACTGAAAAGGAGTGCCTCTCTATGCTAATTTACATACACTTGAAGGGATTCATCCGGAATTCATTGCCCGCTGCCAGTCCCTACATTCGAAGTTGGAAGAACAATTGAAGGCCGAGAACCAGTCTATGGACGCTACGTGGTATAGCGCCCTCGGCCGTCACAATTTCGAGCTTTCTACTTGCACATTTCCGATTGAGGGCGCTTTCCGGGCCAGGAAGCGGCCATGCCATGGCATCAATAATAAATAATTCAGACAATTAATTTGACGATAACATGTCAACTCCAAAGCGGTAAAAAAAAAAAGTAGCTTCTTGGTATATGGCTTGGTTGTTGCATGTAAATGCTGACATTTTTCTCTGTTATTAATTTGCGTAAAGGTACGATTTTGCATGCCCAAATTCTGTCGGATATGACTAGTTCAATAATGAACTTCCTTCATGTAAAATCCTGCATCCGATATTACTAAATGAGTCACAGTGTTTGTTATACTTTTGTCAATCCTGGCCAGCTTGGACTTGGTTGTTTTTGTTTAATTTTGTATATTTTTTTCTGGATTGATTGTTGTATGTATGTAATTTGGCCGAATAAAAAATATTAATAATAAAACTAAGTATTTCTCGATAGTTTTTCCACCATGGCAAATTTTGTTGGTTGCAGTTTGGGGCTTCTTAGTGTACCATTTAATGTATCTCTTTCTTTAAAAGATGAGTTTTTTATATTTTTATTTTTAGATGAAACACGTAGTTCATTATTATCAAACGTGAATGGTACTAGTGTTGGTTAGGCCTGACTGGTTTGCATGTTGGGAACGGACAAGCATGACGTCACTGCGGTGGCGTAACTAAAGGGGGGCATGCATGGGGAACACCCCCCCCCCCCCCACACACACACACACACACCCCCACCCATACACACACCCCGCTGTGGCTGTGTACTTACGTCTCAACTTCTCTCTGTAATTTTGCTCGAATAAGTAGTATCCAAAGGAAAAACCTCAAATCTTGATGTGCGCATGCGCATTTGGAAACCCCTCACACACGATTCTCCCTGCATCTTTTGTGTTGATGGCATCCGAACTTCTTGCGGAGAAGCCAAGCCAGGATTCATGACTTATTCATTGAAAAACAATTTAACAATTTACCATGTTCAATGCAGCCCTTGCTCTCAACTAATAACGGTCCATACAGTACTTACACACGAAAAGGGGGTGGGGATTCCACGCCAATGCGTACATCCGCAGATCGATCATTTGTTTTTATTAAATAATATCATGAAATCAATGTACTTTCTCATATTTAATACCTGCCAGGCCCATGCCAGCTTTTATGCATCGACAATTGTTATAACACTGTAGGCCTACCCCTCACCCACACCATTAAGATTCATCTTCCCAGTGTCGCCACGCAGCCAACGCTTCCATGGGTTATTAAACCTCAGAGACAGTGTTACTACTAAATAAAAAGACTGCCTCAATGGCAAAGTTACGAAAGACCTGTAGTGCCATAAGTATATATTTTGACAAAAGTGAAGTATATTTTTTCCAAGTTCGTTTTTACGAGATATATTTTTTCCAAGTTCGTTTTTACGAGATAGTCCAGTCAGTACAGCAGGGCGACACAGGATATCTGAATATACAGCAAATTAAACTTTGCTTCGTTCCCGCGTGTCTCAGGGGCCTGTACTGTGGGCTAGGCCTAGGATCGATCAAGAACTCGCATGTCCTCACAGAATAACAAGTGATGAACGCCAACGCGCACGTGACATTTTGCACACAAGAACATCTCGTAAAAACGAAATTGGAGAAAATATATCTCGTAAAAACGAACTTGAAAAAAAAATATATCTCGTAAAAACGAACTTGGAAAAAATATATCTCGTAAAAACGAACTTTGGAAAAAATATATCTTGTAAAAACGAACTTGGAAAAAATATATCTCTTAAAAACGAACTTTGGAAAAAATATATCTCGTAAAAACGAACTTTGTCAAAATATATACCTGGTGGCACTACAGGGCTTTCGTACAAAGTTCTGCTTTTGCTAAATCAGCCCGTTATTCAGCCACGGTGAAGCCCACCGCGATTCAGCACCGCGATCCGGCCCGAAATTTGGTGGACAGGTACCCCGAAGCACACGGTTATTTTTTTCCACTCGTGCGGAAAGGAGCCCTGCTGATTTCCTTGGCCCTTGTGCGCACGGGACGAAAGCAATTTTTACAGTTTTTATTCTGTGCCGCAAAACACACTTAGGCCAGAGAGTAATGCCTATGGCGATCTAAGGGGGTTTCAAAAGAAAAAAATTGACAACTCCTGGACAAATTGAGAGAAAAAAACCCGAATATTTTGACCCTTGGACATTTTTCAATGCACCGCGTTCGCTTCTCGCCGCCGCGCCAGGCCCATTTATGCACATGCAGGCATAATTATGATTTTATTAGTAAAACTGTCCATTACCCGGCAGGTGTAGCACATTCGCCTTCATGTATCTTTTTAGTCTTGGTTAAGTTTCAAGACGTCCTCAGCGGTGCGATGTTTCAGCTACAAAGGCTGTATACCGTGTTATCATAAATTACCCCGCTTAGAACGTCTTCGAACCAAGACTAGTATCATTCTTGTATCAATCATATTTATGAAATGCGTATGCGTACAAATTTAAGGAGGGGTTGGAGCCACTGTGTATGCCATGCGTACAAGGCGGGGGTGGGAGAGGGGTTCTAAGAAGTCGACATTTCGTGCGTATACGAACTATATAGACGGTCCCTACTCAAAGAACAGTCACCCTGTTCGAGTATAATTCTGACTAATTATTCATGCTTGCCTTGACCCTTCAACGTGCTTAATGGAATGGAAGTGCCTGAGGTAATTCGGCCCTTTTAGGCGATAAATTAACAAGTGGTGAGAATATTAAACACATAGCAATTAAGTACTTGATGTTTTACCTTGACCTAATTCGCGTAACTACTGCATCAGAAACGAGAATGCATCGTTTTGGTTTCAGTCTTGCTGTTAATGTTTTCAATGATATTGTCGTATTGCCACCATGGACAAATGTTAATTATTTGCAAGATGGGGAAAACACATTTTGTTTAAATAACGTCATCCCTTAAATATGGCCAATCTTGGTCTTTTTAATTCGTTGACTGCAATGCCTACCACCCCCCCCCCAAATGGTTTTCAAAGATCTTGGACTTCCAACACATCAGCTACCCCCGGCCCTTGATCTTGACTTGCGATTCAGCAACGCTATTCACAGAGAAAGTGTGATGTCACCTCCTTCCCAGGTCGGGCTCACTCCCTCGACAACGTGTTTTTATTCCTCCATGGTTCAAGCACATGCCTAAAGCCCGGTTCATACTCTGCGCGAAAGCGAACGCGAATTTGTGACGTCGTGGCAAGTATTCGCGCTGCGAATTCGTAAATCCCGGTTCATACTTCTCGCGAAAGCAAGTGCGAAGTGAAATCCATGTCGTCAACAATGGTGGACGAGCTTGAAACGTATTGTTGGCATCACGAATATCGCTTCGCTTTCGCTTTCGCGTGAAGTATGAACCGGGCTTTACGAATTCGCGTAGGTTTGTGCACAAACGTGCATTTTTATGCCCGTAAAAGCAACATTTTTGACAAGTTCTAATTATGTCTCCGACAAAATTCAAAATGCATTATCAAGCTGGATAGTCACCTCGAAGTTTGCTCCATTTTCCCCTCGTATTTAGTTTTCGTTTCAAAATGGCGGTGCCCGTTGCTTAAAATATCAAAATAAATGTCATACTATCTGATAAAATTGTATATAAAAACATAGTTTTAAACGATAAAAAGAAAACGTGGAATGTAAAAACTGCTTTAAATTACCGTTGAATTATTAAAAATTTAAATTGTGAAATGTTTCAATGTAGGATTTTAGATATTTGTGTTACAATATCTTATTATCCTGTTTGGATGAGAACAATGTACTTGGACTACATTTAATATGTATGACTTTTAATGACAATAATATTGCCCCTTAAAACTTGAGGATGCGTTTTGAGAATGAAATTAAATTACACTCCCATAATGTTCCTTCTGCATTAGCGGATTCGAACCTTTTGGGAGGATGGTTTGAGGGGGTTTGGATGTGGGTGTGTTTGTTGCGAATATTCCGAAGAAGTATCGGAAAATTTGACCTCAATATATGACGCTAAGAGCGGTGGCGTGAACAGGCTGGGAGGGGGGGGGGCATTGGGAAATTGCAAAATCATGGAGATCTTAAAAGCGGAATCTGGAAAGCCGGTAGAAGCGAAATCGGGACGGTGAAAATCATCTTTTGCAACGGGCAAACAAAAACCACGGCTACTCATAGGAAAACAAGATGGGAAAACCATCTATTCCTCAAGTTTATTTATTCATGTGTTCTACCAATGTTGTTCAATATTGTGAGATTCTTGCACCTTCTTGCAGATTTTGAGATGCTGGATACGTAAGAGAGCACAATCATACAACTTAATTAATTAGTTATGTAACACTTGAATAAATGAAATAATGGTGAGAATAATTTCATTCGGTGACAAATGTTCCATTCCACGAGGCGAAGCCTGCACGAACGTGAAACATTCATTATTTGTTTTATATAACACCTGAATAAATCCTCGTCATCTGATTGGTTGACTTTTCATAGCTAATTTATTCAAGTTAAAAATTGTTTACAAGTTTGACAAGTTCAGAGTTATAATATTTAGTTTATGCAAACTGTTCAACAGGTTGAGAACTATCATATTCAATTTATCTCAATTTAAAACTTTTCCATAAGTTTAGAACTTAAACAGTTAAATAAGTCCAGAACTTTTATTGCAAATTTAAACACCGCAGCGCCACCTTCGGCAACATGTGCAGTGACAGTGCAATGGTACTTCTAATCACAGTGCAATAGTACTTCCATTGCACTGTGCGCTGCGCACCACGCGCGCGCCGTGCATTGGTACGAATAATTCAATGACATGTGATCAACGATCCACCATTCAGATGACAGGGATTTATTCATCTGTTGTATATAAAACAAATCATGAATGTTTCACGTTCGTGCAATGGAAAGAAAAATTTCATTCGGTGACATATGGAATGTTTCATTCCACTCGGCTTCGCCTCGTGGAATGGGACATTTCATCTGACACCTCATGAAATTATTCTTACCATTGCACTCACAAACATTCATTATTTGTATACTATTCTTTTGTATCTGATAACGGCGTGTGTCGTGTCCTTAGGAGGGACAATGAAGAAAAAAATGTTCCGGGTGTTGTCCCTTAAAAACTGCCATGAATTTAAATTGAAGGACAAGGCAACAACTACCAAAAAAAGACATTCAAAATGATCATCATTCTGCAAGTTGATGGAGGCTAGGGGGCTGTATACATGTACTCTGTAATTCTGAAGCAAATAGCACTTAAACAACTGGATGCGGATTTGTTTTTTAACGGAAAGTAAATACGAAGAATAACATGGACCAAACTTCGAAATGAAAGTATAGCTTGGTAACCCATTTTAAATTTTGTTCGGAAAATAACTACTACAGGTCAAAAATATTACTTTTACGGACATAAAAATATACCTTTCCATACAAACCTACGGAAATAAAGATGCGCATAACGTAGCTTTTGACCTACGCGCTGAAAAATGGCGCCGCCCATGGCAGAACGCGCGTCTGTACGCGCTGCCGATCTAGTCTTTTTTATTTTATATCTATGGTTCCGGTTTCTGGTTTGCGCGCGCGTCGCCGTAGCCATGCGCGTCGGCTAAATAAAAAAGTTTTTGTTCAATGTAAGATGATTTCTCAAAACCGCCAAACTAACTAGTTTGACTGGAATCCTGCAGCTGCACGATAGTTTTAACGTGTTTTTAGATGGGGATACGATCGAGTATACGCTTTATGTGGCCTCTCTGGGCTCCCATACATGTTGCACTAAATTGAGTCGGGCACCGTACAATGCAGTCATCAGCCGACATTTGAAGAAAAAGAAATTAAAAAAAAGCCGCGTCGCCGCACCACTTTTGGGGTAAGCTCTATACCAAAACTCGAAGATTTTTTTTGGCCTTAGTGACGCATTACACGTACTTTTAACATACACGATCACAGGCAGCAATTTGACATCCTATACTTTTATAGAACATTTTCACAAGGAGGCCTCTGTCTGAAAATAGTTCACTGCTTTTTAGCACATCAGTTACAACCATTGTTGGGCTTCTTTTCGCTTCAAAGAGGAGAATCAAGCCAATTATGAAACAGATTACTCACAACAACCATTCATAGTGAAACCGCGGGTATTCATGGGCCGTTGCAGTGCGCGTGAACAATGGTTGCACTGAATTGACCTCTGGTGAATGAGTGACGCACGTCACGACTACGCAAGCGAATACAGTGGATTTTCTGCATAAAAACATACACTGTTTTGTTTATGACATGAGAATTTCCATTAAATTAATAAACAACAAGGGAGGCCTTGAACAGCTTGGAAAAGATCATAACAAAGTCTGGATTAAAGGATTCCGTTCATACCTTTTTTAAAGGCTCATTAAAGGGTAGATGAGCCCGGAATGATGCAGTTATTGGCTCTTTTTGCATGATTAATTTAGGTAGCTCATTTTGTATGCACCACGAAGCACAGACAAACGACCCAATAGAAAAAGCCTTCTTAATTGTTTTTGGAGTCTATGCTTAGTATATTTCAACTATTTTATTGCACCTTAAATTAAAATTTATTTGGTGATCCAATACAATGTCTAGCTACACACATAATATTTACATACAATAAGATAAAATATGGATGAAAGGTATTGTAAAACAGGTGCATTTGTCGAAATTGTAAGAAATGGACTGAACATGAATCGGGTGTTAGTTATTTCAAGCAGATATCGTTTCATTTTTTTGGGGTCAACTGGTGCCAGAAGAAAAAAAAGAAGGAGAAAAAGTGATCTTTGTTTTCAACCGTCCAAGTGCAGTTCGTTGAAGTTATCCTGTTTAAGATTTACAGGTACAGGGTGTCCCTGCGTGCCGGTTGTGTCGTGGGAAATATATTAGATGCACGTTTCTGCTTAATTGAGCATAAGCACGATGTCAATAGCTGGCTTGCTCCCGTTAATGGATGTAGTTGAAAAGAAACGCTGCATTCACAGCTACATCGGTACGGTCGAAACCATCGTGAGATTTGATACAAAATTCAAATTTTCTAAAAAAGAACAGCATAGTATGCGCAACAATTTCACCAAACGCTTAATTGATACTATCATTTACATATAGTTTGTAGACTATTTTATAATAATTTGGTAATTGTGCATTCATCATTACACCTTGTTTGATTGAATAAATGTATCTTATTTTTACACTATAAAAATGCCATATATACGTTGCTTATTTGCTATATTGCATCTTTCATCAGGCATAAAAATCCTGACGGCAAGTTGAAATGTGGTAGTGAGACGCCTATCTCATTGTCCCTCCCCACGCAATATAATCTACAAGTTCCTTAAGAATTTAAACAAACTTTCACGATACCCTTCTCAATTTCTAATCAGCCTATATACATGTACATGTTAACCCTCCACCCTCAACATATGGAAAAATGGGATTTTTTTTATCCACAAAGGTCTTATGTTTGTAGGTGTACATGTAAATGTGTATATGTAAACATTTTGTATATATAGCTGTTTGAACAATTTCAAAAGATATAATCATGTCAGTTGGCGCTCCCCCCCCCAAAAAAAATTGTTATATACATGTATTATATTACCAAAGATAGCGACATGTCCAAATAAATACAAAGGATTTGTCTAGGTTAAAAGGTTAGAAGCGAAATGATTTTTAGATGAACTAAAATGGCGCGAAATATTAAAGTTGCTCTCTTTCAGTAAGCCAACTCAAATAAAGTCCAGATCCGCGCATGCGCGGCTGAAGAATTACGGCCGGGAACATAACATTCAAGCACAACTATCTATAGGTGCGATAAATGTCCGTTAATTAAAATGTAAAAGTTATCAGCGGAGAGAAAAACGGAGCTATGAGCTGCCCTTCCCCCTCTTGATACGCCATAGTTGTAGATCCACCCTCACTCAGTATCGATGTGGATGGTAAGGCTATCTGCCCTACCGACTGTAGCTGTGGGAAGGTATAAGAATACAAACAAATAAAGCAGATAGCTTAGCACTACGTCTTTACTGTAAAATATTAGGGGAAAATGTAAACTTTTTGTATTCTTAGTCGGACCCAAGTACTAAATTCTGTTGGTAGGGACCTATTTGAACACTTAACAAAAATGCACGTTTGTTTTTATTCCGACTTATTAATCTTGAGAAAATTCGACGAACCAAAGTGGTTTGATGAGCTAATGTGCATTAAAGAAATAATGTCCAGAGTGACTTAATTTGCGCTAGCACAATTAAATTTCTCCTCATTTCTCCGAATTTAATTCGTTCACCCCAGCGTGAAAATCGATGACTGTTTGTGTGTATGTGTGTACGTGAACTATATACACCCCGAGGACAGACAGACTAAGGGAGAACAACATATTCTTTGTTGTCCTCGAGAGTTCATCTTTTGTTGAAATCGGTTCTCGGTCGTGCGTTTGTGTGCTTAGTCTATGGGAGAGTGTTATATTACAGGGACAAAGTATAAGACAAGGCATTGTCCTCGAGAGTATAGTAAAACACGACTGTGTGTGTAGGGAGGGGGTGGGTGGGTGTGTGAATGTAGACTTGATCTCAAGTCGGTATTATTGGCCGGGTTTTGCTCGCCCGCCGCCGCGATATAGTATTGCATTGACAGTAGATATTAGTAGCGCCGAAAGACAAAACACGACTGTCTACAGTGTGACTTGTCCTCAAGTCTAGTGTAAAATTCAGTCTAAATATCAACCTTTCAGATGCGGTATGTTATGACCAAGAAAACCATAACCATAAAACGTAGCGTCAAGACGTGTGATTTGACTGGCAAATTGGGATGTGGAAACTGGAATTCTAAAATGCATGTAGTAGTATGATTTGATTTGAGGCCGCGAAATCTTGAACAATGCGTGCTTTTTTGACAGCTATGAACTTTCCGTGGTTTTTTAACTTTTTGTGTAGGGTGACGCCTCAAATTTAGTATTCTTTCAAACCACTAAGGAGGTTTAAAATGTGGGGAAATATTGCTTAAAATAAAATAAGAATGGGGAAGTCGTTTAGAGATTGATGTAATTTCTAAAAATGTTGTCTGTCTTCCGCTGACGAAAATCTGCTTTTATGACATCCGCATTGCATGCTTGGTATTAATGACAAACCGACCAAATAATGTATTGGTTTGATTTTTTAATCTGCGTTTGATAAAGAAACGAGCCTTCAAAAGATCGTTGTCATTTCACTAGAATTGTGGACAAGTCGCTAGACAGGTGTGCTGTGTGTTATGTCTTTTTATATTAAAATTATGCTGGGTTTCGTACTACATGCATATCGGGGTCGAGTATGCACAACCGTCCCCGCGTGTTGGTGCCATACCGCTTGCCACGGGATACATTGTATGAAGAGAACCCCGGAACGGTACGCGTAATTTTTTTTGCAGAATACATCGTATTTTAACCAATCACATCTCGCACCCTACATGAATATTTATCACGCTGTGGGGATGGAAGACGCTGAGGTTCTAGTAGTGTTTTCCCTTCAATTAAACCTATCCCAACCAACAAAATTATTTGATGAAAAGGGGTATGGGTTCGAACCACAGATCTTGCGATCCTTCATTCCACTATAAAAAGAGGAACTAGGCCACTGGGGCAGCTCGACGAAGGCCGTTCTTTGAAATTCTTTAATGCACATGGATGACTGAGTGATAGCAATAGCGTGACGTCATTGTTATTTTCTTATGAATAAACATCGAACTAGCTGAATAATCATGATCCATTGACGATGTGTACTGCAAATAAAAACACCGCGAACGGTACGGCCGGGTTATCTGTCCGTTTCGCGGGGCTCGCGACGCGCCGAGCTGCAGGCGAACAAAACCCGGACAATCACCGACTTTAATTCACGTCTATCGTTTAACTCGCTAGTTCGCTTATACCTTGAGCCCATACGACCTTCTGGTTGATTGCGCTGTAGAGTATGATTGGGTAAGGATGTGCTGCCGTGTCTGTCTCCCATAGGCATTTGTATTCCGCGGCAGACTCGGTCACAATCAGCCAGCCGTTATCCACCTCACATCCACCATAGCCGTTGTTGATAAAAAACCGCCGATCCAGCCCCCTTTAATAATAATAATAATAATAATAATAGTAATTACTCATAACACGATTTATAGCGCGCATTTTCGCAAGTATCAATGCGCGAACTCCAGAAGACAAGTTACAGGTTATGTGGAGAGAACAGATCGGTTTTCAGTCTGCCCTTAAAGTTGTCAAGAGAACTGATGTTGCGGATGTTGTGTGACAAGGAATTCCAACACCAGGGACCAGACACTGAGAAGGCCCTGTCCCCTGCCTTTTTGAATGTGCGTGGAACTCTAAGGTTGTTACTGGAGCGCAGGCCACTACGGCTGGGTGCATTAAGGTTGAGTGATCCCATTATGTACTGCGGTATGGTGTTATGAAGTGCTTTGTGCATGAAAACTGCTGTTTTGAAGTTGATGCGTTGCCTAACTGGTAACCAATGTAATTGTTGAAGGAGTAGAGAGGCATGTGTGTATTTGGGTTGAGATAATGTGATACGAGCGGCATTGTTTTGAAGCCGTTGGAGTCGATCAACCTCATACTGATTAATATAGGTTTTCCCGGCCAATTTCACCAAGTTTTCATTCAATTTAACGCCTGGCTCATTCGATTTAGATTGAAATTGAAAGAACACGCAGATCGGCATTCGGCAATCAAAAACAATCATTCAATTTCGATATCCGAGCAATCTATCGCCTTTTAGCTTCACTCCTCCCTGTAAAAGATGCATTCATATTAAAAGTATCGCGCTGTTCATTCAATTTCGTCTAAACCAGCCGTAAGGGGTTGATCGGGCATTCGTTTTCATTAATGGGCAAACATATTTCACATTTTGTCAAACATCTTTTAAGACTTCATACGTGTACGTATTCTTTAGCGTAAATCATGAATTTTTCTCAGGAATTTTTTTTGTGCAACTCTTTACTACTGTGAAATGTACGAAAACTACACATTTGACAACATTTTTTGGGTTAATCTTATTGCAAAAGTACATTTCTTTAACCCTAAAGGGACCGGGGCGGAATCTGCCCCCCGGCTGAGAGATGGTCAAAACAACCGGCCCTTTTAGGGTTAAACATTTAAAAGTTTCCATGCTTTTCCGGACTACGAGCGCGCTGTTACTGTCATGTCATTTCAGGAAGACACTGTTCAGTTTTTGGGGGTTTTCTTTCAAATTATTCATCCAAAATTTTCTAATTGAAAACATTTGTGGGAAAGGGTTGCTCACTGGCTTACTGCCATGCATACTGACACATCAAAGAATCACCAAATGAAAGAAATGTATAACAGCAAAATATCCAAAATTCTAGCAACTTTTTTTGTGCTTAAATAGCCATGTAACATTAATCATGCCCGGAATGCCATCACAGGTATTCTAATGAATGTGAAACTAAGGTTGCATTAGCATAAAACGGAGAAGGCATATGTGTATATTTCAAGGTTTGTATTGACAACTAACTTTGCATGGGCCCTTTAAATACGGTAAGTGTTCGGTCAGACATGCGCAAGAAAACATTTACGAAATAACACAAGAGAAGTGTTCCCGATGATACAACCATACCGATGTCTTGCACTTCAAGAAGTCGTCAACGTAAATATGCCCCTTGCTCAAACGTTTAAACAAGTAGAAAAGATCAACAGTGAAAACGAAATTATCTTAGTCCCTTTCAATTAATTATATCGTTACATCTTGCTTCCCTCATATCAGTTAATATGTAACTTTGTAAATTTTACAGTCATCAAGATTGTTTTTTTTTGGGGGGGGGATGAACCTCGGAGGAAACTAGGAAAATATATCGATTAAAAAACCTTATTTATTAAAGTGACCAAAAAGTGCAGCAAAACGAAATAGGATGCTCGAAAATGAAAATGAACATTCAAACCAAAATCTTGGCTGCCTAAAAATGAAATTGAATGAACCCAAAATAAAAAAGAAACCCCAATTTGACCACATGTGCCAAACTCACCCGAAATTGAATGGCTGATATTGAAACTGATTAAAAAAATTCCAAAATTCGCCGGGAAAACCTATACCATTGAGAAGAGAGTTGCAATAATCGAGTCTGGATAGTACAAGTGCTCGGACAGCAGCGTGGCATGTGTTTGTGTCTATGTATTTACGAATCTTGGATATGTTCCTGTTGTGGTAGTTGATAGATTTGCATATGTTTGCTACGTGTTTGCTCATTGTCATGGAACTGTCGAAAACAACACCCAAGTTTCGGACTGTCTAAGATGGTTTGATTGTTGTGTTACTTATCTGCAGAGTTATGTCGGTTAAGTGTTTCTGATGATGATGATGAGAAGATGCAGCAATGAAAAATTCAGTTTTATCCTCATTCAACTTGAGTTTGTTTGTTATCCAATTCTGCACATCGGTGATGCAATTCGACCATCTGAAAAGGGCACCAGCTGCGTCGTTCGGTTTGGATGGATTGAAATCGAGATAAATCTGGATGTCGTCTGCATATATGTGGTATTTCACATCATGTCGGTGCAGGACATCACCAAGAGGACTCAGGTGCATGGTGAAAGCAAGCGGGCCAAGGACTGACCCTTGAGGAACGCCAAAATGGATATGGCTCTCATCTGAGTTCACCCTCTGCAACGGTGACATAACTCCTTCTATTTTTGAAGTAGGAGGCACACCACTTGAGAGCAGTATGTGTTATGCCAAACCGAGTTCGGAGGCGACGCAGCATAATGCCATGATCAAGAGTGTCAAATGCAGCAGACAAATCAAGAAATAAGAACATGATAGCATTATTATTATCAAGAGTTTTCAAAATGTCATTTTGAGCACAAAGCAATGCAGTCTCTGTGCTGTGGCCAGCTTTGTAGGCGGACTGAACGGGATCGGCAAGGGCATGAGTGTTGATATGTTGCTTGAGTTGCAGGCAGACGACCTTTTCGATGAGCTTAGCGAGGTAGCAAAGGTTGGACACTGGCAAGGGTACAGGGTGTGTCCGATATTGCCGGTGTATGTCAGGGTGCAGCCGTCAACTCGTTTATAACCAGGAAAGCCTGTTTTTGATTAGAGTTGACCAGTGAGTTTCTGAAGAACTGCGATTTAGCTTCAGTCAAAATGTCATTCATGGCTTGCTTTGTGGCATCGTATGCAGCACGGTCAGCAATGGATTTGGTCTTTCTCCACTTGCGCTCCGCTCTCCGACGTGCGCGTTTTCCCTCATGTACAGAGCTGTTATACCATTTGGGCTTAGGGCGTTTGGACTTATTTGTGGCTTTCCGTGGTACATGCTTGTCCAGGACGTGCATGAGAGATGCGTCGAAGCCATGGACAAGTTTGTTGATGTCGTTGCCATCGAAGTGCACATCTTGAAGCTGGATGGACAAATCATGGGCCAAGGATTCATGGTCAACATCGTGAAATTTGCGTTATTGACGGTGCTGGAGTTTCGAGACGGGGCCAGCAAGAGATGACACCATGATCTGAGATGCCATTCATGTCGACAGTGTGGGTGACAAGTAGGCCGTCCTCATCACTTCTAGTGATGATCCAGTCTTAGGTGTGCCCATGGGTGTGTGTTGGCTCAGAAACATGCTGTAGCAGTCCTGAAGCAGCGAGCGCAGAGTTAATATGGGATGTATCAGGTTTCTCAGGACAGTCGAAGTGGATATTGAAGTCACCTAGAGTGATTAATTTTCCTGTCAGACTGTTGACAACATCAAGGAAATCATCGAATTCAGTCAAAAATGTACATGTTTTCAGTCTTTTCTTCGCAGATGGAGGTGGTCTGTAAATAATCGCGTAGTGAATGCGCCGTTTGACGTCTGCAGTGACTGAATATCCAAAGGTGCTTACATTGGATTGAGTGGAACTAGAACAAGTCGAAGGTTAAGTTGGGCTTTGAATAATATTGTAATTCCACGGTGTCCGTCAGCAGGGCGTGGAACATTGAAAATGTATATCCATGAGGGGTAATTTCATTTATGACAACTTGGTCATCATGACAGAGCCATGTTTATGCCAGGAGCAGTATATCAATGTTATTGGATACAATATAGTCATATATAAGCAAGGATTTGTTGCAAACGGAGTGAGTGTCCCAATGAGCTACATGCGAGTTGCCATTGTCAACGAGTGTAACAGGTGTCATTGTACTCGTGCTGTTGTTTTGGGAGAGTCTCTGTTTGGCACGTATATTTCTATTATACTATGAAGCCCGGAAAGAAAAAGGGTGGAAATGTTTTTCGTAATTTGGTAATTAGTTCCCACGAATTGCTAACTCGTTCCCACGAATTGATATTTCGCTCGCACGAATAACTAATTCGTTCGTACGAATTACCAACTCGTTCCCACGAATTACTAACGCGTTCCCGGATCCACGAGTTAGCAATTCGTTCCGACGCATTAGAAAATCGTGGGAACGAAATAGCAATTCGTGCGAACGATTCAGCAATTCGTGGGAACGTATTAGCAATTCATGGGAACGAAATATCAATTCGTGCGAACGAGGTAGCAATTCGTGCGAACGAGTTAGCAATTCATGCGAACGAATTAGTAATTCGTGGGAACGAGTTAGCAATTCGTGGGAACGAATTAGCAATTCGTGGGAACAAATTAGCAAATAACAAAAATATTTCCACTCTGTCCCTTCCCGGGCTTCATATTATACCGATTGAGAGATTAAAACAAAACCATAAAGCTCTCAATCATAATGTATCGAAGCTGAGGGTGAGAAAGTGGAGTCCGCCTACAGCAAGTTGGGGCGAGGACCATAAGGTTGCAGACCAGTAAATAAACTGCCATAGACCCCAATGATAAATGCCCCCACTTCAGAAATGCAGGAAAAATACTCACAACTCTCCAAATGTTCAAGACACACATCATATTAACCCTCCGACGCAGAAAGCCCATTTACTAACACGCTTACAGTAAGGGGTCCCTCCGGGGACCCAGCTATTTAGCGCCTTGGTTTGAGGCTACACAACACTGTATCTATATGTATATATGTACATATCTGTAACAGATGTAGAATAAGGATAATAAGGACATTGACAGGAAACAGATGTTGCATATATATCTGTGGTCAAGTCGTGCACTTGGCTACCCGAAAGTGACTTTGTTTTTGTGCACGTGTATATGGGCAGCCCGGGTTGTCAAGCTCAGATATGCCTGACCCGGGGTCACACACCAAAGGTGACTGCATATATCCGTAGAGGGTGTCTCTGGCTAGGATTAGATGGAAGATCACCAGAATTGGTTGGAATTTTTTTTTTATTAAGGTAATTAACCAAATTGGGTCCCCCAAAGGGCTAGTTTCTGCGTCGGAGTGTCGGAGTGCGTCGGAGCTTATTTCATCATCTTACATTTTCTTTTCAATTTGTTTTAGGAGAAATTTTAATCCGAAGATGAAAAACGATGCCTACACTGCACTGCAAAATAATGCGCTTTCAGGGCCCAATTTCATCTAAATTGCACAGAACTATACAAGCTCATAGTCCTGTGCACGGCTTCCACCCATATTTTTTACAAACCCTCAAGTTCATTGCCCAAAATATGCTCAAATACCGAAGAATTTGAGGGCATGCAGATCGTGATTTGGCCGGCGTAAGGCAATTTTGAACCGATTTACTGGCCTGCAACCATAAGTCGAGTGGTTGATTCGAGACGAAACTTACGCCTGTGCACTTACAGAAACGTGTGAACGCCTTCAATCACACTTCTTGAAGGCTTGCGCCCTCTATTGGTAACCAGAGGTGCAACCGTGCCCAGGCTTCGGTTCCAAATAGTCAACCAGAGAAGACAGTTCAACCAATAAACGTTCGAGTGAAGTTAGTCGATTTATACCTAACCATAGTCATCCAACTTGCTCTCTGGCTTCAAATAAAGATGAAGTATCCGTGCAATTTTAAAGTTTCGCCTCGAAAAATAAATAGTTTTTATTTTTATTTTGCATTTTTAGTTTTCTAGCACCATAGTTCAATCAATTGAACGGTAAAAGACTGACCACGTTCACTACGAACTTCGAATTATTTGCGGACCGACAGTAATACAGTTCTGGTTGGGTAGATTGGTTCACGCCTCTATTAGAAGCAATAATAATATAGGGGTTGTAAACCAGTCTACTTGCAGGGCGGAGCCATTAATGTGCGCAAAAGCAACCAAAGTTGAAGCCTTTCTTCAGACGACTGCCAAATAGAGAAAACAATGCAGTTTTTTTTGTTAAAATAAAAATACACAAGCAGAAACTTCGACAAGAGCCATTCGAAATTGTCGATGAGCACGGACGATACAACTTTAAGTGTCTCTACATATTTATTTTTTTATCGGCTGCCACACTACAAACATCACAGAAGGCGCAATACACATCTAACTAACAACATATAAACAAGACCAACGAACACACAAGAAACACCACCAGACTACACTTACTCTCTATCATCACCGTCGATACTGAAGAGCTGACCACTACCCTCAGATCCGGTAAGCACAGCCGATTTGAGATCATCCCAGGGAGATGAAATCAAGCGGGTCTGTGTGAACCAACTCTTGATGTCGGAGCCGGTTCCATCGAAGATCAACTCGGCTGTCATCCTCGCACCTTCATACAGTGAAAGCTTCACCTTAGCAGAAAAAGAGAGGGTAATAATGTGTCAATGTTATTAATTGCAAGGTATTAGCTTTATTAATCTGTTGTTATTTCTCTATTGTAGTGTATGTCCCGTCATATTTCTGTTTGTATCACGCAATACCCACAGTGGTCGATTCAATTTCAGTTTTCTCTCTTTTTTCTCTCATTTCGAAACAACACATATTGTAAGTAGATTATAAATATATATATATATATATATATATATATATTAGGACGCTGAGCAATATTCAAAGTTTTAAAAATCGATGGCCGTGCACAGCGAAAAACAATTGAAATGAATGACTTTTGTCATAGGTAGAAATGTTTTAAGTAGAAACGATTTTAGAATCTTCGACTTTTCAACACTTGACAATAAACTATAAATAATAAGTATTTTCGATTCTTATGCAATGTACTTTGTTTTAGGTTACCCACAAAATGACCAACTAAGCAATAGCCAACCAAATCAAATTATAGGAATACAAGTCTAAACCCTCTGCAAACAGTTGAGTAAGTTCTGAATAAAGTCGGCGCATCACTGGTTTTTATGGCGAACAATTATCAAAAATCTCAGTTTCAATGAATGGACGCACGAATGTCACCTGGAAACCTGAAAATAATAAACTAACAAAAAGTGACAAATTCTATCAAAACACAAACATTAAAAAGTCGACCGAGGACTGAATCAGAAAAAAAAAAGTGATCTTAGGGAGAAAATATTAGATAACTAGTTGCCTCTAAAGGGGATCATTTGCTTTTTATGCACTTTTTTTTCGTTTGAAGCAAAAGAAGTACTCACAATCTTAAGTAAGGTGCCTAACAACTAATTTGTTAAGGTTTGAGCCCAGTGACAATATACATTTAGTCCGTGGGACGAGGCCTTTTTTTCGCTGAGGTTGAGGTTTACTGTTGGTTTTCACAGGAATGGATGGAGCATCAACAAAACATGAACTAATAAAAAAGATAGGACGATTTCAGCTGAAACAAAATAATTGCAGTTAGCTGCCACTCAAAGCTTCCAAATAGTGGTAGATAAATTCATTTTCTCTTAAAAACGTTTGCAAACAGAAAGCGGGTCTTTAATTTGATGAGACCTTTGACAAGTAATATATCTACAACAATTATGTAATCGGTCTGTGATGTATACAGGTGCTCACATAACTCGTTTTGTCAGTTGAAAAAAAGCGAGTAATTCTCATTCAGTACAGATTGAACAAACTTATGTAATCTAAATACCATTCTTCTTGTGTGGGTAAAAACTGCGCATGTTTATATTACCCCAACAAAAAAATTAGATTATATTAAATAAATAACTATTTGTATGTCTTTTGGTGACTGTTTAAACCACGTTGTGCCTGGAATATAAAAAAAAACCCGTATTGGCAGTTATTGCCCTGTTTGTATTGATGAGTATTTTTTTTTTTATAAAAAGTGCAATCAAAATAAAATTAAACCTAAGTTCACGTAATGTAGAAGAACTTGAGATGTAGTTTTTGAGTGGTTTTGTAATAAGACGCTTCAACTTATCTGATATACATGTATATAATTCCTTTTTAAAATTTTGCGTCACTGCTATTGAAAAGGGGGAAAGTCTGTTTAAAAAAAATCATTAATGGTTTTCGACGAATCCCCCCCCCCCCGCAAAAGGGGGGGGGGGGTAGAACTAAAAGATGTTACCCTGAGATTCTCATCTGGAGTGCGGTTTAACTTCACCAAACAGTTTTTATGTAGCTAGTACATAACATTCGATCTTAAAACTTGCATTGATCATTTTAAGTTGGACAAACTGTAATAAAAAGGGTTTGGCATTCTGATGAGAAATAATTACAAAAATCTAGAATATGCATGTAATATGAAACTTGAAAGAAGTATTATCTGGCAAACACTCATTGCGTGCGAAATGGTTTGTGACTGTTTCAATGGGGGCGCTATTTCTTATGTTTTTGCTCATACAAAAATGTCGGGGTTTTAATCCCAGCTTTTCTCATTCCCAAACGAAGTTTGGATCGGGGAACAAAGCTTTTTCGATATGGTACCACTACATGTCTGGAAAGCTCTATAAAATTCGGCGGACCAGATCGCGTATCTCAAAAACTAAAGCGTTTTCGGCCTCTCGTCCCACGGACTAATTTGAGAAAACAGAGTAGGCGTAGGCCTAATATGCACATTTTCGGCATCTCGTAACTGGATTCCATTTCTTGTGCACGTAAAAAAACCATGCACCTTCAATAGTTGGTTTCTTCCTAATGAAACCATTTTATGCAGACGGACGGTACACACTCTAGCAAAAATAGACTTTATTATTTTTTTATTAATTTGTTTTGGTGTATTTTTCTGATACCTCAATTTAGTTTAACATAATGTTTTCGTACAAATTGCTCTCCATAGCATTTGACCTGATTCTAAATTTTGGACTATACCATTATTTTACTAGTTCTGTCACATGCAACAGTCCAACTTAACCATTGTTAAGTTTCTATTCTTCACTCTGCCAGGGCCAGAGAGTAAATCCCCGGCAAATTAGCTGCTCATTAACCTCATTCCACTCATTGCTCCAACAAGTCCCATGAAACTGGGGCGTAAGGAATTTCACCAGGGACTAGATTCTAGTGACTGGGATACACCAGAGAACATCAAGAGCAGTGAGATGTTCTTGTTTGTTTCGTTCTGTATGTAAGTTTTCATTCATTTTAAGAACTAGGTTACAGTTCCAGCCATATTCCTTGTTATTTTGAGTTGTATGTTCTTGTGCAATAGGCCGGGGTTTATTTTGTTACATATCCACTTCTGGGGGTGGGGGAGGGCGTCGCCCAAATTGAGGCAGGGTTTCTGGTGCATTAAAATTCACTCTGCATGCACTTGAATTTGGCCAACATGTTCAGGAACATACAGGCTCGTTGCATCCCGTGCATAAGCGGGAAGCAACTGGCTTTGTAATTAATCTAGTTCAATTATTTTCCATCCGTATTGTCATTTATTGCTTGTCCTATTAACATTTAGTTTAATTTGTGTGCTAAAAATAAAATGTCAAAGAAGTCGCAAAAAATTGATGCAACAGGGCAAGTTGCCATTATTCGTCTTAGATTTTAGTTGTTTGATTAAGTCTTCACCATAATTAATATTTATCTTCGAACCCAAATTTTAATGGCGGTATCGGCAAGGGATTTCGTTACAATACTACCAGACTCATCTTAACTTTGAGCAATGTTTTTCTCATTATATCGCTAGTTCCGTTTCTGTGAAGTTACCAATGCTCTTACGCGCGTTAAAGCTCGTAGTTTTGAACGATGAGATCACTAGAGAAAAACTCTTTTCACTGCAGCTAATGAATATGTCATTGTTCGTTTTGGGCAAAAAGCGGTAAAACATTTGTTTCTAAATATTGATAGCAGGCCTACTTACCCTTCGGATATTCAGCTGTTCGTTGCGCCAGGCTCGGTAGAGGGAATTATTACGGCGATGGCAACTGGCCTCATAACTCGGGTTCCAGTTCATTGTGGTCCACATGTCATGCAGCTTGACTCCAGTTCCTGCCACGCCTTTGAACACCAGTCGCCACTCTGGGTCTGTATAATAGATAAGACAGTATTTTCCCCTTTTCTATTCTCTCCGATAACCACACTTCAACACACTTTTATCACAGTGAAACGAATCACGGATTATTTGAGAAAAAAAATCCCGAAAAAATTTACTTTGTTTGCTATGTTTCTATCAATTACAAACGTTATTCACTATCGAGGGAGACATCAACCGAAACCAAAATCCGTCCATGGTTATTACTTTACAAATTTCGAATTACTTGCGGCACGACAATAATTCCGTGTTGCAGGTAAGCTGGCTACCGTCCCGCAATCAGTATCGATAGTGTACATTTTTTTCCCAGGTTTGTAAACTCCCGCCCCCCCCCCCTAAGACTTGGGTTGGGGTTGGAATAAAAACATGCACAAGTTGAACATTTTATCAAGAGAAACAAAAACTGAATTTGTTGAAGACAGTGGCGTTAATCTGTGTGTGCGCACATGCTAGTGAGTTTCTTTCTGCATTCCACAGGGGACGTTGAACAATAGCGGACAATAGGGTCCCCAATTCCCGAGAGGTCCCCACTTTGGATTCGTGTAAAAAAAAACATATAGGTCCCCAATTCCCGAGAGGTCCCCACTTTGGATTCGTTTAAAAAACATATAGGAGGTCTTTCTAAGTTCAAACAAAGAGCACAAGAGAGTAAAACCAAAATAGAGGGACAGTGGGGTCCCCGATTGCAGGCAAATACACACTTGGGTGTGTTGGGGGGTGGGGGAGGGGGGATATGGTTAGTGTATTCAATGACCACTTCCCAACAATTGGTGAGCGCATGGCAGAAAAAATTCAGTCAAATGTTGCTTCTGATGGGTATGAAAGTAACACTGTTCATGCCGTGGCGCACTACAACTTTGAGGAATTTATTTTCCTGATATTACTGAAGATTTTGTTAAGAAACAGATTAGTTCAATTCCTACAGGGAAAGCAACTGGTCCCGATGGCATAAGTGTTAATCTTCTTAAGCTAGCATGCCCCCATATTATTGGGGCGCTTACTTTTATTTTGAACTTGTCACTAATTAGTGGTCTTTATCCCGATGCGTGGAAACATGCCTTAGTTATTCCCATCCACAAGGGTGGAGATAAGTGTAGTGTCAATAACTATCGGCCAATTTCTATCTTGCCACTTGTTTCCAAAATCCTCGAAAGGGCAGTTCACAGTGCATTACATTCATACCTCGATGATAACAGTTTGATTCCAGCTTGCCAATCTGGTTTTAGACCACTGCACTCGACGGAGACGACTTTGCATGGATTAATTAATAATTGTCTTTATGCAATAGATAAAGGTAAAATGACAGGTACCGTTTGTATTGATCTTAGTAAGGCATTCGATTCTGTCAATCATTTTATCCTCTTAGAGAAGCTACAGAATATGCACTTGTCAGGGTCTGTTTTAAACTGGTTTGGATCATACCTAACCAAACGCAAACAATCTGTGTGCATTGAGCGGAACAAATCTAGTCCACTCCCGTTAAATACTGGTGTACCACAAGGGTCAATCCTTGGGCAACTGTTGTTCATTGTCTATACTATGGACCTTCCTTCTATAATTCCCGAGGATTGTCAATAGTACAAGTACGCAGTTGACTCTACAATAACATGTAGCTCCTCAACATTAGAAAGAAATCGAGAGCAGCCTCAACGAAGCAATGGCTAGATTAAACGATTGGGCAACCAGAAATAAGTTAACAATCAATGCTTCTAAAACCAAGGCCATGCTCATTGGATCAAAGCATAAGATTACGTCAAATGACTTGAATATTTATATTGTTGACTCCTTAGTTGAGAAGGTCAGCACTTTAAAATGTTTGGGCGTTATTATTGATGACTCACTTACTTGGTCTGCTCATATTCTCTTCCAAACTAGGCATGTTGTACAGAATTCGTCACTGTATTCCAAGAACTAGTCTTTGCACTCTTGTTCAGTGCCTAGTCATGCCTATACTAGATTATTGCTGTACGGTATGGGGAGGCCGATATGAACGTCACAATAATACGCTCAATAAATTGCTTAAAAGAGCAGCCAGATTAATTCTAGGCTGCCCATTCACAACTTCGTCTGCTGATATGTTTACTTCGCTAAAATGGCTTCCATATTCAAAGAGAGTAATTTATAAAGAAGGAATTTTTGTCTTCTAGGTGTTTAAACTGTATATCTCCTGAATACATGACTGATTTTTTTCCTCATGTTTTGCACATTGCAAGTAACTAGACAGAATACAAGTAACACCTTAAAGATCCCCACTTCTCAAGGTTTTGCAGTTACTGGAGCCAAAATTTGGAATAGTTTTTTGCCCAGCTTAGAGTTACACGTTTGCTTCCTGTTTTTAAGACTGAACTTTTTAATTACTTATATTAACATGTTTAATACTTCTATCATTTTAGGTTTTTTTTTTTCTTTTCTTTTCTTTTTCTTACATCTACTAGTTTTTATGTTCGTATTTTGTTTAATAAGTATTTGTATTTGTTTTAAATAATGTTTGAGTATTCTTTATGTGCTCTTTTTTTATTTGATTCTTCTTAAACGTCTTATTTTTTAAGGGATATAGGCCTATGTTTGTTTTATATTTTATACATATATATAATATTATGTATGTTTAAATTTTCCCGTAATGAAGTCCCTCTGTCTGTTTGTTTGTTTATACACTCATTTTTTGCGCTCTGTTTTAGTAACGTTATTTTACCGAGAGAGTGTTGATTTGTTTTGTTGCTGGTTTTTCTTTCATCTTTTTTTAGTTTTTGCTTTTTATTTGTGTTAAGTGCATATAATTTTAAGCCTTCGATTTTGTAAATTTCATATTATTAGTTTATTTTAATGCAGGGCCCTTATGAAAACCAGCTTTTTGCTGTTTAGGTTTACCCTGGATAAATAAAGGTATAAATAAATAAATAAATAAATAAATAAATAAATAAATAAATGGGAGATGACCAAATTAAAGCAAGGGAGGAGGGTGGATGCTGATACTGGAAATCACATGACACTAGGGGGCGCTTTTTATGATACAAGTTCTTATGCGCTATGCAAACACGATGATTCGTTGAGCTGCTATCAACAACTTAAAAAAATGTGGAGGAAATGATACAACTGCCCATCCCCTGGTCAAAAAGTCTGGGGGTATACACACACTCCTCCACCCGGATTAACGTCCTTGGTTGAAGAGCACGAGTGATGGAACGTCTGTGAATTATTAAACTACGCAGTAAACTGACATTAGTTCCGGAGTGCTTGGTTTTTGGCAGTGGCGGGTCTCCGTACAAAAAAATAAACAAACAAAACGTCAAAGAAAGAACGAACAAATAGAAAGAGTAATTGATTTCTATAATTAATACCGATACGAAATACCATGTGCATTCTCTACAACGCAGCCTTATAACTAACTGGGAGAAAGAGTATTTGTACAATCGTCAAGAAACAACCACCTGTCATTCTGTCTTCAAACAAAATTAACATTTCATTAAAAAAAAAATCGATGAACGTTTTCGAAAGGGAAGTCGAGGTATATGCATGGCAGGCAGTAGTATTAAGTATATTCCATTGTGTACCTTATAAATGGGCATAGTAGCAGAAGCAACAGAAGAAAATGAACACAACCAAGATTAATTAATTTAAATACACTTGCTTCACCGCATTCCATCCCAAACCCATTCAACTGAAAGTGATGTTTTTATTATCATTCGAAATGCCAGCCTAGCACGAAGTGTATTGCCGGTTGGCTTCCTTTATGTGTGTTTCCGTTGTTACTGCATTATAAATGGTAGCGGTTTACTATAAATTAACTTGTCAAAGGTGTACAAAAAGACATACATAATGGTTCGCAGAATCCAGCTCCTATAGGTGAACTAAATGACGATTATTTTGAAATACCGAAGGGGAACATGTTATTGGCATTGTATTAGCGACCACAATGTGAGTGTATAAGCCATAAAAGCACACCGTTCTGCTTGACCTAGTAGGTGCCTTTGTGAATAAAACACACTAATTATTCAGGTGAATGTACTGTTTCGCTGCGCCATGTGAACGGCTTACGAGTGAATTAGACAATGAGTGTTCTGGTGTGGCAGCTTTGGTGAAATATGTCAAGTGTATCATATCTATTTGGGTGTTCAGATCTAATGGGCCTATCAGGACATTACTCAGGGCCGCAGTGAGCCTGTTAGAAGGGGATTGTCGTTTTTATCTTTAAGTGGACCTTTTCATCATAACAAAAATCTTTTGAATAAGGAAATAAATATGTGCTTGGCCGGTTTTACACACTCTGTTTATGACCAACCGAACAAACAAATGACTCCACAACGAGACAAATTTCAGTATGTCTGGAGTCTTGATGTTGATAATTACCCGGCCGGAAACATTTCAAACGTCAAAACAACTCCTTATATGGAGGTTGTCGCGCGCGTCTCGCGTAATGCGCGATGTGGCGCAGAACGCAGCCTTGCCGGTGTAGTGTGAATTTAATCGGGCAAACATTTGTGTTTCAACTATCTGCAATGATTCTTTTCTTTCGATCGAATTCATTCCACGCGGATTAATTTCACACGCTATTTGGGACCAGTCCTTTGTTCACTTTGAGCAAGTTTCTTTCCCCCGTAAATCGGCCGGTGGTTTTCGCAGTAAATAACCAATGTCCCTACTTGCCTTTAATGAATGAAGTCTTCACTCAAGAAACACGCAAGGCCCAAATAAAAATTTCTTTGCAAAGACATCCACTTTCGCGAAAAAAAGAAGAAGTCTAAACTGTACTTTGTGTTGAGTTTTATTGAAGGAGGATTATTGACACATTTCAAGTTGGAACTGAAACCAAGGGACCCAGTGTTCTCTTTTTGTTGAGGATTAAAAAAGGGTCCTTAACAATTAATAGACCTAAGACATAATGACGTCACGCCTTTTTACATGTGCTCTTTCCTATGAGAGACAGGTGGGGATGATTGGCTGCAGTGTTGTAGTCGAGTACTTTTTTCCGAGTACCGAGTACTGCCGAGTACTTAGGTTGCCGAGTATGAGTGGTTCATTGTGCGTATAATTGGCCCAGGCCCAGTCAGACCGATATACAAACCCACTCACGGCTAGCTGTTAAATGTGTTTGTCTGGACTTGCACAAACGAAGATCAGGAAATCTCGATTTCTCAACAAGCCAATCAACCATTTCAAACTGAAAGCATCGATAAGATAAGGCCGTGGTAAGTGAAGCTATAACATTTTTCCCCGAGTACTGCTATTTGAGTACGAGTACTTTGCTGCCCGAGTACGAGTACTGTCATTTTGAGTACGAGTACTTTGACATTCGAATTCGAGTACGAGTACGAGTATGAGTACTAAAAAAAAGTACTCGAGTAGTGCTCGAGTACGAGTACTACAATACTGATTGGCTGGCGTTCCCTCCTGGCTCCCATAGGAAAGTGTACATTGTAAACAATGCGTGACGTCTTAGGTATTCATACAATGGCCTAGCACTCGGTTTCAATGCTAATTTGAAATTCGTCTGTACACCCTAAACATTTATAATTGCGAATACTGGCCTATAGATGACACGAACTGGATCCTTGCGAAAATGCGAGTCTATGGCTCTATTTATACTTACCTTGTATTTCATCCGAACAATGAGTCTTGGGTTCATTGCCATGGCAACTGGGCTCCGAATAAACGTCGCAACCGGCATCCTGTCACAGGGAAGTAAAATAAATATTTTAATATTGCGACCGGCAATTCATTTACACGAGACAGTTCAGCCATGAACCATGCGGGTCCGATGCGGGTCAGTAAACAGGTAGGCAATATCGAAGTGAAATCGACACAATCGTGTAAGCCTACATTATTTTATTCAGCCTTGAACAAAGGGATGGGTGAACAGTTCAATGTCATTTGCGCCGTGCGCTAACGATTATAGTTGCATGTCCCGAGGGTACGTGTGGAATCCATCGGGCTATTTTAATTAATGGGGCTTCGCCTCACTAGCGGGATAGTCACTTAGCTTATGGTCAAAAATCGTCTCCCGTATGCAATTTGGGATACAATCTTTTTGAAAATATCAGAGATTATTAATGACACACTGTGAAACAAGTCCTCCTCATACCATATTTTTTTTACCGCCAGAAGAGTGTTTTAGGGGCCATGTTTTACTTAGGCGAAATAGAGACGTACATTATTGAATACCCATTTCCCTTGACCTTTTTTTTTTGTAGGCGGGGTGTCCATTTGGCAAAGTTGACGAAATAAGCCAAAAAGGAGAATTATGTTAATCGAGACCTTTTCCGTTGATGAACAATTTCAATTTAGAATGGCGTGTTGAAACACAATTTTGGACAAAGTTTGTCTTTTGGGGACGGGGACACATTTCATAATTTGGGGGTGGGGAAAAAAGAATTAAAAAGATGCTACGCCGCTTATCCAAACTGTTGTCAATTTCTTTCTGAATTTGGATTTGGCAGTCTAAGCGGTAAATTCAAAAGCAAAATTCCAAAATGTCGCTTTTATGCAAGAGGAAGTACAAATTTTTTTTAAAATGGGGAATTTTGTCCTTTAATTCCATTCTATTTCCATTAAAATTAGAAAAAATAGAGCTGGGAGGTCTATTCTCTGAATCAAATCCGACGTATTAGCGCCCCGACGTTCGCTCAACAGTAAAGCTTTCATAAACTTAATTTTAAGAATGCTGCAAATTAATCACGTCGGTGAAGGGCAAAAATTCCATCTTATGAATAGCTGTAAATTAAGTCTTGAATGCACCAAAACGAAATAGAATGCCCCAAAACGAAAACAAACGTTATGAGCAAAATCTTGGGTGCCTAAAAATTGAAATTGAATGCCCCAACAATGCAAAAAAACACCCGCCCTATAGTTTAGTGGTAATGTGTAGGCCTAGTGGTTATTATAAAGGGGAATAGGAACATTTGCTTTGTGTGATTTTTTTTTCTTTGGAAGCAACAAACTTGCTCAATATCTTAAGAAGGTTACATTTTTAATAACAACTCCCTTGTTGAAGTTTCAGCTCAGTGGATACTATCAATTTTGAGAAAACGGAGAAAAAATATGCAAATTTGTTTGGGGTGTCGTAACTGGATTCCGTTGCTAACCCACGTAAAAGCAAACTTAAACTCCCCCTAATGATTGAGTACTTTCTTCCCAATGATACCATTTTCGGCAGAATAATTTCGCAGGGTACTAGTCAAGTATTTCCTTCTTAAATATCATCTTGTGTTTCTGACACGGAGTCCAAATAACTGTAAAACAGTTTGGCAAATGGTGTTTTTTTTTTCGCGATGTAACATACCAAGTACTTACACTCTGGGTAATTAATTCTTCCTAAAATAGTTGGTACTTTTTTACCCGATGTAACCAATAATTGAGTTGATTTCATGCTAGAACTGGACAAATAACACTTCCCGGCCCAACAGTGTTTTACCCACCTGCTTTTTTTTCTTTTTAACAGTGTTCAACATTTTGAGTGAGGAATCTCGAAAAACAAATTTTGGAATTGACTTGCATATTTTCCAGCATTATCAATCTGCATCCCCGTCAAACCCAATATATAAATGGAAATAAATCAGAAATAAACCACTCACTGACCTGTTGGGTGAAGGTATACACGGAGCCAGCCTTCTTGACCAAATGACGGCTGGAGACGTTCCAGTGCGACACGCTGTTCAAGTCGCACTCTTTTTTCCGGTACCAGTAGTTGGCCGATTGGCAACCGGGGGTGTCCAGGCAGGCCAGGTGGCACAGCTTGTGCGTCGCGGTGGGACTCGACGAGACGTTCCAACCGATCAAGGCTGTGTCTATCACGCTACACCAGGGTTGCATTAGGGCCTCGATCCCGTCCGAAGCCCAGAGCCCGGCCAATAGAGCCCAGGCCAGGAGCAACAGGCTGCACCGTCCGCTAACGGTGGGCTGTGCCGTCATGATCAAGCCGAGCTGACGTACTGTCTGCGTACTAAAAGCGATCGCGAATTATGCAGCTTCTTTTATACCAAACCTCTCCGCACTATGACAGCATCTTTTAGAGCTAAGCGAGGCGAACTCATTACCAGGGTACTAAATGTCAATTATTTTTGACGTCATGAAATTAGCTTTGACTTCACGTGAAGCAGAAACCCGCCCTTAGCGAAAGGCTTGCAGTCATGATACCAATGTCAGCGGCATTTATGAGCTGCAAACGCTGTGCTGCCAAGGACTCGTTACAAAGGAACATGAATATTTCAAAGCTTTCGATGTTTTTTCTGGCTCACCAGCAGTGCTTGGTTGTCATAGTAACAGACTCTTGCGCCCAGGCACGTCAATTATAATATGGAGGATGGTTATTTATTTCTGAGAGCTTGACTACCAAAAAAAAATTCTTTCGATTCTCTCCAATTATCCTTTGAAATGGGTCTTGATTGAGATAAACTTGAAACTGGATAAAACAAATTATTAATAATACCACGTTCCCATGGGGACTTCGTGCTATCGCGAGCATTTTTCCCAATGTGATCCGTGTTGAAGCATCAAAATGCTCTACTGGCCTAAACGAAAACACACAGAATCTTGACAATTAAAATTTCAATGGGAATTCTACGCGGGAGATACTTGCCGTTCAAATATGGGAGAGAAAACCTAGCCAATAGATGAGTCTCAATACAGGACGTCCTCGTGTTGTGAGACACAGAGCAATGCAAGCTAAATTTCCTGGAAACTTGTGCTCACTTCATTTGGATTCTACTTTTTCTACTTTATATTCACAAAGGAAGGTACCTTATTACTGGTTAAAATTTACGGGGAAAAAACGCATTTTCTACATCTAGACGTCTAATTATCCCACAATTCGGATGGGACATTTGGGGAAATTCTGTCCAAAATTACTGCAATCTGGATCCACGGAAATGTAGAATCGGATGGGAGTTTCCCAGCTTTTTCCCCAAAATTGTTCCTGGAACGAGTATTGGCTCGGGCCAGCTTCGACGGTGGGAGGAACCATCGCGTTCCATTGGTCGGCTACCGCCCACCTCAAGCCGGGTAGCCCCCGGCCAGTAAGGTGTCGACCCGCCAACGTCCGTCTGCCCCATTGGGTGCTTGGGGCTAAGCACGACAAGCGGACGTTAACACCGTACCAGACAAACAAGGAAAGATTAAAACGAAGATGCCAGCTCTTCGGATATCAAGCTGGAATGTTAGAACCATGCGCACAGGGCTCTCAGACAGCCTTGACCACATTGACGACTCTCGCAAGACCGCCATCATCGACCATGAGCTCGACCGACTCAATGTCGACACTGCTGCTCTCCAAGAGACACGGCTTGCTGACTGTGGTTCCCTTAAGGAGAAAAATACACTTTCTTCTGGCATGGCAAGAGCGCAGAAGAGACCCGAGAACACGGCGTTGCCACCCTGATTGCCACAACTGTACTACCGACAGGAGGCTCCGAACGCATCCTCCTGGGGGACGTCAATGCTAGGGTTGGCGCCGACCACGAATCCTTGCCAGACTGCCTTGGACACTTTGGAGTGCAAAAGTGAAGGTATGTGTCACTTAATTTATATATATGCATTAATTTAATGAGTCCCTTTTAATTTAATGAGGAACTTTGCGGGGGTGGGGTATCATCAGCAAAAATTCTGAAAATGTAGACAGGTTTTTTTTTTCTCCGGACACTTGGCCTCCGTAAAATCAAATACTGGGGGAGTATATTTCAATAGGGGTGCTGTTCAAATTCGACGATTATTAACACTAAATTACAGAAGGGTGTACAATACCCCCTATCTAAGCTGCCTCTGTCCGTATTTTGAACAGGCGGACATTATACCAGTAGAATTTTTTTCTTGGGGGGGGGGTGTCGGAGCAGGGGGGGGGTTTCGCATTATTTTTTAGGAATTTCTATGGATTTTTTTTGACAGAGCTGCATATGGGGGGAGGTTTGACCCCCCCCCCCCGACCCGCGCCTGCACCCTGTATAGGGAGTTTAACTCAAGAAGGATTGAAAGTAACACCTCGGGACTGCATGCTAAGATGTCTTTGCCCCTAAGCCTCATTGGGTGGGATGGGATGGCCAAGGTGAGCATTGCATACGCCCAATCATTTTGAAACTGTAGTGCAGGGTTTCTCTTCAGCAGTGCAATGCACTACAAAAATGGTAAGAAAATTACGCCAAGAAACTGGCGAGGGGATTTTTGGCTAAAGCTGGATCAGATTTTGATTTTGAAAAGTATTTTATGCTTAACAGCCATTCTGTTTGGATTGCCAGCTGATTTGTGGATTGCCAGCTGATTTGGCGAACATAATTATCTGGTAGCACCATAAAACAGACCCTTAAAGAGTTTTCACCTGTGGCATCTGTCGAAATTTGGCTGAAAGGCCACGGGTATTTTATTCCGGTCACCCAGCCGCCTCAAAATCAAAAGGGGAGGTTGATATCCTCTGACTGTTGGGGGCGCTGTTCATCACGGACGATCTTGGATACTATCATCATGATCGAACATTCGAATGGTGCATCGCACCGTGATCCGTGGTTGGCCTATTCCGTTTTTACGTCGTATTCCGGTTTTTTCGTTGAGTCCAATGACACAAAGGTGGATTTTGGTTCCTTTATAGGGGCGGGGCAAAGCTTCGCGATCGCGACAACCTCTCCCGCTCAAAAAATATCATCTTAAAGGGATATTACGGCCTGGAATTCGCCAAATTGCGTTACAAAAGGCGGTTTAAACGAAATGATATTAAATGGAAAGTGCATTTAAAAAGCTGAATATAAATGTATGCAACCATTCTTTAAAAACTGGGCGTTTTGTGTTATTTCGGGGGTCACAATTTTGAGCTACGTGCTAGTTGTGATTCCAGCCGCAAAGTGGTGGCCTTCTGCGGACGTGTAAGAAACAACATTTGTGTATTGGTGCCTTCACACAACGTGTATCGTACATTGAATGCGTACTCCGTCGTGTTCGATGTTGACAACCGATTTTCTGTCTAGATCTTTTCTCGGGAACGGTAAGATATTAGGTTAGTTGTCTTTTAATTAGACCTTTAAAATAGTATAAGTAAACCATCCAAAACATAACATTTTCGGGGATTTCAGGCCGTAATACCCCTTTAATTTTACGTGCACGTGATAGCTAGCTCGTAGTCTTGGCCAAGACGCTAAGCCAGTGTTTACGTCATATGCCGCCGATGTCAAGCGTTGCCGAGGTCATGCGCTCCACACAAACCTTGAAATTAATAGCAAGGTGCCCAGTTTTTTATCAATTTTTTATCCGTTGGAAAATATAAATAACGGCATCCGTGACGGTCTGAGTGATGAATACAGACAGCTTCGAAGCACTGTCCCATTTTCCAGGCTTATTTGTTCTTAATGTCTGAGAAATCTCAACTAGAAAATGTTCACCTAAATTGCCCCATCATAACGCAAGATAAAAATGGCGGACGAGACACTGTGTGGAACGGTCACTTTTGGAGACAAACCCGCGTTACATCACACTTCGAAAAGGTGTATTCTTTTCACGTAGTGCGCCATCTAACGGCACGATTATATCAGCTTGCCTGCTCATAATAAAAGTCCAAAACAGCTGTGCGAGGGCGCTCTACAACAAATAACAATCGATGTTCTACAAAATGCAACAATCGCTATCGATCACTGACGTCTTGGGCCAAGACTAGCTAGCTCGATACGACTTTTTTTATATTTCCAAGGTGATTATGAAGCGCACTCTCATGTAGACTTGGCCAAGTCTGGGTTGCGCTCGGTCTGTATCTAAATGTGCGCATAGCGCATACGTACACTGTCAGCCTCGACTCCATGGGCGCGTGCGCGTTCCTTCACTAACCCCTGGCCGTGATGTACACGTAAATGAAGCTGACTGGCTATTCAGAGCGTACTGCGCGGGCATTTCGAAGATTGCACGCTGGGTGCGCCCATAATGCGCTCGCGTGATCCTAGAACACAGGGCCCAATTTCACGGCGCTGATTAGCACAAAAATTTGCTTAGCACAAAAATAGTCTGGCTTATAAAAGCAGGTAACCAGCCAAAACTCCACGTGATGTATATTGCTCGTGATCAGTATGCAACTGTTGTTTGCTTAGCATAAATATTACATGGAGTTTTGGCTGGTAACCTACTTTTATAAACCAGCAAATGCTATCCGAAAACTCGCCATAGAATTTAGCACATTCCATACCGGATGTGATTTCTGTTTCATTGCGGACTATGTGGACAAAATTTTGAGCGTCGCATAATCGTGATTCGAAACGGAGCCTAGAATAGATGCTGGTGGTGAAAACCGAACCGAATGAATAATTTCAGTAGGCCTAGATTACAGCATTAGACCACCAGACGTTGAGTCATTTCGACATTGTTCACTTCGTATACACTGCTTAAAACGTCCAAAGTTAAGGTTCCAAGTATGTTTTGTCTGCTTTCAATTTCTTTTAAAGAAATGTTAAAGAATTTCTCAAGAAGTGTTAAAATAAAGCAAAATCACTCCTGGAACATTTTGATTGAAGTAGATTACTCGAAGCTGTATTAACATGTAGAAAGCACAACACTCAAATGTTTATACTTAGTCATGTTGATATGATGGGTGCGTATACAGGATTTTTACTCTAGCTCAACTCCATGATAATGCTAATTTCTTATTAGCAATATATTGAACCCAAACTGCACTGACTGAAACAACTGTAATTTTATAGTCATCATGCTTAAATATTATAAAAACATATATATGTATAGCTACACACATAATATGTACATACAATAAGATTAAAGATGGATTAAAGGTATTGTAAAACAGTTGCATTTGTCGAAATTGAAAGAAATGGACTGAATCGGGAGTTAGTTATTTCAAGCAGATATCGTTTCATGTTTTTTTGGTCAATTGGTGCCAGAAGAAAAACAAAAGGAGAAAAAGTGATCTTTGTTTTCAACCGTCCAAGTGCAGTTCGTGAAGTTATCCTGTTTAAGATTTACAGGTACAGGGTGTCCCTGCGTGCCGGTTGTGTCGTGGGAAAAATATTAGATGCGCGTTTCTGCGTAACTGAGCATAAGCACGATGTCAATAGCTGGCTTGCGCCCGTTAACGGATGTAGTTGAAAAAAAAACGCTGCATTCACAGCTACATCGGTACGGTCGAAACCATCGTGAGATTTGATCGTGAGATTTGATACAAAATTCCAAAAAAGAACAGCATAGTATGCGCAACAATTTCACCAAACGCTTAATTGATACTGTCATTTACATATAGTTTGTAGACTATTTTATAATAATTTGGTAATTGTGCATTCATCATTACACCTTGTTTGATTGAATAAATGTATCTTATTTTTACACTATAAAAATGCCATATATACATTGCTTATTTGCTATATTGCATCTTTCATCAGGCATAAAAATCCTGACGGCAAGTTGAAATGTGGTAGTGAGACGCCTATCACATTGTCCCTCCCCACCCAAAATAATCTACCAGTGACTCAAGAATTTAAACAAACTTTCACGATACCCTTCTCAACTTCTAATCAGCCTATATAGATGTTAACCCTCCACTCTCAACATATCGTCAATACAACAGTATAGTTGTTGCGTGAGCGTGGAAAATGGTATTTTTTTATCCACAAAGGTCTTATGTTTGTAGGTGTACATGTAAATGTGTGTATGTAAACATTTTGTATTTATAGCTGTTTGAACAATTTCAAAAGATATAATCATAAGTCGGTTGGCGCTCCCCCCCCCCAAAAAAAATTGTTATATACTATATTGCCAAAGATAGCGACATGTCCAAATAAATACAAAGGATTTGTCTCGAAATACAAGGTTAGGAGCGAACTGATTTTTAGATGAACTAAAATGGCGCGAAATATTAAAGTTGCTCTCTTTCAGTAAGCCTACTCCAATAGAGTTCAGATCCGCGCATGCGTGGCTGAAGAATTACGCCCAGGAACATAATATGAAAAGGAAAAACCGTTAATACGAGCGATTGATGCCCATTAATTTAAATCTAAAAGTTATCACCGGAGAGAAAAACGGAGCTATGAGCTGCCCTTCCCCCTCTTGATACGCCATAGTTGTAGATCCACCCTCACTCAGTATCGATGTGGATGGTAAGGCTATCTGCCCTTCCAACGGCTGTAGCTGTGGGGAGGTAAGAATAAAAAATAAAGCAGATAGCTTCAGCATTGCGTCTTCACTTTAAAATATAAATTGGGAGGTGGACTCTTCCAGTTCTTAGTCAGACCCAAGCACTGAATTCTGTTGGTGTTTGAATACCTACAAATGCACATGTTTGTTTTCATCCCGACTGATAAAACTTGAGTAAATTCGACGAACCAAAATGGTTTGATGAACCAAGGTGCAATAAAATATAATGTCCAGAGTGACTTCATTAGTGACTTCATTAAATTTCTCCTCGTTTCCGACGGTCGAATTTAATTTGTTCACCCTGGCGCGAAAATCGATGACTGTTGGTGTGTGTGAATGTAGACTTGATTTCAAGTCGGCATTATTGGCCGGGTATTGTTCGCCCGCCGCCGCGATATGGACATATTGCATTGATAGTAGTTATTGGTAGCGCCGAAAGGCAAAACACGACAGTCTACAGTGTGACTTGTCCTTAAGTCTAGTGTAAAATTTAGTCTAAACCTCAAACTTACAGATGCGGGATGGTTTGACCAAGAAAACCATAATCATAAAACGTAATGTCAATAGTATCGTTTAATTGATTGGCGAATTGAGACGTGGGAACTGGATCATTAATAATAAAATATCATTAATAATGCATTTGGCAATAAAAGATTTAAAAATTCGAGCTAACACCGGTGTCAATGAGATGGGCCTCAGTTGATCAATAGACAAAATATGTTTAGTTTTAGGAACTGGTATGATAGTGGCAGTCTTCCACAATTCAGGGAAATTACCCTCCCTCAAGCAAGAATTGAATACACATGTAAGTGGAAAGGCAAATTCGGGAGCAAATTCTTTCATCAGTGTGATAGGTAAGTCCGAAGGATGACCAGCCTTTGAGGATTTCAGTTTTTGAAGTGCTTACAGAACCTGCCCTTGAGAAATTACTGGAGGTGGTGTTTCTGCTGGCAGGTATGCAGGAAGACGTTCAAGCTCTAAAGCTGGTAGCTGATTGCATATTTCGGCAAATTGATTGTTAATAGCTTCAACTGTTCCTCTAGGATTCAATGTAGCTGGAATAATAGATGAATAATAGATGGTTTGTATTTAAGATGACACATCCTCTGTATGTGTTTGTGCCATTTAGCTGGCTGACAGTTCCTGAGGTTGTACACAGAGTCCGCGTGGAACTTTCTTTTGGCTTTGATTATGAGTTGATTCACTTTGTTGCGCAGCATACGCCATTCCCTCTGAACAACCCGAGTAAAAGCTTCCTGGCGGTTTCTGATAAGTCGTTTAATTTGTATAGTCATCCATGGCTTGTCCTTGAGTCGCAATACTGAACGGACTTCGGGAAAATGTTCCTCATAGGCGTCATTGATGGTAGATGAAAAATCCCTGAGCATGGCATCAGCTGACTGGTTTGAAGTAATGCTGTCCCAATTACAGCCAGTCACCCATCGCCCGAAGGACCGTACTGAAGAGTCTCGGTAGGGGCGCCTGTAGGTGGAAGTAGGCTTCACCGGTGGATATTCAGTCATTGGATTGATGAGAATACAGCAGTGGTCACTACGTCCAATTGGTGATAGTCGTTTGGGTTCAGTAAAAAACGTGGGGTGGTTGGTAAAAATCTTATCCAGTATTGCATTGTGCCGAGTAGGAAAATTGATCACCTGTTCTATATGTAAATTGCTCTCAATGGTGTTAGTTTGGAGATCATTAAAGTCTCCCAGTAGAATGATTGTGGCAGTTGCATCAATTGATTGGATATCGTCCACAGTTTGAAAAATGTGCTGAAGCATTTCATTGGCATATGTAGATCCTGGAGGATAGTAAATCACTCCAATGTAGAAATTAGATGTTGACTGATTGCGATTAAGTTTGAGCGACAAACATTCAAACTCACATGAATGGTTGTATAGTGTCTGCACGTTGAAACTTGCCTTCGTGAAGATAGCTACACCTCCTCCTCGTCTTCCATCTCGGCACTTGGACGGACAATGAAATCCAGGGATGTCAGCAGATTGTATGGTAATGTCATTCAACCAGGTTTCTGTAACGGCAGCTACATCGACTGAGTTCTCACTGAGAACAAGCTGCAGATCTTCCAGCTTGTTATTCAAAGATCTTGCATTGGTCAGTAGAATTCGAGGTAGCGGGGCTATTTTGGTGTGGATAACAGGACAAGTGCTTGGAACAGGAACAAGGTGACGAGGGGTCCTTTTAGAATATCTAATAAAAGTCTCATGGTATGTCGTAGCAGATGTCTCCATACGATGTCGGCCTCTTATATTGATAGTAACAGGGATATGCCTAAACGCCTGTCGACCTGCTCTACATCCTCTCATCTTCTTCAACAGCTCTAATGTCTTCAGGCTTTCATATGTATCCGTGGTTTTTTCCATTTTGTGTATAGGGTGACGCCTCAAATTTAATATGCTTTCAAACCACTTAGGAGGTTTAAGATGTGCGGAAATATTTCTTAAAATAAAACAAGAATGGGGAGGTCGTTTAGAGATTGATGTAATTTCTGAAAATGTTGTCTGTCTGCAGCTGACGAAAATCCCCTTTTATGACATTCGCATTGCATGCTTGGTATTAATGACAAACCGACCAAATAACGTATTGGTTGAATTTCAATCTGGTTTAATAACGAAACGAGCCTTCAAAAGATTTAAGTAGACTTGCGGACAAGTCGCTAGACAGACTGTGGTGTTTGTTATGTCTTTTAATGTTATAATATGCTGGGATTCGACGTACATGCATATATTGTTATTTAATGATCGTTAACTTGGTTATCGTTAAGATCGGAGTAAACCTAAAGTTTACACAACCTAGATATACCTCACGGTATACCAAACGTTAAATCTGACACCGTGGTAGCAAGGAGGTTTCGACCTCTCAAAGAATATGCCTTTGAATGAGCATGACGATTATTTTTAAAAGATATAAACATATATCATACTCGGCAATATAGGACAGTCAGTGGAAAGAACTTGGGTTAATAAGTACACAGGTGTGTATAACGTCACGCGAAAAACTTTTCTTACCGTTCGAAAGCACATCGTTCCACGTCACCGTCTGGTTGGTTGTGCTGTAGAGTATGATTGGGTAGGGATATGCTGCCGTCTCTGTCTCCCATGAACACTTTGTTGTCGCGTCAGAGTCGGTCACAACCAGCCAGCCTTTATCCACATCACAGCTAGCATAGTAGTTGTTGATGAAAAACCGCCGATCCAGTCTTTGTTATATGCCAATCGCGAGAGATAAACAAAACCATAAAGATTTCGATCAGGGGCGGATCCAGAAATTTTTGTGGGGGGGGGGATCATCAGCAAATCAATGCTGAAATGTAGAGAGGTTCGTTTGTCTAGACACTTTGCCTCCTTAAAATCAATCGGTGTGTGTCGGGGTGTGTGAGTGTTTGTTTATGGTGTAAATCGAGGACACATACATGCAACATCATCGGTGAATTGAGGACAGGAACCAAATCGAGGACGACCTCGATTAGAAAACGTGTACAAAACCAATGAGAGCTGTTGCGAGAAGGTTAAGGTACAAACAAAGGAAAAGGGAAGAGGAACAAAAGAAAATCCTCGATTTACACCATAAGGTGTAATAGGTTGACTCGTGACGTAGCTTACGCCTGCACACTAACAGCAACGTGTTAACGCCTTCAGTCAGATGTCTTGAATGCTTGCTGCCTGCGGTAATTATGGTGCGCGCACACTGAAAAATTGCCTGGGTTAATTTTACCCAAGTAAGAGTGAAAACTGCAACTACCCGGAATTGGGTTGTCCTTTACCCAATTGTTTGGGTAAGAATTTCTCTTAAATTCATGCAAAACTTGTGGTCATTCCAAACAAAATTCAACTTAGTCTTGGATAACCACAAGTTTTGGTTGAATTTAAGAGAAATTCTAGCCCAAACAATTGGGTAAAGGACAACTCAATTTTGGGTAGTTGCAGTTTTCACCCTTATTTGGGTACAATCAACCCAGGCAATTTTTCAGTGCAGGTATTGGTATTTTCAGTGAGTTCCAAATAGTCAACAACCTACGTTCGCCGGCGAAGTTAGTCCAACTATTCCTAACCATAGTCATCACTCCAACGCTTAAGATAAAGATGAACTGTCCGTGCAATTTTAAAGTTTCGCCCCGAAAAATATATACATTGTATTTTTTTTAAGTCTTCCTGTACCTCAGTTTATTAACTTTTGAACGACAAAAGTCTGACCACGTTCACCACAAACTTCGAAATATTTGCGGATTGACAGTAATACAGTTGTGGCTGGGTAGATTGGTTCACGCCCCTATTAGAAGCGAAAATATTGGGCTGGAACCAGTCTACTCCTAGGACGGAGCCGTTTGCGCGCAAAAGCAACCAAAAGGAAGCCTTCCTTCAGAAGACTGCTAAACATAGAAACAAAGTAGCCTTTTTCGTTAAAATAAAAATACACAAGCTAAACAAATCGTCAACAGTTATTCGAAATTGTCGATGATCACGTAAAAAAATCAAAAACCAAAATCGGCTGTCACACTACGAACATCACACAAGGCGCAACATACAATTAACAACATACAAACAAGAACAACCAACAAACAACAGCAGTCTACACTTACTTTAAAACATGACCGTCGATTCTAAAGTAATGCCCAGGATCACTGCCATCACCTCCACTTAACTGAGCCGATTTGAGATCATCCCACGGAGATGAAATCAGGCGGGTCTGCGTGAACCAACTCTTGATGTCCGAGCCGGTTCCATTGAAGATCAACTCGGCTCTCAACCCCGAGCTGTCATACAGAGAAAGCTTTACCTTCGCAGAGAAAGAGAGGGTAATAATGTGTCAATGTTTTTAAGTGCAATGTATAATTCGTTTATTTATCAACACGTTAACGACATATCCAACAGTAGTCAACAATTGTTTGTTACACCTCTGTCTTGGATTCTTTGGATTTATTTTAAGCACGAAAACAACAGCAGTAAACACAACAAACGTGACAGCCGCACACCAACTCACATGCATGTCGCGTGCTTGAAATAGCCGATCGTCTGCTAGGTTCGCTGCTCCCACTTATGTGTGAAAACATGGGAAAATAGTGTGGGTACCAACGATAGAAGCGTTTCACACCGTGTGTACTATACGCACAAAGTCATATCACACTGCATTTTTTAAAAACTTAACACGTTATCGTTCTAGGCCAATGAAAATACATTATTCAAGACAGAGGTAAAACAAATATAGTTATTGCCCTATAGCGCTTGTGTCGCGTCATATTTCTGTTTGTGTCACGCACTACCCACAGCGGTCGATTCAATTTAGTTTTCTCTCTTTCTTCTCTTATTTTGAAACAACACACATTGAACGATATTAAAAGTTTTCAAAAACGATGGCCATGCACAGCAAAAAAAAAAATGAATGACTTTTGTCATAGGTAGAAATGTTTTTTAGGTAGAAATGATTTTAGCATCTTCGACCTTTCAACACTTGACAATTAACTATAAATCATAAGTATTTTCGATTTTTATGCAATGTACTTAGTTTTAGGTCACCCACAAAATGACCAACTAAGCAGTAGCCGACAAAATAATCGATTAACTCTCTTTAAAAAGTTGAGTAAGTTCTGAATAAAGTCGGCGCATCAATGCTTTTTTATGGCGAAGAATTATAAAAAATCACAGTTTCAATGAATGGACGCAGAAAATAATGTCACCTGGAAATTTCTAACCTAAAAACTATAAACTATCAATAAGTGACAAATTCTATTACAATTCTATTAAAAGGGTAGAAGTCGACCGAGGACTGAATCAGAAAAAAGGTGATCTTATAAGGGAGAAAATAATGAATAACTAGTTTCCAAGTATTGATAGTGGGCCTACTTACCCTTTGGATATTCAGCTGTCTATTGCGCCAGGCTCGGTAGAGGGAGTTATCACGGCAATGACCACTCGCCTCATAACTCGAGGTCCAGTTCATTGCGGTCCACATGTCATGCAGCTTGACTCCAGTTCCTGCCACGCCTTTGAACACCAGTCGCCACGCTGGGTCTGTATAATAAGTAAGAGAGTATTTCCCCTTTTTTATTTCTCCCTGATGAAACCACACCTCGACACACTTTTATGACAGTAATACGAATTACGGATTATTCAGGGGGAAAAAAGATCCCGAAAAACAGATTACTTTTTTAAATTGCTCTGTTTCTTTCAAAACAAACGTTATTCACAATCGAATGAGACAACAACCGAAAACAAAGTCCGCCCATGTTTATGACTTTACGAATTTCGAATAACTTGCGGCCCGACAATAGTTCCGTGCTGCGGGTAGGCTGGTTCCCGCACCACAATCAGTATCGGTAGTGTACGGACCGGGAACCAGTCTGCTTGTTATGCGGCGACTCATTTTAATGCCAAAACTAAAAGGCCTATTTTTTCCCAGGTTTCCAAATACCCCCCCCCCCCCAAAAAAAAGGTGTTGGGGTTGGAATAAAAATAAACACAAGTTGAACATTTAAGAGAAACAAAACTGAATTTGTTGAAGACAGTGGCGTAAATCTGTGTGTGCGCACATGCTAGTGGGTTTGTTTTTGCATTTCACATGGGACGCTGAACAATAGAGGACAATAGGGTCCCCAGTTCCCGAAAGGTCCCCAATTTGGATTCGTGTACAAAACATACGGGATGTCTTCCTAAAAAGTTAAAGAGTACAAACAAAAGAGGGGCAATAGGGGGTCCCCAATTGCAGGCACATACACACTTATGTGTGATGTGGGTTTTTTGGGGGGGGAGGGGGAGAGGGGGGTGGGGATGACCAAAATTGTCCGGTCGTGGAAATTCGAAAGCAAGGGAGGGGGCTGGTGGCTTGATGCTGAACACCAGATGATGAGACTAGGGGACGCTTTTTATGATACAATTTCTTATCCGCTAAGCAAACACGATTATCATTAAGTATTTTTTTCACGATTATTATTAATTATTTCTGGGAATGAAACCAAAGATTCCTCAAAAGCGCTCTTGGCACTGTAGCTCGCAAGCCTGAGGAAACCTGTAGAGAGGAGACAATGAGAAGAAATTACCATTTTTGAGGTGGGAGGAAAGGCCCAGAAGAATATTCACGGCCGAAAACCCACGGAATCAGGTCGGGACTGAAAACCCAATCCACATATTGGCCCAGGTGGGATTCGAACCCTGGTCACAGCGGTGGAAGGGACGCCAACCTGACTCCCCTAGAGGGTCCCCGAAATGGGGGAAATGATACCATGGCCCATCACCTGGTCAAAAAGTGTGGGGGATATAAACACCCCTACCCCCGGATTAGTGTCCTTGGTTGAAGAGCACGAGTGATGGAACGTCTGTGAATTATTAAACTACGCAGTAAACTGACATTAGTTCCGGAGTGCTTGGTTTTGGGCAGTGGCGGGTCTCCGTACCTTATCAACAAAAAAGGAAACAAACAAAAAGTCAAAGAGAGAACGAACAAACACGAAGAGATTTCTATAATTAATACCGATAAGAAATACCATGTGCATTCGTTCTCAACACCACATCCATAAACAAACTAAGTGGGAAAAAGAGTATTGGAACAATCGAAACAGCCACCTGTCATTCGGTCTTCAAACAAAATTAACATTTCATTAAAATAAATAATCGATGAACGTTTTTGAAAGGAAAGTCGGGGTATATGCATGGCAGGCAGTAGTATAGTATATTGTATATCTTATAAATGGTATTGCAGGAAAAAACAACAGAAACAACAACGACGATTAATTCCCATCCCATGCCATCACTGGAAATGCCAGCTTAGCATCAATTGTATTGCCGGTTGGCTGCCTTCACGGTGTTTCCTCGCTTACTGCATCATCATTGAAGGTGTTTTTTTTTTATTGTTCGTACCATTCTCGCAGTCCGAAGACTGAATTGCGATGGTTTACAATTTACAATTAACAGAAATCATTGAAAAAAAACACATTTATACATATGTTCGACATTAAAGTATTCTAAAAAAAAAAACATTATTTTTTTATGCATAATGTTAAAACATAGAAATATTCTAAAAAGACTCTTATAAAAACATGTGCATTAAAAAAATGTTAATATTAATGGTAGCGGTTTATTATAAATTGACTCGTCAAAGATGTACAAAAAGACTTAGACGTTAACAGGTGGTTCGCAGAATATAGCTCTATAGTTATAGGTGAACATGTATAGTTATAGGTGAACCAAATGACGATTATTTTGAAATACCGAAGGGGAACATATTATTGGCATTGTATTAGCGACCACAATGTGAGTGTATAAGCCATAAAAGCACACCGTTCCGTTTGGCTTTGTGAATCACAACACGCTAATTATTCTGGTGAATGTAATGTTCCGCTGCGCCATGTGAACGGCTTACGAGTGAATTAGGCAATGAGTAAAGTGAATATAAAGCTTTGGTGAAATATGTCAAGTGTATCAGATCTATTTGGCTTATGAGCCCATTAGGACATTACTAAGGGCCGCAGTGAGCCTGGTAGAAGGGGATGGTCGTTTTTATCATGAAGTGGACCTTTTCACTATACAAAAATCTTTGGAATAAGCGAATAAATGTATGCTTGGCCGATTTTACACATTCTGTTTAAGACCAATAAAAAAAAAGAAATGATTCCACAAGGATACAAAATGTCTGGAGTCTTGATGCTAATAATTACCCGAGCGGAAACCTTTCGGTCAAACATTTAAAACCTTTAAGTCCTAACGTCAAAACAATTCCTTATATGGAGGTTGGCGCGCGCGTCGCGCGTAATGCGAAATATATGGCGCAGAACGCAGCTGTGCCGGTGTAGTGTGAATTTCTATGAAATATTAAGTCTGGCTACCTGACCCCATTATCCCTCGGACTTCAAAAGCAACTCCGTTGCTAAAAGTGTGCCCGTCGGGCAAACATTTGTGTTTAAACTATCTGCAATGATTCTTTTCTTTCAATCGAATTCATTCCACGCGGATTAATTTTACACGCTACTTTTGACGAGTCCTATGTTCACCTTGAGCAAGTTTGTCCCCGTAAATCGGCCGGTGGTTTTCGCAGTAATTACCGATGTTCCTACCTGCCTTTAATGAATGAAGTCTTCACTCAAGACACACGCGAGGCCCAAATAAAAATTTTTATGCAAAGACATGCACTTTCCCGGAAGAAAAGAAGTCTAAATTGTACTTTGTGTTGAGTTTTATTGAAGGAGGATTATTGACACATTTCAATTTGCCACTGAAATCGAGGGACCCTGCGCTCTTTTTTGTTGAGGATGAAAAAAGAAACGTCACGCTTTGTTTACATGTACTCTTTCCTATGGGAGCCAGGTGGGGACGATGGGTTGTCGTCCATAAGAAAGAGCGCATTGTAAACAAAGCGCGACGTCTCAGGTATATTCATACAATAGCGCTCGGCTTCAATGCTAATTTTACATTCGTCTGTACCCCTTCAAAAATTATAATTGCGAATACAAAAAAAAGTATTGTATTGGTCAATATGATAACACGAACCGGCTCGTGTTCCAATTTGTCTCCTTGCGAGAAATAATAATGCCAGTGTGTGGCTCTACTTATACTTACCTTGTATACCATCCGAACAATGAGTCTTGGGTTCATTGCTATGGCAACTGGACTCCGAATAAACGTCGCATCCGGCGTCCTGTCACAGGGAAGTAAAATAAATATTTTACTATTGCGACCGGCAATTCATTTACACGAGACAGTTCAGCCATGTATCGATTTTCCATGATCCAATGCGGGTCAGTACACAGGAAGGCAATATCGAAGTGGAATCGACACAATCGTGTAAGCCTACATTATTTTAATCAGCCTTGAATGACAAGTAGTGAAAGGGCTGGGTGAACAATTCAATGTCATTTGCGCCGTGCGCTAACGATTATAGTTGCAGTGATGTCCCGAGGGTGTGTGGAATCCATCGGGCTATTTTAATTAATGGGGCTTCGCCTCACTAGCGAGAAAGTCACTTAGCTTATGGTCAAAAATCGTCTCCCGTATGCAATTTGGGATACAATCTTTTTGAAAATATCAGAGATTATTAATGACACACTGTGAAACACAAATCCTCTTCATACCACATTTTTTTACCGCCAGAAGAGTGTTTTAGGGGCCATGTTTTATTTAGGCGAAATAGAGACGTACATTATTGAATACCCTTTCCTTTGACCTTTTTTTTTTGTAGGTGGGGCGTCCATATGGCAAAGTTGACGAAATAAGCCAAAAAGGAGAATTATGTAACTCGAGACTTTTTCCGTTGATGAACAATTTCCATTTAGAATGGCGTGTTGAAACACAATTTTGGACAAAGTTTCTCTTTGGGGGATGGGGATACATTTCATAATTTGGGGGTGGGGAAAAAGAATTAAAAAGATGCTACGCCATTTATCCAAACTGTTTCTGAATTTGGATTTGGCAATCTAAGCGGTAAATTCAAAAGCAAAATTCCAAATTGTCGCTTTTATGCAAGAGGAAGTACAATTTTTGAAAAAAAATGGGGAACGATAAAAAAGTAGAATTTTGTCCTTTAAATCCATTCTATTTCCATTAAAATTAGAAAAAAAATAGAATGGGAGGTCTATTCTCTGAAGCAAATCCGACGTATTAGCGCCCCGACGTTCGCTAATTTAAATGCGTCAACAGTAAAGCTGTCAAAAAAAATTAATTTTAAGAATGCTACAAAATTAATCACGTCGGTGAAGGGCAAAACCGTATTTTATTTACATCACCCCAACGCAAAAATTCCTTCTTATGAATAGCTGCAAATTAAGTCTTGAATGCACCAAAACGAAATAGAATGCCCCAAAACGAAAACAAACGTTATGAGCAAAATCTTGGGTGCCTAAAAATTGAAATTGAATGCCCCAACAATGCAAAAAGAACACCCGCCCTATAGTATAGTGGTAATGTGTAGGCCTAGTGGTTATTATAAAGGGAAATAGGAGCATTTGCTTCGTGTGGTTAGTTTTTTTCTTTTGAAGCAACAAACTTGCTCAAAATCTTAAGAAGGTTGCATTTTTAATAACAACTCCATGTTGAAGTTTCAGCTCAGTGGATACTATCAATTTTGAGAAAACGTAGTAAAAATATGCAAAAAATGTTGGGGTGTCGTAATTGGATTCCGTTGCTAACCCACGTCAAAGCAAACATAAACTCCCCCTAATGATTGAATACTTTCTTCCCAATGATACCATTTCCGGAGGAATAATTTCGCAGGGTACTAGTCAAGGATTTTCTTCTTAAATATCATCTTGTGTTTGACACTGGAGTCCAAAAAAACCTTAAAACAGTTTGGCAAATGGTTTTGTATTTTTCGCGATGTAACATACCAAGTACTTACACTCTGGGTAATTAATTCTTCCTAAACGTCGGTACTTTTTTTTACCCGATGTAACCAATAATTGAGTTGATTTCATGCTGGAACTGGACAAATAACACTTCCCGGCCCAACAGTGTTTTACGCAACTGCTTTTTTTTTTTTTTTTTTTTTTAAGTGTTCAACATTTTGAGTGAGGAATCTTGAAAAACAAATTTTGGAATTGACTTGCATATTTTCCAGCATTATCAATCTGCATCCCCGTCAAACCCAATATATAAATGGAATTAGATCAGAAATAAACTACTCACTGACCTGTTCGGTGAAGGTATAGACGGAGCCAGCCTTCTCGACCAAATGACGGCTGGAGACGTTCAAGTGCGACACGCTGTTCAAGTCGCACTCTTTTTTCCGGTACCAGTAGTTGGCCGATTGGCAACCGGGGGTTTCCAGGCAGGCCTGGTGGCATAGTTTGTGCGTCGCGGTGGGACTCGACGAGACGTTCCAACCGACCAAGGCTGTGTCTATCACGCTGCACCAGGGTTGCATTATGGCGTCGACGCCACCCGAAGCCCAGAGCCCGGCCAATAGAGCCCAGGCCAGGAGCAACAGGCTGCACCGTCCGCTAACGGTGGGCTGTGCCGTCATGATCAAGCCGAGCTCACGTACTGTCTGTGTACTAAAAGCGATCGCGGCTCTTCTTTTATACCAATCCTCTCCGCACTATGACAACAGCACACTTCTCAAATTTCAGAGCTAATCGAAGCGAACTCATTACCAGGGTACTAAACGTCAATTATTGTTGACGTCATTAAATTAGCTTCGATTTTTACGTGAAGCAGAAACCCGCCCTAGCGAAAGGCTTGCAGTCACGATACCAATGTCAGCGGCATTTATGAGCTGCAAACGCTGTGCTGCCAAGGACTCGTTAGATAGGAACATGAATATTTCAAAGCTTTCGATGTTTCTTCTGGCTCACCAGCAAAGCTTGGTTGTCATAGTAACAGACAGGGGCGGCGGAACCGGGGGCTGGGGGGCTGGGGGCTGGGGGCTGGGGGCTGGGGGCATTTGCCCCCATTTTCCCCAGTGCCCCTTTTGCGGCCATAAATGTGCCCCCTCGAGCATAAAAGTGCCCCTTGAGATAAAAAAGTATCTTAGATTAAAGTATCTTACTATTTCTTAGAAGTAACCATTTCCCAATAATGGTATAGATAGTTTTGATACATACGAGGAATATGAAAACCAAGTCCCAAACCCATACAATACGCCCTGAAAATGGGCACATAGTTAGCATACAATCATTGGTTTTGAAGAGCGCCCCATATGTTGGATGATGGTACCAGCCCCCCCCCCCGCCCCCAACACCACCACCACCCACCACTATTTGATTTTACGGAGGCCAAGTCCGGTGAAAAAAACGTGTCGACATTTCAGCATGGGTTTGCAAGTGCCCCTTTTTGGGTGATGCCCCCCAGTTTCAAACCCGTTCCGCCGCCGCTGGTAACAGACTCTTGCGCCCAGGCACGTCAATTAGTGACCGATTAAACGATTGAACTTTCGTAGAATTGAAATGGGTTTAAAGACGTGCACGTCATACGCCGCCGATGTCAAGCGTTGCCGAGGTCATGCGCTCCACACAAACCTGGCGATTAATAGCAAGGTTCCCAGTTATTTATCACTTTTTTTATCCGTTGGAAAATAAAAAATAACGGCATCCGTGACGGTCTGAGTGATGAATACAGACAGCTTCGAAGCACTGTCCCATTTTCCAGGCTTATTTATTCTTAACATCTGAGAAATCTCAACTAGAAATCTGAAATGTTCACCTAAATCGCCCGTTCATAACGCACGGTAAAAATGGCGGACGAGACACTGTGTGGAACGGTCACTTTTGGAGACAACCCCGCGTTACATCACACTTCGAAACGGCGTATTCGTTTCACGTAGTGCGCCATCTAACGGCACGATTATACCAGCTTGCCAACCAAGCGTAGAAATTCGCCAGTACCCCCCGCCCTGCAAACAGGACGCTGGGATACTCTGATGAATTCACGCTCTGATTGGTTAGATTTTGCGTGGACAGTGACCTGCGCGTCATCAAGGTCATGACTCTGCAAGGTTTGAAATGGCCGTTAAGACTGATTCATTACTCTTTTATTCCAGTTTAGAGATGTTTTTTTCTCGTTGAAAAGCGAAATAATGTAGGAAATTCTATACAACTTATCTGTGTTGTAAATTTACAATTCTCCGTCACTCGCTCGGGCTCCGTTTCGAATCACGAACGGTCGGATTGCATTATGCGACGCTCAAAATGTTGTCCACATGGTCCGCAATGAAACAGAAATCTCATCCGGTATGGAATGTGCGCAATTCTGTGGGAAGTTTTCGGATAGCATTTGCGCACATTGTCTTAACTGCGGTCTTGAACAGCTGCAGCCAGATGCTTTATACGTAGGTCATAGGCCACTTCCTTTCACAAGATTCTGTGAAGCACATCAGAGTATCCCAGCGTCCTGTTTGCAGGGCGGGGGTACGAGGGAAGCGTAGAAAGGTCTATAAAAGTCCAAAACAGTTGTGCGAGGGCGCTCTACAACAAATAACAATCGATGTTCTACAAAATGCAACAATCGCTATCGATCACTGACGTCTTGGGCCAAGACGTCAGCAAACTCCCCCCAAAAAATTCCACCCTGTCCCTTCCCGGGCTTCATACATGATCAATTCTTAAATATGCGAATTTTATTTGGGTTTTTTCTTAAGTTGCACGACAAAAGTTTTAAAGGAAGGAAAAGGTCGCCTACTTTATTTGCGAGCATGCGCGCCTGCGTTGTGTACACAGCTTTTTATCGGCAGCGATACTTAAAAATGCTATTTTTGGACGAGTAGACTATTTCCGAATCAGAACAGGGGTGTAGCAAGGTCCTTTTTAATTTAATTTTTTTTTTTGGGGGGTACACATTTCTTGACAAAGGGCACTTGCACATACGTGCTGAAATGTCGACACGGTTTTCTTTTCTCTAGATACTTGGCCTCCGCATAATCAAATAGTTGAAGGGGGGTGCTTGTACCATCTGTTGATGGGGGCGCTGTTCAAAACCAACGATTGTACACACTAACAGACAATATGATACTTTTCAGGGCGATACATGCGCGATAATTCAGAAAAGTCACCCGTAACGGCCGATGGCACAAAAAGGGAGAAATTTTTTTTTAAAGGGGACTTGTTCAGAAAAAAAGGCACTTGTTAACAAAAAAGGGCACTCTCCAATTGGAGGGGGGGGGGTAAGCGCTGGTGAAAAAAGAACATTTGAATGAAAAAGGGCAGTCTTTACAAAATACTGGGGGATACCCCTTTCCCACCCCCCCCCACCTCCCCCCACCCCAAGTCCCCCGCTGGCTACGCCTATAACACATGTTCACCTTGTAATGCTTATATATAGCAAGTCCAAGTAAAACACCTTTTATTTAAGGTAATAGTTGATCTTACATTATTCTGAAATTGTAATATTTGTATAATTTATTGTCACTGTGTATTTTAACTGTAAAATCTGGGCTGAAGTCTACGACTAGAACGATGTTCATTCTTTGTTAATTTTGATGTGCTTGATACTCTTTATGGAGACATATATTTTTGCGCCACCTATTGTCCGATAGATGGCGCTATTCACCGTGGCGCTATTCACCGATATTGGTGCACACCTGTAAATAGGCCTAAACAATCCCGGGACATACCGTTATTTCGTTTTACCGTTTTGCATTTCCTCAAAAACAAAAACAGTAAACGCACCGTTGACCGTTTTGTCGTTTTATAGTTTTGTAAAACGGTCAAACGGTATTAGGTCACAAAAAACAATGACCTTTTTGTTGTTTTTCTTAATTGTTGAAAGCGATAAACGGTTAGTTGCTTCATTTCAGAGTGTTGTTTTACAAGAACATGACAATGAAAAACGTTCAATAGTCCTGTCGACCATTTTTTGATTTAGGTTCGGCAATTAAGCAATGCACTTAGGAATGTTAATGCGTTCAAACGTATTACCATCCTGTATCCATTGTAAAAAGTAATGTCCTCCCTTGAAGTTTTCCAGCGCCATTTTTGCTTGCAACTCTTAAGCCCCACCAACTGAATCGCGTGAGAAGGGGGTCAGGGTCACGCCAGGAATCATCACACCACGCATTATGCCGAGGTAACACTTTTTCATGTAAAGCATGGTCCCCCTCCATCCCCCTTGCCCAGCACCACAAAATGCACCACGGACTGTTCACTATGACACTGAAATAAAAAACAGTCTGTATTCAATACTGACCGTTTTGCTGTTTTTCAAAGTTATTTGTGTAAAACTGTAAAACAAAAATCATTGATCGTTATGCTGTAATGAATTTTATTAAACTTATAAAACAGAGAAACCGTATTTATCTTAATACCGTTTGACCGTTTTACAAAACTGTAAAACGACAAAACGGTCAATCGTTTGTTTACTGTTTTTGTTTTGAGGAAATGCAAAACGGTAAAACGAAATAACGGTATGTCCCGGGATTCTAAACCCATCCACCGAGCTCATGAATAAAAGTTATACCCTCAAAATATTCTATATTAGAGAGTTCTAAGAGCCACAACATTGGGGTATTGAAGAGATATGGCAATGAACCTCTGGCCCGGACTCGGGGCTTCCAATTCCGAGCATTTTGAATACAATTGGGATCGAAAGTGGCGCTATTTTGCCACGTTGTGGAGGGATCGTTTTTCAAGATGGCTACCGTTCCGCTTTGGGGAAAATAGGGGTCGTCTTCTTTGGGCGAGAATTTCTCGATAAGTCAATGGTCAACCGACCAAAAAATTAAAAGAAAATGAAAGATGACATGTCGTTCATCATTTTCTGTGCAGCTTAAATACCTGTGAGAGTTCTGAGTATTTTTAAAAGAATTTTGAAGTATGGGCACTTAGCACTAGTGGCTATGGGATTTTTTTGCACTGTTGCATCCATATGGGACCCCCTTCCCATTGCGAAGGCAAGTTCATTTACTGCGAAGAACGGACGTTATTATATTCCTGTTCGGCGAATTACTCGATCAACTTAAAGGCAAACTTGTTTTAGGATCATATGCATTTATTCCAACCGGATAATTTATCGAAAAGCTTGGTACTGTTATGAAGCTATCTGAACCGGCCCACATTTTTGTCCTTTTGTTAATTTGCTACGAGCTTCGCATAATGGAGTTCTTAAAATACTTTGTTATATAACTCTTATTACTCTGTGTGTCCCTCAACGTGCCGTCGGGTTGCTCGGGCCCACGAAACTGTATTCGAACAAAATTTTTAATTTTTTTAATTTTTTTAATTAAAGATAGTTGGTTATGTTCTGCAAACCTGTCTTCAACTGTCTCTCTGTTCGTGGTGTCGATCCCCTATGGGGTGTGCCGGCCATGTCACACCGCGCTGCCACACGGCTATAACATATGGTGGAAGATCCGGACCCGAACCCCGGATGCGCAACATGCTGAGGGACATGTGAGGGCACAGAACCGCTGGTGGGATAGTCTTAGGTATGTATTTGTATAATTTTGTTGTTTTAGTCTACCCCCCCCCCAGCGTTACTGTTATTTTATTTGTTGATGTAATTGTAATTTAAACCATGTTTCTTCTGTGTTGATATGTCCTTTTTGGTCTGACCCCAAACAGAGGCAGTACTTTCCATTGATGTATCACTTTGTCCTCAGCCAAAATATACTGAGCGTAGTGTCAGAGATTATATACATCATTTGATTGAACAGTTGGAAGTAACAAGAGAAGTCTCAAAGAAACACTTGGAATCTAATCAAGCAGCCATGAAAGAACGATATGATATTCGAACTCAGGACATACCATATCAAGTAGGTGATGTTGTCTATATTTACATACCAGCAGTACAACAGGGACTATCTAGAAAACTACAGAAATTCTGGTGTGGTCCATACTTACTTGTCCAACAAACTGGGCTCGTGAATTTTAAGGTTAGAAACCTTGAAAATAACAAGTTGCTTCATGCACCCATCCATGTGAATCGATGAAGTTTGCATATAATCGTTTTATCAGACCATCTAACAGTGAATTGCCCAAAGATTTTGTTCAAAGAGATCCACTTGAACATTTTAAGGACGGTGGTTGCCCTGAAAATTCGTTTGGGCCACTTATGGCAACCCACGAACCAGAACAAACCAGGCCAAAATTACCTGGTTTGCCAGATACTGGAAAACCCACTGCTAAAGAATATCAGGTTAAAAAGGTTTTACGTGGTAAATTCACAAACGGAAAACTGCAAGTATCTGATAAAGTGGAAAGATTTCCCTAGTAGTCAAAACTCTGGGAACCTATAGAAAACTTAAACGAGACGCTCATAAGTTTTCTTCGACGCAATCCTGTCCTAATAAGTGGTAAAGCTAAATAATCTTATCAAAATGACATATCTTATCATTTCAAGTTATCTGTGATGTGAATTTCGGTGTAAATTAATTGATATTATTCAAATAAAGTTTTGGAAGCACTAAACTTTATGTTGAATTAACTGCGAGAGGTACCGGAAATGAAGGCCCCTAATGATTTGTTTATTATTACTGTATCGAAAATTCAATATTGTGTGATTAATAACCATTTAATATTGAAGTATTTGTTAAGGAATCCGGATTCCCCCTCCTTGATGTTCCAAGATGCAATGGCGACGATGAACGGTCCTGCTTACCATGATGTAGCTACAACCACCACCGAAGCAGCCGTGCCAGACTGCCGGGAGGTCGTACTGATGCCCGCGCAAACTGAGTGACGGAGACAGCAACATCCAAGAAGAACTACCGCGCGAATTTCAATTATATAAATTATTTATTTTTTGTAACTTGTATATTTTTTAATGTTGGCATTTGAATGGCCACATGTGCCTACATTTAAAAAAAAAAACCTCATATTCTTCAAGAATTATGGAAATAACTTGGAAAATGGTGTTGTCTGTTCTCTTTAATAACAAAAGGAACATGTTCATTTCGACCAATCGAATTTGAGACTGTATTTAAAAAATTCTTTATAAGTTTAACGTTTAGTTGTTTTAACATGTTTATTTATTTGAAAAGAAACATGATTAAAAAAAAAATGAGAAATTGTCAGGGGCCAATTTTAAAGGAGGGGGGTATGTTATGAAGCTATCTGAACCGGCCCACATTTTTGTCCTTTTGTTAATTTGCTTCGAGCTTCGCATAATGGTTCTTAAAATACTTTGTTATATAACTCATTACTCTGTGTGCTATAAAAGGGCTGGGCTCCGGGCACGCGGGGTCTGTGTCCCTCAACGTGCCGTCGGGTTGCTCGGGCCCACGAAGCTGTATTCGAACAAGTTGTTAAATTGTTTGAGTTGTTTTAATGTAATTGAGTTGTTTGTCTGCAAACCTGTCTTCAACTGTCTCTCTGTTCGTGGTGTCGATCCCCTATGGGGTGTGGCGGCCATGCCATACCGCGCTGCCATACGGCCATAACAGTACTTGTATTAAAGAAAGTATCGGTACTCCGTGACGTTATTCCGCCTGGCTTGCTGTCATTAGAAGAACTCATTAAAACGTCGGTGTTTTCCATCCAACGATCGCTCAATTGACTGATTTTTTTACGAAGATTACTTGAGACGAAATCATGTTTCGTGATCAAAAAGTGCGTGTCGTTTTTCATTGGTTTTTTTTTTTGGTCTCAAAACGTGTTATATCCACTGAGCTGACAGTTCATCAGGTTAGGAATTGAACATTCTTCTTCCTTTTTCAGTGGTGTTAATAATGAAGAAAACAGGTCCTTCGTATTATTGATTGTACCTTGCACCTGGGCGCAAGAGGCTGTTTTTTGCTCAGTACATAACACAATAAAATATGTTTTTTGTTCGTCTGTTACTATGGTAACAAGTTGAACAGAACTGCTGAGCCAGATGCAGAATTTCAATACTCCAGTTTGAAGTGATCGTGGTGGTAGAGTTGCTGCAAATTGTCGCTGACATTTGGACATAACGACTGCGACCTTTCACTAATGAACGACTCCTTTATTCAGGCGAAAGCGAAGCATACATCAGAAGTTAATGTAGGGAGACCAAGTGCGCCCTCTGTTGTTATCTAAAAGTTTTGCGAGTGATTTGCATATCATGACCTTTGGGCTTCCCGCGTAAAGGCAAGTTGTAACGGGGGGTGCGGAAGGGGTAACGCCCTCTACGTTGAAATTGATCTCATTTCCCCCTCGCGACGTTGGCAGTTCGAAGCTCCGTGCACAAACCAACCTGTACGTGTGCAGCGCAGACGATTCCGTACCGTGGGGCTCCACGTATTGTTACACGGAACCGAGTGCTCGCGAGGGGTCACGTACGTACACATCAACATCTTGTGCGCGTGCCGGTGCAGCGCTGAGTACATGGCAGAAACCATTTTCTCAAACAAACCCTGGAAAAAACTGTCAAATATCTAGAGGATGTACGGAGCGATTTTTGTGAAACTTCCAGGAACAAAAGATCGATCCTTAAAAATTACGATCAGAGAAAAAAATCAGAGGATGAACGATACAATTTTTCAAATTATGTCGATATTTGTACCCGTTTCAGGGGAGACATTTTGTAATGAATTTCCCACCTAGACACATTCAAAGCAGTTAAGCACGTTGATCCTGGCATAAATCAATGACAAATGTTCACTAATGTTTTTACGCATTTTTATATAAATTTAGCAATCGTATCAATTGGAATTACTCGTTGAACCTATGCTGTCATGTTTTCAATGCTGATAGAGAGAGCATTTCAACGTTAAAAATGGTTTCCTTTTTTTTTTTAAAACAACGCTCACCTCTTTTAAAAATGGAATGTATCCAAAGAGAATAGTCAGCGAATTTTTGGTCTGAAACCCAGACCCCTTCCCCCCCCCCGAGTTGTAACAAGTTTTCTCCTGTGGGCTTCGAGCAGAGAAGACCTATATAAAATTGTCTCCGAAAATTCTCTCTCCATGCTCCTGAGATATATCATTCTGGGAGGGTACTTCATAGAAAGTTCCCAGCGAGTATTTTGCTGTGTTTCATCATCATTTTGTGAGAGAAACTGTGTATTTTCGGGATGAGACATTCGTTGCATTGTACTGTCATGAATGTGTAGTTTTGTATTATAGTGTGTAGCGTACATGTGTTGAACTTTGACACACACACACATTGTATACTGTGTCATACTTAATCTATTGTGCATAGGGCTTTGAATACTTGAATTGGTTTAAGAATAAATTTATTGTAGTTCATGTTATTGGAAATAGTCGTCATATCATCATTTTTGTTAAAACACTCGTCCTCTTTAAATAGAGGGCCGGCCTCCTTTTGCCGTCCCGCTACATTAACAACAATTATTGCAGTTTCATTGTGCCTCTCTCGCTAAATAAAATCGTCCTTCCGTTTTTGGTATTAATTATTGAAGTTAACAATAACTGCATTTACATTGTGTCACCTCTTTACCATGGTAACGAATTCGCGAGGGACGGTCATATTAAATATTAATGTTATTTATTATTTATACAAGTGACCTACTGCTTTGTATATCCCTAAAGAGTGTAATTTGTTCATGTATGCTGACGACTCTATATTGACGTGTAGTTCTATCAGGGCGAGTGTTGATGAGATAGAGAACAACCTCAATACAGCCCTAGCCAGAATATACGATTGGTGTGTCGGGAACAAATTTATCAATAAACGTCAGCAAACCCAATCAATGCTCATTGGAACTAAACAAAACGTGCGCAGTACTGACCTTCATGTCAGTATCGCTGGTAGTGCAGTTGTACAGGTGAACACATGTAAATGTTTGGGTATTTTTACTGATGAAACTTTAAGTTGGGGCCACACGTTGAATACGTGAATAAAACAGTTTCCTCTAAACTAGGTGTGCTTTATAAATAGAATCCGCGACTGTGTTCCCCAACGCAGCATGCACTCTCTCTTTGTTAGCTTAGTTTTGCCATCTTTAGATTATTGTAGTATTGTCTGGGGAGGACGATACATATCTCATGGCAATATTCTTAGCAAAATAGTGTCTGGAAAAAGCGGCGTGGATCACCTTGAAGTGTGGTCTTAAAGGGAAGATACAACATTTGCAAACATCAAAAAACGAAATGATCAAATTATTACGAAATACCTCACTGAATTGTTAGGGACTGATAGTCTAAAACATCCTTTAAAATCGTGGCTCCTGGTGTGCTGACATTTTCAAGAAAAAGTGTATTTTCCAACGCTGGTCGGCCGACCAGCGTTGGAGAAAACTGGCCTTTTTCAAAAACTGTTCCTAATTTTTCATATTTAGTTATTCTGACTTTTCTTTGCAATTGATTACACACCTGTGAAGGGGTACAAGCCTGCTAGACTGATTCTCCGACCTTACAATTCCCCAAAGTTTATTAATTGCTCCGTTTCATCTTAAGTGGGGTCAGGAAACCAGACTACAAGAACATGATAGGTTTTCTTGGTTTTTCCAGCATCTACAAGCCCAAAACGTGAAACAAGTCAGTTTAACAATATTTTCTATAACATACTAATCCTCCAAATCCAGTTTTTTTCTGAAAATTGCAGCAAAAGCAAATGTTGTGCATTCCCTTTAACTCCATCAGTCGATATGTTTGCTAGACTATCGTGTCTTCGGTATTGAACCCGTTGTATGGCAAAAAAAATTACAGCTATTGACCAATCAAGAGCTTCGGCCGAATATCTACTGTTAATGACGTTACAGCTTCTAAAGGCGGCTACGATTGGCTGGTGTGCAGTGTCGCATAAAAGTTACATGTACGGATATATCAGTCGTTCGTAGTGTGGCTTTGCATGCAGACGTGAACGTCTGATCCGCAGACTTAGCCTATTTTTGGAGAGGTTTTGTGGAAAGTAGCTCAGTCTGTACGAGCTCTCGGCTTGATCATGACGGCACAGCCCACCGTGAGCGGACGGTGCAGTCTGTTGCTCCTCGCCTGGGCTCTATTGGCCGGGCTCTGGGCTTCGGGCGGGGTCGAGGCCCTAATGCAACCCTGGTGCAGCGTGATAGACACAGCCTTGGTCGGTTGGAACATCTCGTCGAATCGCACCGCGACGCACAAGCTGTGCCACCTGGCCTGCCTGGACACCCCCGGTTGCCAATCGGCCAACTACTGGTATCGGAAGAAAGAGTGCGAATTGAACAGCGTGTCGCACTTTAACGTCTCCAGCCGTCATTTGGTCGAGAAGGCTGGCTCCGTGTATACTTTCACCCAACAGGTCAGTAAGTGGTTTATTTCCCAGATCAATTGGATTTAAAATTGCCCGCGGCGCAGCAAGGAAGTTTTTTAGAAGGGGGGGAAATACTTTTCAGGTTTTTTTTTTAGGGCATCCCATTTTATTTCTTTGGTTCTCATTTCTGACCAAAGAAAAATACAAACCTACTTTTATTGTATTTCCGCTGACCCTCTCTGGAACCCATCAGCGAAACAAACACAAACTAGAGGTTGTAGGAACAACCGCACGGTGTTGGGCCATTGTTAATGTTGACGTTGATTGTTGATTGATGATATTAATGTTATTGTTGATTGATGGTTGTGGATGTTGATGTTGAGGGTTGGAAAAATAGCGCGCGTAGTAACTATACAGAGGATAGGTAAAAAGAGTCAGGTGAGGATCTGCACGCGCATATGCTGCTGTACTGTAAACTTACCAAGTACGATCGTTACAAAACCCACTAAATAGCTCATATCTCTAAAAGTAAAGGTCGCACACCATTGGCGTAATACAAAATATTGCTCGCCATACCCTCTTTACCCCAATGCGCATGTTTTTAGGGGAAAAAAAAACAATTTAATATTTTTTTTTATCTGCCGCTAGAGGGCGCTCCAACACTTCATGGCGTCACCCATTACTTTTTTTGAAAGGTCAATCCAGGCAGACACTTAAATCGTTAAAAGCAAGTTCATATCTTTTTCCACTTTTGAATTATTAGGTACTTCCGATTTCGACCGGAAGTAAGGGTCACGTGATTTTACGCGCGCAACATAAAATGAAGATCATGTATTACCATGTCGATTCCCGCAAATTTCAGGTTCCGGTCTCTCACGGTTGATTTTATATGGAATTTCAAAGATTAAATTTATTAAACTTTCGAGTGACGTCACGTGACCCACGGTGGCGTCATGATGACGTAATTGCCAAAAAAACCATCTGCGGTGGATTCGGCATTCTTGTATTGACAAATGAAGTTCATATATGTTTCCATTTCTTCAAACAGTTTTGGAGAAGGATTTCCTGAGAATATGCTGAGAAGAATAAAAACAGTAAAATCTTACAAAGCCAATAGGTATTGGGCTCAAGGCCCAACACCTAAAAACACACACACAAAAGAATAAGAAATACAAAATTCTGGCAACCGTGCTTTGTGTTATTTGAAAAGCTAAAATGAATAACAGATTTTAACGCGAAGTACAGCATTATAGCAGCCAGTGGAATCCCAGAAGATGAGAGTTTGTTGCCTCTCATATTAGGTGTCTATGGTATACCATTACTGGTAAATAAGGCTGTCACTATACAGCCAAAACGTTAATGAGATGCTAAGTGCAGATATAATGTAACTCGACTACATGTTGCAAAAGATGGTTTTGTTATATTAATGTTTATTCAGTGATATGATATCAACTCACGATAAACTCATTGCAATAAACAAAATTAAAGGCAACTCGTACTTGGCATAATTTAATTTAGCCATCTAGCCTATACGGGTGCAACTGCCTCTTTCCCGACCAACCAGAGGCAAAACATTTCAGAGGCCAAAAAAAACACATGAGAACCATTATAAATAAAAAGGGGACCCCTTGATCTGAAAACAAACAAACAAATACTACTAGACTTTCACTTTCTGCTTTGCAACATACACATCCCACCAGTTCCGCCGCAGAATAATAAATGTTAGAATGATACAATAAATGGGGACACAAATAAATTTAACGTGCATTAATGTCAATTACTATAATTTCAAATCGCAAACATTTATTTTGTTTTATGTTTTTCCTCAGGACATCGGATGCAATTTTCAGTCGACTGCTGCCAGTTGCCATGACGATGAGCCAAAAGCTCCGTGTGCAGATAATATGAGAGGTAAGTAATATTGATGAGCCACATAAAGTACTGGCGTAACTGCTCTGAAGGACACAAGATGAACAACGTTCAAGGCTCATTACGGACATCAATGATATTAGAAAGCGTCTATAGGGTCTAATTAATCACCTTTTCTGTTGATATTAACTCCATACCAAAATGTAATTAAAATTTAATCAAGAAAGTGCTTGTCTGCAAATGGAAGCCTTAATTTGGCGGCGATTTCTTGTCAATAATAGGGGACAAACTGGCTTGTCAAATCCGAAAAACGGGGAACGATTGTTTTTTTACACCAATGGAATGGTAGGGCGGATCATAAGGCTAGAAGACGAAACACTGATGCGAATCGATGTTTATATACTCTGCATGAACACTTGTTTTTCGCTGGTCGGTAAAATATTCAATCGTCATTATCATTTCCCTTGGACACTGAAGAAACGGTCCCACAATGTCATACAATGCCTTAGTACCAGGTGACTCGGTTTCTATCCCAATTGAAATTCGTTTATTTAGTTATTCAACAATATTAAGGGGCGTGTTCGAGATGGATACTAGTCTCCGTTCAACACCGTTGATAAACCATTCTCGCATGTACGAAAGTACACGGTATACCCCACATTGTTGGGTAAAAAAAGTCGCAAAGGGGGGAGGGGGTGGTCACGACACCTGCCTGTAGCATGTACAGTCTTTTGATTAGCATGAGAGCTGTTTGATCGAGCGGGGTGTTTTTAATATATAATTGCATTATGTTCGCCAATGAAATTGCCGCCGTTTTTGATATTTCACTATAATTACCATTTTGGTACAACAATAATGAGCGGGATACATCGGGCCTGTCTGTTTTTTCTCTTTTCTTTTGAAATGTTAATGTATATTAAGCCGCTTCTTATATATAATGCAGTAACTACGGGAATACACACAAAAGAACGCCCATTAAGGCCACACAAAAAAAAGTCTCCGGTTTCTGGTATGGAGCTTGCCCAAAAAGTGGTGCGGCGACGCGGCTTTTTTTTTTACCTGAGTGTCTTTTTTGCTTCAAATGTCGGCTGATGACTGCAAATGGTGCCCGACTAAACTTAGTGCAAATATATGGGAGTCCAGAGAGGCCACATAAAGCTTATTCTCGACCATAACCCCATCTAAAAACACGTTAAAATTGTGCAGCAGCAGGATTCCAGTCAAACCAGTGAGTTTGGCGGTTTTGAGACATCATCTTTCATTGAAAAAAAAACGTTTTCATTTTGCCGGAGCGCATGGCTACGGCGACGCGCGCGCATACCAGAAACCGGAGACTTTTTTTTTTTGGCCTTAGGGCCTAATTTCATCCAAAATTCACAGAAATACGAGCTTGCAGTCCTCTGCACGGCTTCCAGTGTTTCACCCTTCTTCTTTTTTTTTTTACAAATCCTGAAGTTCACGGCCTTCAATTGGCCTCAAATTCTCTAATACCTGAGAAAAGGAGGACATACAAATCGTGATTGGGCCCGCGTACGCAAATTAGAGCCAGTTTTTAATTCCTGTAGATACTCAGTAGATCAGCACCCACTGAGCCAGAGATCACAAAGAAGGGTAGGGCCTAGTTTATATTAAAGTCAAAGTTTCAGTTAGACTTAGTTTCTTCAATTTTTCTCGCCCTCCGAGTCAAATTACACTGTAGTCCTCCAAACCCAATTCATCTCATATCCCACATTACATTATACTTGTTGCTTAAAAACTTCTCAGCTCCAAGAGTGCCATTTCACTTTAAAGTGAAATGCGAAGATAGAGTCGGATAAATTATTATTCATAATTATTTAAACATCTATGCAATGAAAAAAAAAACATTAATTATGAAAAAACACAACAGAAGTAATCACACAAGGACAAAACATTTCAATTTCCAGTGACAATTCACAATGCTCTCTTTTTATTCAGTAACTGCATGATGCTTACAGAACAAATGAGCCGGACAAATAGTACAAAAACCAACCGGCTCTTTTCAGAGCCACCACAACTTCAAAAAAGAGATTGAATTTCGTGTCTGTTTTCATAGTGCAGTAGGCTAATTTACCAAGTTAAAAGGATACGTTACGAATACGAGTAGCCTAAATAAAATTCAATTAACATTTTTATTAAAAAATAAATACATACATGTAGGGCCTGGGCCTAGACATGCTAGATAAAGTGTTTGAGACACCCATCAAAATAAAATTTATTTCATCATAGGCCTATTTCAATTTTCTGCTCATTTTTTTGGGGGAGGAGGGGGGGGGGGTTAGCCAATGACCTTTGGGGAAAATTCCATCGAAAGTGATGATCACCCCAATTAAACTCAATGCAGTCCTTTTTAAGCCCATCGTCATTTTGGAAATGGCCGCCTACGCTCCATTGCAGACTACAGCCATTTTACTATTTTTACTTTAGGCCAAAAAAAAAAGTCTCCGGTTTCTGGATTGGAGCTTGCCCAAAAAGAGGTGCGGCGACGCGGCTTTTTTTTGTTTTTGTTTTTTTGGAGACATAATCTTTCATTGAAAAAAAACTTTTTCAATTTGCCGACGCGCATGGTTACGGCGACGCACGCACATACCAGAAACCGGAGACTTTTTATTTTGGCCTAAGACATCACTGTCAATAAAATTCAACACCAATAAATATATTTTTGTTTAATTGATTCGAGGCGGGATTCAACGTTCATGTCTTCCGACTTCTCTGTCTTTTTTCGGCTTCCCATTTATAATGCATTAACCTAGGTAACAGATTAACAATGGTAAAAAGCCATTAAGGCCTGCCATATAATGGCTTCCCTTCCCAAATCGTTAATAGGCTTTCTAAATGAAAAGTTAAATTTTGCTCCATCGAAACTCAAGGGCGTTAATTTATGTAATGCAGTTAATACTCCAGTGCACCAACAAAAACCACCATTATTAAAATGCCTAATGTATTGCTAATTATAAATTTCCCGCTTTTGCTATTCAGTACTAAGAAACGTCTTTCTTTGGTTGAATGGAAATGTAATTTAAACAGTGAAGCTCCACGCAGGACTCATTAATTAACATATGGTTGAAAATTGATTTCCTTTGACAGACACACATAGGCCTACATGGTGACCTTGCTCTTAAGTACTTTTGTATATATGCCTTTGTGAAGACCCATTGCAAAATGGTAAGGCATTATTGTTGAAACTACAAGTAGTTGCATTTTTCTTGTCTTTGTTAAGTTTCCATTTAATTCTTGTCAATGCTTCTGGCCTTTCTTTGTATTTTTGGTGTGTATTATTTATTGAGAGGTTAAAAGTGGTGATTTACTTAGACAAAATATCGCGTAACCTTTTTCTTACTCGTAAAACCAAGTGTTTAACGTTTGAACGCATTATAAACGGTTTTTGGAGCAGTTCATAACCATTTAAACACATTTTAAGAAGAAACGCGCCATTCGCTATAGTCAGTCTGTTAGATAGGTAGCAAGTCGGTGACATAGGTCATTCACAATTGAAGCAAAAGATATATATTATATAATCTAACATAATTTGGTGCCACAAATTTATTAGTTTTGAATTTGTGTTATGCTTTCATTTTTTACTTTTTGTTTGTTTTTACTTCGTGTTGCTCAATCTGTAACAGGGGCGTAGCAATGTCATTTTTATGGGGGGGGTAAACATTTCTTCAATAGGGCACTTGCACATCCGTGCTGAAATGTAGACACTTTTTTTCATCCGGAACATGGCCTTCGTAAAATCAAATAGTGCTGGGGGGGGGGTGGTACCATCTGTCGATGGGCGCGCTGTTAAAAACCGACGATTATGGACACTAACGGACATAATGCGGTGCTTTTCAGGGCAATAAATGCGCGAAATTCGCGAAAAGGCACCCGTAACGGCCGATGACACAAAAAGGCCACGACCTTTTTTTTTAAAGGGCACTTGTTTTAGAACAAAGGGGCACTTGTTAAAACACAACTTGAGAAGGGCACTCGTTACTAATATTGGGATAGGGTGTAAGCGCTGATGAAAAAAAGGGCATTTGAATGGAAAAGGGCAGTCTTTACAAAATTTGTTTATACATGTCGGTCTGCGTTTTGTTTTTATTATTTTCTATTTTTGTTACGTATTATGTTTATTTTATATCCCATAATTGTATACGTTTTACACAGTTTTTATCTGTAAACTTTCAACGCAGTGAAATGTGATGGGCCAAATACATGTAACATGCAAAAAGTGCTTAAATGTTTGCGTTGCCTGTCAGTTTCCTGTTGGTATGACGTCACAGGTAACATATGCTATATTATAAGCCCCTTTTTGACCAATTATACAGACCCAGAGTGGCGACTGGTGTTCAAAGGCGTGGCAGGGACTGGAGCGAAGCTGCATGACATGTGGACCACAGTGGACTGGACCTCGAGTTATGAGGCGAGTGGCCATCGCCGTGATAATTGCCTCTACCAAGCCTGGCGCAACGGACTGCTGAATGTCCGACGAGTAAGTATGTCAGGATGACAAAATGAAGGGTCCGCCGCTTGCCACTGCGAACAAGGAAAAATACGAAATACTAGATTCCTTTTTCTAGTGACCTCATCGTCCAATCCAGCAGGATTGAAGCCACGCTGCATGTTGGTTAATATTATGAATGTAAACTAGGGGCTGTAAATCTTGCAATTAAAAATATTGACACATTTTACACTCTTCTTTTTCTGCTAAGGTGAAGCTTTCCATGTATGAAGGCGCAATTGTGAGAGCCGAGTTGATCTTCAATGGAACCGGCTCCGACATCGGGAGTTGGTTCACACAAACCCGCTTGATTTCATCTCCCTGGGATGATCTCAAATCGGCTCCATTTACTGGAGGAAGTGGGCAGTACTTCAGTATCGACGGTCATGTTGAAGAGTAAGTATAGTTTAACATCCCCGCGTTCGGTCCACCCCAAGAGATTGACTGGTGGTAGTCCAACCAATAGATAGACCAACCAGCCCTCCGACCGATGACCCCTCCAAATGATCATTGTTAATTATTTACATCTTGGAGTCTTTATTATAGCTCCAGTCTTACATTATGAAAACAATCTGAAAATTCATCTACAGGCATAATAATAAGATCATTTACAATATTCCAAAAGTAACCTACCGAATTATGATCAAAAAGCTTACTTGGATTAAAGATCGTTCTGGTTCTAAACACCCCGTGAAATTATTCCATCTGATATCTGACTTGCTTTCATTTGGAAGAAATGTAGGTGATTACTAACGATCTGTCAATCGACTGAATTTTGGGAATAAAGAGTGCTGGAGACAAAATCGTGATTCGTGATCCAAACGGTGTGCATGATTTTGCACTGTTTTTTTTTCTTCGAAAAGTGTAATATCCACTGAGCCGAAACTTCAACATTCTGCTTTTGACTTTTGAGTGGTGTTATTATTGGAAATGGACAAAATTCGCGAAACGCAAAAAAAAAAGAAATCCCTGAACAATGTCGCCACTCAATGTTGCAAATCTTTAATTCACTGCTTCAGTTATTTAGTATTTTTATGCATTGACTGCAACGCCTCATCCATCCCCTCCTTGAAAAATGTTGGATCTAAACACTCCAGCCACGCCCCCATTATGGAAAATCCCCCATCCGCCACTGCCTCTTCATTGTTACCGTATGGGTGACTTGATGTGTGATTGACTCATGATATCGCGATATGACTTGAGACGAGACTAATCCTTCTTTGTTTCCTGAACACCGCCACTCAGTGTTGCCAGTCTTAAGTCATTGCTTCAGGCGTTTTGTTTTTCTATGCGTTGACTGCAACGCCTCATCCATTCCCCTTGAAAAATGTTGATCTAACCACTCCGGCCACGCCCCCTCAGTGTAGACTTGAGACGGTGTATGACTTGAGATGGAACTTAAGATGGGCTTGATTACAGCTCTCTTGTTGTCAATCTTCTGATCATCAGTTCGGTTTGGGCATAAGTTTATAATTCATTGATATATAGTGGGGGGGGGGTTGTTTAAGAATTGAATGATTTTAACTGAATCACAGTAACCAATGGTTTACGTAGTCGCGAGCTACGATCTAACACAAAATCCTGGCCAGATTTGTTTGCGCGCCTAATACTTTCCAGGGCTAAAATGACACTTTTCCTGGTCCAAATGACACTTCTCTGGATCAGTGTCCGCGTCATTTTCGACCATAAAAGTGTTATTTTGACCATGAAAAGTTTCAGGTCAAATAGAATACGGATTCCGGGTCAACTCTCTGACCTGGCTGTTTTATTTTAGAGTGAAGGTGGCTACCCCAACCTTTGATGGGTAGAGTGGCTGTTAAGTTAGTTCTTTGCTTCTATCTCCCGATTGGCATAACACAAAGGGATCGGCGGTTTTACATCAACTACAACTTTGGTGGATGTGGTTTGGATAAAGGCTGGCTGATTGTGACCGATTCTGCCGCGCAAGTGCACTGTCAATGGGAGAGACAGACGGAAGCACATCCCTCCCCAATGATACTCTACAGCACAACCAACCACAAGGTGTTGTGGAACGACGTGCTATCAAACGGTGAGAAAAGGGTACTACTAGTCTGCGAGTTAAAGCGGACTTATGTATTATCAGATTACTATAAAAGCCGGTATCCGCCCTTGATTTCATACCCCTTCCCTCCCACTTGTCACCCCCACCACATCGGTCGTTTTTTTGTTAGCAAAGTCGGCAAATTGCTCCATTTGAATGATAATGTACGTGCACAAACCCCCTACCACACCCCATTTTCAAATTCAACGTTGTTAATTGGAGACATTATACTTTGTTTCGTTCATAAACTGCTCTGTTGGTGGACACCAACTGACTTTGGGGGCGCCGTTCAAATCGGACCATCTGGGACCCCTTCCGACACGTGGCGCTATTCGTTGCCGCATCATTTTCAACAGACACAATTTTTGCCGACAGAAACAATAATTTTGCCTACAAAAATGAGTACTGAAGGGCTTGGGTGTGACCTCTCACCCCACCCCTGGCGGCGCCCGTTATGATAAATAGATGCAGAAGGTGTTCGAGCATCAACATAATGTCATGTTGCAGGTCTGATAAAGCATAGAAATAGTCTACATTGTAGTCAATATTTATAAGGTAAAGAATTCATGCTTAGCATGCTCGTGTATTCTTATATCCCCACAGGTGGTGGACCAGTTGGAAGGGCAGATAGCCTTACCATCCACATCGATGCTGAGCTGACTACTGCGCGTCCAGAAGAGGAGGTGGGGGTGTGATCTTAGCCCCGCCCCTCCAGGCTCCGATAAATTGTTTTTGAATTAATTAACTGACATTAAAATGCACCTTTTTACACTTGTGCTATTCACATTGCTCTTGGCCGTAATTCTTTAAAAACGCATGCGCGGATCTGAAGACTAGTAGCATAGATTTACTACATAAGAACAACTTATTTCGCGCCATTTAGGCCTACTGATTAAAAAAAAATGATTTCGCTAGTTCGTATTTTAAGGCCAGATGTTTTCCTTGGTGATATGAAGTTTAAGTATTGGATGTTTAACAAAAACTGAAGGATTTTTTTTTCGGAAATGTCACTTGAAGACAGAATTTCGGAAACGTTTGAAGACAGAACTATTCATAGCTCATTAATTCATTAATTTTTTTGTAATATTTTCATCACTGGAATGAGTGTTACCTTGGCAACAATTCGCTCATAGGCATGGGCGAGATCGTCATATTGAAACAAAAAGGAGGCTGTAGAGTAAAGCAGCAAATACCAAATCAAGATACATGCATAGAGCAAATGCTCGTCCCGGCGTCGCTAGAGGGAGGGGTGTGGGCAGTGGTGGCGCCAGACTCTAACATTGGGGGAGAAATTGGGGGGCAGTCAATGGTCCGGCAATAAGGGTGCAGACCAGTAAATCGGTCCGAAATTGCCTGCGCCGGCCAAATCACGATTTGCATGCCCTCAAAATCTTCGGTATTTGAGCATGCTGTGGGCCATGAACTTGAGGGTTTGTTAAAAATATGGATGGAAACCGTGCACAGGACTTGGAGCTGGCAGTTCTGTGTAATTTTGATGTAATTTGGACCCTAAAAGCGCTCTACTTTGCAATGGAGTGTAGGCATCGTTTTTCAAAATGGCGATGGGCTTCAGGACTATTTTCAGGGGTGATCGTCTTCAGATGGAAATTTCTCCTAAAAGTCATCAGTTGACCCCCCGTAAATTGAACAGAAATTGAAAGATGATGAAATAAGCTTTAATTTGATGTGTGTCTCGAACACCTTGGAGAGTTGTGAGTATTTTTCCCGAATTTTTGAAGTGGGAGCATTTACCATTGGGGTCTATGGAAGTTTATTTACTGGTCTGCTACCGTCAAAATGTTTGCGGAGTGTTTTTTTTTTCAGGGGGGCGGAACCTGGGGGGGGGGGAGCGTTTCAAAAGGGGTCACCAATGGCGGTTCCGCAACAAATGCGCCCAAAATCTGAATAGGGCCGATGGACCGTCCTCCGATCACAGGAATTTCGAGCGAACAAGGGGGTAATTTGGGGTCGGAAGGAGCAAAACTCAATTCACGCCCGTTGGGGGCGCCCTACAGTAAGGTAGCCGCAAACAGAGGGCTTGTTTTCAGGCCAGAAATCGCAGTCAGAGATTTTTTTTCTCGCAATTTTTTGATGAAATATGAGTCATCCATCCTTCCTTGTGCCGTACAAGTGGTTTGGAGAAATTTTTCAAAACCTCGCTTCTCTGTAGTAATTTTCAAATGGCGTCATCCACCGTTAGTGGCCAAAATGTTTGCGGAGTGTTTCTTTTTCAGGGGGCGGAACCTGGGGGCAGCGTTTCAAAGGGGGTCACCAATGGCGGTTCCGTGAACAAATGCGCCCAAAATCTGAATAGGGCCGATGGACCGTCCTCCGATCACAGGAATTTCGAGCTAACAAGGGGTAATTTGGGGTCGGAAGGAGCAAAAACTCAATTCACGCCCGTTGGGGGCGCCCTACAGTAAGGTAGCCGCAAACAGAGGGCTTGTTTTCAGGCCAGAAATCGCAGTCAGAGATTTTTTTTCTCGCAATTTTTGATGAAATATGAGTGATCCATCCTTCCTCGTGCCGTACAAGTGGTTTGGAGAAATTTTTCAAAACCTCGCTTCTCTATAGTTTCAAAATGGCGTCTTCCACCGTTTGTTGTCAAAATGTTTGCGGAGTGTTTTTTTTTCAGGGGGTCGGAACCTGGGGGCAGCGTTTCAAAGGGGTCACCAATGGCGGTTCCGCAACAAATGCGCCCAAAATCTGAATAGGGCCGATGGACCGTCCTCCGATCACAGGAATTTCGAGCGAACAAGGGGTAATTTGGGGTCGCAAGGAGCAAAACTCAATTCACTGCCGTTGGGGGCGCCCTACAGTAAGGTAGCCGGAAACAGAGGGCTTGTTTTCAGGCCAGAAATCGCAGTCAGAGATTTTTTCGCAATTTTGATGAAATATGAGTCATCCATCCTTCCTCGTGCCGTACAAGTGGTTTGGAGAAATTTTTCAAAACCTCGCTTCTCTGTAGTTTCAAAATGGCGTCTTCCACCGTTTGTTGTCAAAATGTTTGCGGAGTGGTTTTTTTTCAGGGGGGCGGAACCTGGGGGGGGGCAGCGTTTCAAAAGGGGTCACCAATGGCGGTTCCGCAACAAATGCGCCCAAAATCTGAATAGGGCCGATGGACCGTCCTCCGATCACAGGAATTTCGAGCGAACAAGGGGTAATTTGGGGTCGGAAGGAGACAAAACTCAATTCACGCCCGTTGGGGCGCCCTACAGTAAGGTAGCCGCAAACAGAGGGCTTGTTTTCAGGCCAGAAATCGCTGTCAAAGATTTCTTTGCTCGCAATTTTTTGATGAAATATGAGTCATCCATCCTTCCTCGTGCCGTACAAGTGGTTTGGAGAAATTTTTCAAAACCTCGCTTCTCTATAGGGTGCAGACCAGTAAATCGGTCCGAAATTGCCTGCGCCGGCCAAATCACGATTTGCATGCCCTCAAAATCTTCGGTATTTGAGCATGCTGTGGGCCATGAACTTGAGGGTTTGTTAAAAATATGGATGGAAACCGTGCACAGGACTTGGAGCTGGCAGTTCTGTGTAATTTTGATGTAATTTGGACCCTAAAAGCGCTCTACTTTGCAATGGAGTGTAGGCATCGTTTTTCAAAATGGCGATGGGCTTCAGGACTATTTTCAGGGGTGATCGTCTTCAGATGGAAATTTCTCCTAAAAGTCATCAGTTGACCCCCCGTAAATTGAACAGAAATTGAAAGATGATGAAATAAGCTTTAATTTGATGTGTGTCTCGAACACCTTGGAGAGTTGTGAGTATTTTTCCCGAATTTTTGAAGTGGGAGCATTTACCATTGGGGTCTATGGAAGTTTATTTACTGGTCTGCTACCATAAGCCACTATCTACGGATGCATAAATGCATGTGTGGCGTGTTTTGTCTACCAAAGTACCAATGTTTATCAAGCTTTCACATGGGCGTCGCCTGGACTTTTTCTCGGGGCCGGTTTTTCCCCCCTTGATTCTCTAGCATATTCTCAATTTATCATTTTTGCGAGGGTAGGCGGGGGACATTTAACCACCCCAATGGCACATCTGCAGACGCCCATTTTGTTAAATGTGTATAAAATTAATAAATATATGACTTCTCTTTTTCTTTCTTTGTTTCTTCTTCCTTTTTTTGGCTTTTCCAGGGGGGGGGGGAGGAAATGCCACTCCCCAGCCCCCTCCCCCTCCCCTCGTAGCGCCGCCACTGGGTGTGGGGGTGTCACAACCCCCATATTAAATTAAATCAAACAAAGAACACCCTGTGAGGTACCTGCAGGTGCAACGCATAAGGTCTATTGTGCAAAATGATCTCATATTTAACATGCCGTCGGGATTATTATTAATATATAACTATAGACCTCCACTGTGAGATCGTACTATATTATTATGAAATCCGGTTTTCGGTCACAACAAAAAGATGCGGCCGTGTACATATTGCATTTGTGTAGTGTGTAGAAAGGATATATTTGTCAAATGCAAACTTGTGATTGATAAATTCATGATTTCCCCTTTAATTAAAGGTGATGTGCAACATTTGCAAATATTCAAAAACTATTATGAAATAGCCTACTTGGTTGAATGTAAATGATATAGTATAAAGCACCTTATGAAAACGTATGGTGTGCTGTATTTTTCATGAAGAAAAAAAAAAGAATACAATTTACGATGGTTGGGGCCGAACTATTGCTGTGAAAATGGCAAACTATATTTTAAATACTACATCCGTTACCGGGCACGAACCACAGGCGCGTGGCCTGCAGGGTTTTGTTTGACCGATGCAAAATAGAATTTTCGTCCCGTTAAACCCATTTTCACCGCCCTGATTTTGCTTCTTTTGGTGTCCCGATTTTGCTCTTAAAATCTCCAACCCGTTGCAATCTCCCACCCCCCCCCTCCCCCGGCTACGCAACTGGCAAACCAGCCAATGACCTCGTATCGTACACTCGGTTACGCACCCAATTATGTATTTTTTTTCAACGACACAGCCGGCACTTATGAATATCCTGTGTTAAACTTAGCAGGTTGCACTTTGACGATTGAAAAGTAACAGCGTTTGTTTTCTTTTTTTCTGGCATCAGTGGACATGAAACACTGAACTGGTAAATTGAGCGATACTTGCTATAAATTGCGGGCCCCGAATTCAGTTCATTTCCTAAAATTTCGACAAATGCAAATGTTGTACATCACCTTATTTGTTCGTCCAATAGCGGCTTATTATTTAATCGTATTATATGTAAATATATTTGTGTAATTGACGTTATAGTAGAGGGTGAGTCAAAAAGTAAGTGGCAAAATTAGAAGAAGAAAAAATGTTTTAAAAAAATTGTGGCTCGCTCCATTTCATAAAAATAACATAGGGATAAAGTGCATGTTATTGACTAGTAACTGTGAACATTTCACGTAATTTGCATACTCTATTCACGAGTTATGTCTATTTTAATAAAAAGATGGCAAAATTCGGCTGCCCACCTCTTATCATTTGATCGTTCTACGAACTGATGAATACCCATTAAATACAATAAAACATGGACGTTTTCCCACCTTCATAACAGTGAACGAAAACTTGCAAACAAAAGCAGACAAAAATCGCCATCAATATTTCAGAAAAAAAAGTTGACTTGTTACTCATATTCAAAACACAAAATCTGACAGTAAAACAAAACGTTTCAGTATTGACTCAAATGATTAAAACCTCCTCTGTATTTGATTACTGCCTGTGTTCAATTTGTAATTCTGACCCAGCTCAGTAGCTTCCAATGGCATTCCATGGACAGCGTTTTAAAAAAAAAGGTCATTTTTATAAACATGCATACTGATAGCATGGATAAATTTCAGTATTTTTATTGGCAGATGAGTTGAAAGAATATGCCCTTTTAAGACATACTTCATTTGTGTATCAAATTTGATCGCTTTTTAAGAAGAAAAAACAATCATAAATCTATGTCACGTTCTTTTTCACTCACCCTGTAGTTGTGTACAAAATCGTTTTCAATTTTAAGATATAATAAATTGACAAAAATACTTCAATATTGAGGTCGTTATTTGTTGTTCATGATGCATTCAATCCGAGTGTATAGGCCTATACAAATGTATAGAACATGCGTCGTCGGAACTGTCTTAACTTCTTGCCAATTTTGGAATACAATACAATACAATACAATATTTTATTTCATCACAATTAAAAGACTTTAAAAGTGAATAGCCCATAAACATAGTAAAATGGAATCCTTTAATTCAGTCTTTGTTTTGTTATTTGCAAGCTATTCCAGGGCTTCCATAGAAATTCACATAATCATGAACAAAACCTTGGATTTCATTAATTTTCAGGTAGAAACTTCGTCTAACGCCGCTGGAGCGCAAATCGAGGGCAGTCGGAATGTTGTTCATGTACTGAGTTATTGGGTTTTTTCTGTGGTTTATTATAAGTGATCAATTTTTTAATTTATTTAGGTACCGAGCTAGTCCATAAGCAACATTTTTTTCAGATAGCGACACTGTGTCAGTGGTAATGTCACATTAATAGCGCGTTAGCTCCCCCAAAATTTTGTCTAGCCCCCCCAAAATAAATTCCGTAAAAAAACCAAAAATGGCATTAGCAAAAAGAAGGATTGTGATGTACATGCGAACGTTCACCCCCTAAAGAAATAGTCGTGACAAGGGTGCATTAGTTAATATAGTGTGAATGATTTTAGGATTTTATTGGCGCTCCCCATTGAAAATATGGCATGAGCCCCCCCCCCCCCCCACCCCACCTATTGATTTTCGGAGGCCTAAGTGTCTGGAAAAAATAACCGGTCTACATTTCAGCACGCCTCCCTGAAAAAAAAAATCTGGATCCACCGTGCTAGCCCCCAAAAAATATTGGTTCTAGAACCGCGCCTGGTATGTATCCGATATCTTTGTAAAAAATAATTCTTTGGTTACGCGGGGATAGGACTATGTTTAAGACACATAAGAATCGATTTAACGAGAAAAAAATCTTGCTCAAAGTCAAAATAGGACTACAGTAGTCATAATATTATACCTGTGAAATTATACTGCCTGAAATGGCAACGCTCGGAGAAAAATCAATGAAGACGATTTAAAAAAAAAAATATGCTGCTGACCAAGACAGCATCATCCCACTCCAAACGAAAGCCAAGAATAGTTGGCCTCCTCTCATAATTCCGTAAACATATCAGACTGGAAGTACCCGTTCAAAGGATCTACACTGAAGAACACCTGTTCTTTATTATTATTACTTTTGTTTATTCATTCACATTCCACAAACCTTTACAAACGTACGTCCGTTTTTTTACAAGTAAGGTCTCGTGCATCGATTACAAGTATTTGAGTTCTAACATTGTGAAGCACAGTAGAATCGATAATCTGCAAAATATGGTTTTTCGGCCTCAGTTTTACTTTTAATAGATTGGTTTCAATGTACTTCATAAGTATGCGTACTATTTGCCATTGATAGTGCATTTGTTTTACTACAACGGGCTGTCAGCGCACAATGCAACTAGTCAGAGAAACAGTCAATTATAATTACTATCAAAGTTTGGATTCAACTCAAAATTTTAAACGTTACTGATTTTATTGCCGTGACTGGTTCAGAAGGGACGATTTCAAACAAAACACTTGTCATAAGATGGAATTTTGCATCGGTGTGATATAAATCAAAATAGGTTTTTTGCCCTTCACCGACGTTCAAACACGTGTCATTCTTCGATGGTCCCAAACCACTCCTCCGATGATGGGACCTAATACTGCAAAGAAAGAAAAAAAACAGAAAGATTTAGTTTAAAATTCAGATAAGTCAAAACAAGGGGAAAAAACGACAAAAAGGGAAAGACGAGTAAAGCTGTTCCCAGAGAGCACAAAATTCCATTCAATCGATTCCGAACAGTGGCTATCCACAGAAGTCTTTTCACGCATCTGGTCTACACAATGGGTGGGATTCGGTCCATTAATTGGCTTTACAATCTACAACCAGTCTAATTATAAGTCACTAGTGACCATGGCCGTCGCCAGGATCTTTTTCTAGAGTGGGGCAAAGCACTGACCAGAAGCGAAGGGAGAAACAGCCGTGGAAAAATGGACGCCCATGTTATCAAATATACATTAAATAATAATATGATTCGCCCGAGTCTTCTTTTTCATTTTCTTGTTCTTTTTTTTTTATTTTGGTGGGGGGAGGCCTTCCAGGGGGTGGCAAGTTCCCCTTGCCCCCCCCCCTCGCTACGCCCATGTAAGTGACAGTCCCTCAGTCAGTCAGTCAGTCAATTAGATAGGTGCAAAACACGGACATTAGGTTGGCTCCTCTGAGTCCTCTGAGACCAGCAGAAACTGTTAAGAAACCATTGTAAACCTTACTTACACTAATATAGAGAAGTTTGTTGGGCGAGCCTTTGGTGTCCGGAATGACGTCACTAGTTGCGTCACTCAGCAATGCTGTTTTGACTTCTGCTGGTGTTGCGCCTGGGTTCTGACCCAAGAACAGTGCCACGGCGCCTATAGGAACCAAGAAATGGAAGAACAAAATGGTTGCTTTTACATTAATTATTCAATAATTATGTATAATTTTAATTATTCCAATGCCTTCATCTTGGGGGAACACCGGTTTTTACTGCATGGAACCGACTGAATGCCCTCTTCCAGAAACTTAACTCCACCCCATCCCCCACCCCCGACGCTCCTATGGAATTTCGACCATGGTTTAGCCACTGAACTTCAAACGAAGATGTAACTTCTTGGACTAAATGAGGATGCAGACCAGTAAATAAAACCATACACACACCAATGATCAATACCCAATTTCAAGAATGGGGGGAGAGATGACCACCCCTGAAAAGCAGTCCTGAAGTCCATCGTCATTTAACAACTTTACTGTCCAATTTCATCCTCATTTTCTCAGCAATATAAGTACAAGTCCGGGTCAGACATTGGAACCTTATTTTCCAAAAACCCTCAAGTTGCAAGGCAAAAACCCCACCCTATTTAGAAAAGACAACTGAGCGGTCACACAAATGTTGATTTGGTCGGCGCAGCCGTTTTTGTGCCCGTTTACTGATCTGCCACCACAATGAGACAAAACTGACCCGTCACGTGAGGGCAAGCCATGGAAGTTCCGGACATTATCTTGGTGGCGCTAAAGCTGTAGTCACTATTGGTAGAACTGACGATGTCGACTCCGGGCGCGAAGATGTCGAGACACGCACCGTGGTTTGAGAAGCCTGCCCGGGTGTCTGAATCGTCTACCGCTCCGACGGTGATCACCTCGGAGGGAAAAACACAGAGTGTTCAAAAAATGATGTGCTTCCTGACAAAAATTGTCATATCGTTGCTCCATGCCAACGAATTATCAACACAAATATGTATATTTGACTAAGTTAAGCACCATCTAGATGAGTATACACTCTGCGCTCTGTTTTGTCTTCCAAAACACATAGTTTTCATCATGAACGACACGCGAAAAAACGTTAAATAATTACTTTTGATGACGTAACCTGGAAAATTTGCAATTTAAGCTGAAAAGAGACTGAGACTGTTAATGTTGAAATTAAGAAGGCAATACAGACAGCAGTGTCGAGGTTTACTAAAAGAGAAGTACTGCCTTTCAACGCTTGTCATTGTTCTAAAACGCCGGTTGACATGAGTTTAAAATGACCGTCTAGGTCAACCACAGGATGCATATTTTACTTCCATAGCTTCCTTTAATATCCTGAATAAAAGTTCATCCCCTTAATGAAATTAAAAAATGAAAGAAGAAAATACATATCTTAAACGTGGTTTTAGCCGTCCCATTTTTTTCTGAATTTTTATGTGTGTTTTTTTTACGCTAAGTGGCGCTCTTTCCCCAATTCGTATCACTTTTTTCATATACACATCAAGAATCTGTAAAGGGAGTAGACAGTCGTCTCCACTTCTCTTGTGGTTTAAATACTACAAAAAAATCTTTTGTTTGAGGATACCCCGTTAGACCCCACCCCAGACCTGAACCCCCACCCACCCTTAAACCCGCCATTGACTCACCTCGTTGACCGAGGCAGGCGAGACACTGCATGCGTCGATGTTAGAATTCCCTGCCGCGACAGACACCACATACCCGGCGGCGACCATCTCCTTCACCGCTGTGTTGATAGTCTCGGATTGGGACCACCCAAGCGACATGGAAACCACACCGCCACTGGTACCCCCGTGCTCACGCACAGCTTGCAGACCTAATGGTAAATCGATTCATTTGCTTTTTGGGGGCTCATTTTTGTATTTTTTCCCGCTTGAAGCAACAAAAGTGCACACAATCTTTAAAGTGAGTTACCGGGCTATTTTCACCTCGAACAATATTTTTTTTTTCAATTGCTATTTTACTATTAAGTAATAGGTCCTATACAAGTTATTCACTTTTGAATAGGGCATCGAACGAAAACATTTCACCGACGTTTACTTATTCAATTTATTCGTCACCAAATTCGAATTATTGGCTGACAGACAATAATTCGGCTCTGGCATGGAAGCATGCAGGTGCATTTGCGCAAAACGAAAACCCATTTTCAAAGGGGTGCACACGCCCGAAATCGAAATGATCTAGTTGTTTTTCCGTTTAAAACAAAACATACAAATTGAAAATTCGATAGAAAAAAACAATATTTTTTAAAAGCAAAGTATGTAACGTTAATTAAATAGTTATGTAGCGTGCATAACAAATAACCTGTTGAAATTTACGCACAGTAGATATCATATAATATTTAACGGAGAAAACGTATTCCACATTTTTTTTTGGACTTCGTAACTGATGGATTTCGTTATTCGTGAAAAAAAAACACTTTTAATGATTTTCTTTCGATCTACACCATTTCGACGGAATCATTATGGTTTATTCAAGCCCATACCTTCAACGACCGTACTCTTAGGGCAGTAGCTGAACATGTTACACACGTTGAGGCTGTATACGTTGGCTTCGCGGGCGATCCCATACGTCGCCCCGGCCGCCGTGCCAGCGACGTGCGTTCCGTGCCCGATGCTGTCTTCATCTCCGTAGAGCACGGAGGCGCGACTGGTGAACACCTTGTGTCGAGTCTGGATGCCGGTATCCACGATGTAAACGTTGACCCCTTTCCCTTGAACTACAGAGAGAGAAGATTGCTATCAAAACGTACACTCTGAAGAACAAGACTAAGCAAGCTAGTAAAGCTGGTCCCAAACCAGTCTATTTAAGTCACACGAGACGGTCAGTCAGTGAGATGGGCATTAATTCAGTCTATACGTCACAAGTGACTGAGAGTAAGTCTTTAAGACGGGTACAAAGATGGCCCTTGACTGGGCCTGTGGGACCTATGAAAAGATCACCGTTTGCTTGCCCACCGTTTGTAAGTTTATCAACTGCCCGTAAACATCGACTTCCCGTGAGTATTTCAGTACATTCTTCCCAGTGATTTAATGTGCCTCAAAATAACTAACATTTGAAGTCATTTCATACCAATTGCAGAGCGACATAAAAATAACATTCATTCATAACAAAGTTAAAGAAATAATTAAAAATAGACATTTTAATATAAGGGGGGGGGGCTCTATTCCACCTGTGCGCAATCAGTGGCGTAACAAGGGGAGTAGGCCACACAGTGGCGTAGCCACCGGGCGTGGGGCGACCCCCCCCCCCCCCTCTGAAACCTTGTCGCCCCCCCCCCAGTCGCCCCCCACTGAGATTTTGAGTTAAAAAATATATATATCATTGATCTAAATCTAAATAGTCGCAAATGATCCACATGATGACCATTGAGAAACGACCCTTCGACCGGCGACCGCGGACCAGTAAGCTGACAACCGGCGTGACATAGCGCATAATGACAATCTAAAATGCGTATTAACACCCACTGCACTGCTCGCTCACACCACGGAACACGTATTATAGACAGGTGGTCCGTGGGTCACACAGTTTCAGTCAGCGATATCACGCGAATCGGCCATGCACAAACTCCTCCATTCATATAAGCTAAATAATAATAATAGACCAATTAAAATTCCTTAAAATCAGTGGCGTAGCCACAGGGGGGGCCCCATGAAACCTTGTTGCCCCCCCCCCCAGTCGCCCCCACTGAGATTTTGAGTTTCTAAAAAAAATTATCATTGATCTACATGACGCCATGGGCGTCAATCCTGGGGGTACAGGGGGACTGGTCCCCCCTACTTTTTGAAGGGTGGGGGACACAATATCAAATGTCCCCCCCCCCCAGATTTTTGAACTCGTGTCTCATTTACAGGGCCCTATTATGTACTACAATGTATCTTTTGCTTAGAAAATATTGGTTAAAGTGGTCAGAAATTGCCTCATATAGCACCATAGAGCATTTAGAATCAAAAATGTTTCGGCCCCGAACCCCACGCCTATAGCTCAGAATTCTGATAGCTGGTTCAATGACTCCAACCTCGAAAACAATGTTCAACAAATTTTCTTATGCCTTTAGCTGAGAAAACCTCGAAAATTATGTTTAAATTATTATCTTTTGTGCTAAGATAATTATTGGTTAAAGTGGTCAGAAATTGCCTCAGATCACACCACAGAGCATCGAGAATCCATTTTTTTTCGGGGCCCTTAAGCGGGCCCCGAACCCCACGCCTATAGCTCAGAATACCGATAGCTGATTCAATGACTCCAACCTCGAAAACGATGTTCAAATAATTATCTTTTGATAAGAAAATATTAGTTAAAGCATGGATGAAAGTGGTACGAAATTGCTTCAGATCACACCACAGAACACCTAGAATCCAATTTTTTTCGGGGCCCTTAAGCGGGCCCCGAACCCCCACGCCGTAAGGGCTTCGCGCTAGCATCAGTTCTGATCAAGGTATGTCCCCCCCCCCCCACTTTTGAGAAGCGATTGACGCCCCTACATGACGCCCCCCCATGAAATGTTCCAGCCCCCCAGCGCCCCCCCACTGAAAAATTCCTGGCTACGCCACTGAGGCCACACCCCTCCACTTGGGGCCTATCACCCCGGTCCACCCCACACTCCCATCCCACCCCCAAGAACTTGGAAAAGCCAAAAAAAGAGATATTTTTATATTTCTGGAACTATGACCAAACCCCCAAAATGTGTTACGTCGCTCAAGAAATGCCCGATTTAACTAATAGGGCGAGTTGCCTTTTTTTGGTCTGAAACTCAACTCTGACGACGCATAGGACTCGCATAACAGAAGATAGTCACGTCATACGTTCCCCCTGGTCTAGTTTTAGGGATGATAAGTCAAACAAAAAAAATAATGATATTACAACTTTTAAAAAATAGTATAGCCAAAAAACCCTTAATGCAGTTCATTATAAGACAATGATTTTAATTAAGACAATTATTTGTCTCGATTACTAAGGCAGAAATGCTAATAAGAATGTTTACATTTACCGTTATCATTGTAGTTGTAATAGCCATCAGTTCCAGTACGACTATCGATCCGATCCAGGTTCCAAATTGGGTTGACCTGTGTGCCATACAGCGTGCCGAAGCTGTCCTGTTCGATGTACTCAATACCCTCAATTGAACGAATCTGAAACAATTACATAGGCTTTTTTAGGTAGTTGAATCATTTGCTTTTTGTGTATTTTTTTTCGTTTGGATAAAATAAGGTATATGCCTATAATGACTGAGTCCAATTAAGTCAACTTACATCGTCGATGAGCCGAGCCGGGATTCGTAGCGTGAGGGCCGGCAGGACGTAGCGGATCTTGGTCGCTCGTGGGGGCGGGAGAAGCATCCGCTTGAAACGGCTGGCGATCTCATCAGCAACACGGTCCACTTGGTCAAAATCCTGCTCGGTGCATGTTTTTTTTAGAAGAGAGAATTTCAGTTCATTGGGCCGGGAAATTTAAGGTTAAAAATATACTTTGGATGCAGAGCGATCGTAGGGAGGATGTAGCTGACTAAAAGGGGGACGATCAAAACGAGACAAATTCTGAGAGCAGTATCTCCTTCAAATGTTAAAAAAAAATGGTCAGTTCTCATTTTGCAAGTGTTTTCTGCCTGACTGTTAAAACGTCCACAAATTTCCACGAGAAGCTCTTATTTTCCCGTCAATTGTTGGGCACCCGTGCACAGTTTATGGGTTATTTCAAGACGAATTCAATTTTGCACTATCCAGGTTTTGGGTCGGGGGCAGCAAATTGTAAGGGATGGTATACTATATACTACATGGGCTGTGAGGTGCTGGCGCTTTGTTTCCTTAAAGAAAAAAATGTCGCCGGGGGAAAGTTGCCCCCCCCCCATACGCCACTGGGAAGAAGGGTGTGAATCAAGCCATTTCATATACTGGGCTACATGCGTATAATATATCTATAGCTATATAACCTAACTGTAGTTTTATGATAATAATATACTCGCCTTGATCTTGACTATCCAGCTGTTCGGTACTGACCGGTCGTTGGACGTGAGCAACGGTGCTAGGCCGGCATTGGCCAGGGCAACACACAGGCAGATAATCAGGAATCTCATGGTCGCTGTGATGGCTCAGCAGTGGCTCCAAGCTAAAAAAAAAACTGCTTGATTTTAAGAAAACAAAACCCTCAAAAATACAGATCGAATTAAGGAGAACATCAATAATATCGACTCAGAAACAAACAAAAGGTCTGCGTATTTTTATAATGCGTTAATTTGAGATGAAAAGATAAAAGGAACTAACATTTATGGTGAATAAGTATATATGCAGCACGGAGCACAACAGACTAACGAACTTGATTCGGTTTGAAAACTGATGATTCTTGTCTGCTACACTTTTCTTTAAAGTGTTTTGTTTTTCAACATTTATCTGGTGTATTTGCGTTTGATAAACTACTATAAAAAATAACCTAAATTCAGGCCTAGATGACTGATAAGACAATAGGCTGCGTCGGTGCGTTTTCAAGAAAATGGACATTACTCGATTAAAAATGTTATGTTACAAACAGTTTGGCTGTTAAAAAAATTACCGCAGGGAAATATTTCGACTGAAGAAGGGGCGGGCAATAAGAAACCCTCATTTATTCAATGACTCCGTAGCGATGCACATCTCTATCGCCTATTTTGTTAGAACTGACTGAGAGAATGAATCATTAGTTGGCCAATGGGAAGAAGGCAAGCAATCATTTGTTTAATAATTTCACAGTTCAAAACATTCAGTATGGCTTTTTACTTATTTATTTGTTTAAACATCGCTACACTGCGGAAACAACAGGAGCTTGTACTTGTACTTTGTTCTTTGTCCGTGCCATGCGGTATCTTTCGCCATGCGACGCGGCTGCTGGTTCTCACATACCGTGTCGCCAAGATAAGTACATGTATATGGGACAAAATTCGTAGTCACAATATATACGTAAAATTACCAAATGAATTTGGTCACGGATGCTCGAAGTAACGGTTGGGATTTTAAAAAAATAAAAAAAAATAAAAAACATTATTACTGAGAAATTCAACTTAATTATATGATAGGTCTATACATCTTCTTTAAAAAAAATTATAGGCCCTGTATTTTCTGCAGTAAAATCACAAACTATACGTGTTTTGATACAGGCCCATGTTTTGTTCAAAGCCTTACCATCGAATTTCAACATAATATCCTTCATTCTACATACAAAAATTGCTCCTTTGACGCTACTTGAACCACCCGGTTACGCTTGAGCAGATAAAGCCTCTTCCCCGGCGCCACCCCTTCCCGCCCCTCCACTATTCCGACTACCCCATCACACATACTATGACCGTTACATGTATACATGTATGTATGTGGCGTGAACGCGTACGGTGCACTAAAACAGATCCTACTCAGAGCCAACGAAAAGTCTCATGACATTTTTTTTGTTTCCGTCAAAGTCCAGACTGGAGTCCAGACACTGAACCCTCACAACAACCATAGAGCAAGGACCATGCACACGCACAGACTTCAAACATAGAGCAAGGACCCAAACAAGTCTGTGATGATTCCGTTTGAGGTTTCAAGTCCCTGAATTGTTTGCAGCTGAGCGACCCCTGCCGTTGCCAGGGCAACGAGCAAGAGTTTCTGCGCGTGCGTAAATAAGTTGTCAACCACCTGTTCACCTGTAACTGACTTTCGGAGAAATAGAAGCAGCCATCCATACGCTTTGTCAAAAGTGAAGGAAGCTGGGTTCGACTTGAACATTCTTATTTCTCCATTGTTTCGAAGGAGAATAGAACTTTTAGAAGACAATACAATAATAAAACTAGAGCTTTCTGCTCTCTATGGATTTTGCTGTGTCTACACACTTCTCCAATTTTGTGCGTCCGGTTAATGTTGGTGTTCCAAAAATCAGGAAAGGATTATCAATCAACTTGGTCTTCAAATTGGAAACATTTAATTGTCTTTGAAAGACTGCTTTATATTATACCATAGAGAAACAGCAATAGTGCTTCACCTACAGTGCAATGCCAAATAACATTCGACTTTCAACACTCCAGCGCACTTCCAGCCTCCGGAGGTCCAAGAGGCATGAAACAGGAACCAGTACCAGCGATATCACAAGCCTGGTTGCGTCATCAGAGTATCAGGGGAACGACAAGAAGCACCAACCGTGCGATGCCGCGATTTACCCCACCAAAGACGCCGAGGCTAGCGCGCCTGCCGCCCCCGGCCCCCATCCCGATCCCCCACCCGCAGATGCCGTGTACATGCGGCGTCACGCCAACTTACTTCACTGCGTGTGCCTGATTCTGGGAGCCACCATCGGGCCCAATGTCTTCCTATCCCCGTCGGTTTTCATCGCCAACTCCACCTCCGTGTGGTCATCTACGATAGTCATCATCTTCTGCGGGGCTGTCTGCACCATCGCCGCCCTGTGCTACGCCGATCTGATCACGGCGTTCAAGCAGTCTGGCGGGGAGCTGATCTTCTACTACCGGCCGCTCAGCGATCGTGCGGCATACATCCAGGCGTGGATGGCACTGATCATCGGCCGGACCGGCGGGTTGGCAGTGTCTGCAGTCGCCTTCGCCTCGTTGCTGATTTTACCGTTCTACCCGAGTTACTTGGAGAGCCCTAAAGGTCTGATTCGTATCGTTGCGGCGATCACGCTTTGTAAGTGAATTTGAAATGACTTTTTTTTCTAAATTAATCGATTTCTGTCCATTGTTTATCTGATAAAATTGTGTACTTTTATTTGGCATGATTGAATTCAGTCTTCACACAATATTTCATCACATTAAATAAAACTTTCATGGCAAAGTTGAACATCACTTTTTAATCATTCATGTTAAATGTTGCGCAAACAGTGAGAGTTCATCAAAACCATTATTTCCCTAAATTTTTTATCACACGGAGTCAAGACAGACAAATTCTGGGGGTTTTGCTTGGGAAAAAAGTCAAAGCAAAATTTACGCTGCAACCCAAGTTTCAACTACAATTTCAAAGGGATTATTGGCATAATATGCGAGCGTTTGCCATAAAGAGAAACACATGTTCACATTTGCAAAACACAAAATCCCAGCTGAGCCATTACAATAACTGGTACTTTTATTAAAACAGTCAACGTTTTGCCACGTTTGTTTCTACAGTGGCATTGTTTTACCTGAACTGTGTGAGTGTGCAATGGGCCCTGCGTCTACAGGTCGTCTTTACCGCTGTCAAGGTCGTCGGTCTGCTTTTTATTATCATAGCCGCTTTCCAGACCATTTGCCAAGGTGAATGCAAAAAAACGATCGTTCATTAATTAACTGATTATGACTAATTGAGACACTCCAATGACCGTCACTTTTCTTTTTATTAAATCGTTTTTCAGGATTGGTATAACGTCAATCGTCCGGCCTTGTGTCCTTGTCTCAGAACTACAACTTAAACCATTGCATCCCCCTCCAAAAAAATGAGGACTCCTAAAAATCCCCCCCCCCAAAAAAAAATGTGATCCTAGTTACGCCACTGCTTATATAAAGAAAGAGCCAGCTCGGCCTGAAGCGACACTGTTTGGCAGCATTTGTTGAAACTTTGAAGTGGCAGTCTTCCCCCAAAAATAAACAAACTCGCGAGCGTGTCGTACATCATTGTCACCGGCTGTCAACCACATCGGGTCGCGCCCATTACGACCGCGGACCTAGTACCTGTCGAATAGCAAGTACTTTCCGAGATTCCATGAATATTAGGTTCAGACATATTTTTTTCTATCCTTTGATTTCTTTACCACACTCAATCTCATAATTTGCATCCAAAAAAGGGATCAATTATTGCTCAAAGTCTCGCTCAAGTTGGCCAGAATATCGACAGCCTTCACTTTGGGCAGATAATTCTTTTCAAATGCTGGTGAAACTTTATTCGAATTACTCAACAATTCAGGTAGTTTTTCATACCAACTGTTGGCAGAAAAACGAAGCCCAACTTGTTTTCCGAAAATGTCTAACAATGGCACTAAACCCGATGATGAAATAAGTGCATTTTTGATATCTATGATTTACTGCCGCCCAACAAAGTGCTAGTCTTGGTCCAAGCATGTTCCCCTTTTCCGTAACAAGTGAGATCGCTATCAACAAGACTACATGCGCGTGGTACATGAGGGATGTTCGGAAATTCCCGGGTAGCGCTGCCAATATTACCAAGACTTGATTTGATTCATCTTGTTGATAAAGACCTATAGTACCTCCACCCCGTACCACCGCGGTAACTTAACCGCGTTTGACACAGGACTGGCTGAAAAAAAGGGAATAAGCCCCAGCCTTGGACCCAGACTACTAACACAGGTGTAAGCTTTACAAGTTTGTAAAAGGTTTATGACAGTTCATTTTGAACTATTGCCCACGTACGTAAATCCCTGATGGATAAGTTTTTACGGTGTTTTTTTCCCGGCATTTCCCGCTGCCAGGTAATATCGAGACTTTACAGCATTCCCTAGACTACAGGGTGGACTTCCAATTCAGCAAGTTCGCCATGCAGATTTTCAGTATCATAAATCTTTTCTTTGGTTGGTGAGTAAAGTATTCTCGGTATTAAAATCAAGTACGTTACGATTTGAGGTTGGTCCCTGATTTGTGGCAAGCAAAATGATCTAAATATAAACCAAAAACACCCAACCCCCCATTTAAAAAAAATTAAACAAATAAGTAAATAAATTTTAAAAATCACCAGAAACTCGATGGAAGCTTTTAAAAACTTTTTAATCATTGATATTTTATAGAGTAATGGAGTTATGGATGCCTTTGTTGATAAAATATCAGATATATATATATTTTTGCAAAGTGTAAATGCGGAGAACTTACAAATTAAAATACTTTCCATCAGTGATTTTTTGGTGATTCACCTCAAGTTTCATGGCAATACAACTATAAAGAAGCCTGATATTTTCTTCTCACGAACACAGGGTTGTGATCGCGTTCATTGCAGAAGATATCAAGAATCCCAACTGGTAAGGTATTGATCATGTAGGCCTATGTATATATTAGAATCAAAAGAAGGATAAAATCTTGTTGCGTCAGCAACTATATCTCAACATGTGGCAACTCCAAAACTCAGATAGCACTGAAACTTAGCCACAATCTACCCTTCAACTTTCAAAATCATTATCACGGTATAAACAATTCAGGGTCACCTTTATCAATTTTTTTGCATATGGCAAGAAAGAACTTTTTTTTTTAATTCAGATAATGATCCCATAAATGAATGATCAGCTGTAAGACCGACAGGTCGGTTCAAAAGTGGGCGTAAAAGGGAAGGGTGTCAGTCAGATTTAACAGGTGGAATTGTACACTTGTCTTGATGTCTATGTGTTTTATTAGAGTTTCAGTTTTGAAGTGGGACACTTAAACACTCTTTACTTTCCTCTTACTTTCCTCTTCCATTGCTCAGGACTGTTCCCCTTGCCATGCTGATCAGCTTACCTCTCATCACAGTCATCTACGTCTTGATCAACATGTCTTATCTGACTGTTCTTACGCCTGAAGAGGTTCTTAAATACCCGTCCATCTCAACGGTAAAATGGGCCACTTTCCTATCACGTTGCCTCGCGCAACTGCATCATTATTAAGACTTTTTCCAATGTTTTTCCTCGCAATTTCCATGAGCTTTAAGGTAGGAGAAGATCAGAGTTTGAAAAGCCAATTAGATTGGTTATTTTCACCCAAACCAAATTGGAAATACATCGAGAATAAAAGTATACAACGTAAATCTCTTTTAAAAAGAAGTCATTTAAATTCGGAAAATAGGTTGTGCCATTTTTTTTTTAATGGCAGCACATTTTTGCTCAAAACAAAAACTTGTGTCTACGTCCATGGACATACATGTATTAAGCACACACAGAACAAAACACTCCAGTTCGTAAACAGAAAAAAATGCATGTTAAGGTTGTTATTTGAAATGTTAAGCGATTTGCTGATACACTTTGTTTACCATCAACAGATATTTGCCCGTCGAGTCCTCGGCGATAAATGGGCGTGGTTCATGCCTGTGACTGTCGCTATTTCAACACTCGGCGCATTTAATGGGCTCATCATGGGAAGTGGCAGGTATGATTTCACACCAAAAGCTGGACATACTCAGTCATATTGTCATATATGAAACATTAAAAAAAGTTTGCTGAATTTCCTTCAAAATGGACACACACTATCATCAAGCTGAAAGATAATATTAATAAACCTTTAAGTAATAGTGCATGAATGTCAAAAACTACATAACTGCTAAATCTGTTATTTAACGAATTCTACAAAAAACATTAGCCTAGGAGGAATTAAATTGATTCATCCTTTAAAAATTATTCTTGCCGAAGACTGAAAAAGAAAACATCAAGTTGGTACGATTCAGTGATCTCACACAGGCATGAGTGTGTTCCCGTTGGGAGGAAAGCAGTATTCATATTTGGTTTAATGGTACACACTAGAAACCTCTTTTTGAACTGAAAATGGCTTCAAATGCGGATTCAGTTATTTTGATTTCAAACTGCTTATAGCAATCGCCATAGTTTGTTTTAAAACAAATGAAATAAAAACGACAGAGCTGCGGGGCAGGAATTACGCTGAAGGATTCTGTTCATTTTTTCCCCAGGCTTTTGATGGTAGCATCCCAAGTAAACTGTGCTCCAGAGATCTGGTCTATGCTCAGCATCAAAAGGAACACACCCACTGCAGCCTTCCTAACATACGTAAGATGGCAACACTATCGAACAGCCCCTACACCTTCACTCGGCCCCACCCCACTTAGACTTATGCCCTCCCATCGTCTCGTAGGCCGAGTATTTTTGACATGACTCTATCATGTGAGCCAATGTTGTCTTAAGTAACAAAAAAGTCTGAGAGCAATAAGATGAAGTATTTTCATAAGGTGTTGTGCAAGAGCAATTTCTCAACGTCGACACAAGTTTTTGCTGGTTCCAGAGGGCCAGCCTATATAGTCATCTTTATACCCGAGGGACTAACTGACTGACTAATGACTGACTGTCATTTGTTAGCTTGGCAGTGCTATCATATATCACCCCCTTCGGACAAATTCTTGATCCGCCACTGCAACTCAACCAATTGTGTGGTTTTATTCATATGTCAAGATTCCAATCAGCCTGATCATGATGCACATTGACGGCTTGACCATCGTCTTAAAGGAGCTAGCATCCTTCGGCTGGATGTCGGTAGCTATATCCTGCATCGTGCTGCTGATTATGAAGAAAAAGGTGCCGGACATCGAGAGACCTTATGAGGTACAACTAAGGTTCAGTTAACCCTTTGGTTCACGGTTACAAATGGACAGTATATCTTCTCACAAGTCTTCTGCAAGGGAAAAAAATTAAACGAAAGGCAAAAGGAAAACACAAGAGAGTTGCGATTTGATTGGTGGTTCTGCAGTTTCCTTTATTGGTGGACAAAACAGTCTGTTTACAGGCATAAAGGATGAAATTTTCAAAAAATCTTGAGCCCCCCAAAATGGCCTTCCAACAAAAAATATGGCTGACAAAACAGATTTCACGTTGTCACAACTTTTTTCAAAAGTATAGTGTCCCACAGCATTTCTCAACATCCAACATTGCATTCTGAGTGCTGTTCTGGAATTTGGAATTTAAAAAAGTGCAGTTTTAAGCAAAGATTGTATAACATCTTGTGGTGCTATATGATCTTTGGTTTTGAGGCAATTGTGGTGCATAAGCCCGCACAGATCTTTGAATAATTTCATTAAGTATAAGAGCCAAGGGTCTCAATGTTTAGCCATTCCATTGTAAGCCATAAGGATCTCTTCTTTTAGACTCTATCTCCACAAAGGTGTGTTACGCCCCAACTAGACTTATCGACCCCAACTTAGTTGGGACAGTCCCAACTTAATGTTCCAACTGGAACTCTTAAGTTGGGATTCGGATGGTCCCATCCTAAGTTGGGACCATCGCCGAGTTGGGACGTAACAGGAGCACCAAGGCCGTGTGTGGATACTTATTCGAAATTTGTCTACAGATTTGAAATTACAGACCCAGACATAGTTTTTGGTTTTATTTGCTGTAGGTTCCCAAAGCGTTTCCCATCAGTTTTCTGATCATCAGCCTGATCCTCATCGGTTACTCGGTGTACCTCAACCCCGTCGCCGTGGTCGTCACGACGGCCGTGGCTATATCCTTCATACCGCTCAAGAGATTCATCTACGACAAGCTGATTCAGAGGTGGCCACAGTTGCTACGTCATGGAGGTAATAACGTTAGACAGAAGTGTCAATTCATGGGCGTCGCGAGGGGGGGGCAAGGGGGGGCATTTGCCCCCCCCCCCGGAAAAGCAAAAAAAAAAAAAAAAAGGGAAGAAAAAAAAGAAAAGAAAAAAAAAGAAAAAGAGGCGCGAAGACAAAGTGGTGTAAATTTAATGAGTTGGGGGGGGGGGGGCAAAATGTCCCTGCCCCCCTCTAAAACTGATAAATCGAGAATGTGTTGAGAAAAACAAGCATTTTTTGGCAAAATTTTTTTTGCCCCCCTCTAGAAAAAATCCTGGCGACGCCCATGAGTGTCATGACATCTTTTGTTACCATGAAGGCATTCTCATTGGCAGCACATTGAGCGAAATCGCATCTATAAGTCCATCGCAGGTCACTCCCCAGCTAATGCCTGTACCCATTTATACTCCTGGGTGGAGAGAGGCAGGTGGGGTGAAGTGGCTTGCCCAAGGACACGACATATGACCAGCAGCTGGAATTGAACCCCTGACCCTCTGATTGCAAATCACCAACCTTGGCCACACTCCAATACTAGCTATGACAGAGACAAACTATGTACTTTTTTTGTTTACTTTCCAGAGAGGATTACGTTATTCCTTCAGAAGCTTCTCCTAGTTGTTCATCAGGAACATCAAACCTATTAAGTCAAATCGGTTAGATACTCCAGGTGTGCAGCCCAACAGATGGGAGAGATACATCAAAGATCAACGCTGGCCTGAGAAGTTCTGAAGTGCCAATTTTACGACTTTTGCAAATTTCCCAGTAAATGTTCCAAGATAGCTCATGACTGTGGGTGTGACTATTTTGTTTAAGATTTCTCAGACACTGTACTTATGTGTAACACCCCTTCACCGTTAGAATTCTAAATGTTAGGTTTTTCCCGGCTCTTTTCAGAACCTCACAAACTCACAAGGGCGGATCCGGGGGGGGGGGCCAAAGGGGGCCATGCCCCCCCCCCCCAAACGAAACCATTTTTTTTTTAAGTGACATCGCAATAAAGGCAGGCAATGAGTACACCACCATCTTTTCCTCAAAAAACCATTGGTTAAAGTGGTCAGAAATTGCCTCAGATCGCACCACAGAGCATCTAGAATCCAAAAACTTTCGGGGCCCTTAAGCGGGCCCTGAACCCCACACCGTAATTTTTTGACCCACTTTTTGGGGGGAACAAAATTTTTTTTGGTCCCCCCCAAAAAATGGTGTTCTGGATCCGCCCTCACAAACTCACAAAAGAGATTTGTCACATGGTGCTACCGTAAAATTTTATCTTATTGCTACCTTCACCATGCAAACCTTCAAACCTTAACTGTATTTATGTACAACCTTATTTTACACAAATTCGTTTTGACACTGAAAGAACGATGTATGAAACTTTTCTAGTTATTTTCATATTTATTCTCATCTATTCTCAAATTCAACAATTAATCATAATTACAATTTCAACATGAGTATTTTTGTACTCTTTGTGTGTCTTCCACGGAATATGACTACAGATTAATAGTCAAGAAATCAGTCCCATACAATTACTCTGTCTTTTTTTTTGTTAACAAGATACAGGACAGAATTTATTGGGACTTAAAGAATTAAAACTGTACTTAATATATATTTTGCTTTCAATTTACTTTCATTGAAAAAAAATCAGATAAGCAGATAAAATGTTTACTACGCTTTAATTTAGTCTTAAGATATAT